>JAJAGP010001383.1:0-138953 GCA_025084515.1 Ancistrus triradiatus
TTGGGACTGTGGTAGCCTAGCGGTTAAGGTACTGGACTCTGGATTAGAAGGTTGAGGGTTCAAATCCCACCTCTGCCAAGCTGCCACAGTTGGGTCCTTGAGCAAGACCCTTAACCCACAATTGCTTGGATTGTAAGATTATACCAATTGTAAGTCGCTCTGGATAAGGGCGTCTGCTAAATGCTGTAAATGTAAATGTTATTTATATGCAACTTCATTATTATATTGACGTGCATTGATGTGAATGTGTGTACAGCCGATAGTTCCAATGATATTTGGGAAGTTTGCAATGTCAAAGAAAGTTTGTTTGAATTCAGTTCCAGCATAGATCAGAATATGAGCAGTTGTAGCGAGGCATTAGATTATGGTCAAAGGTGGTTGAGAGTAATTTCGTTTACATTTTTTGGTATTATATAATTATTTTATAATTTAATTTCATTAGTTTTTTATTCGCATTTTCCATATTTGGGTTTGTTTTCTGTATAAAATGTAATTGCAGTATTGAACAGCAGATGGTAGACAAGGATCGTCTTTCAGAACAACCTGGTGAGGTCGGGCTTGTAGAGTAATGAACGTCAATGCCTGGAACATGCCTCCTGCACAAATCAGCATTAAGCCTTTTGGGTTATGAATGCCCTGCTTTGCATCGGTGTGCTTTCAGATGTTTGTAATTTGGGTACATTTCTGTGGATGAGACTGAGAAATTATTACATGTAACGTGTTGTGAAGAGCAGACTTTGATAGATCCCTGTTCTTTAAATAAAACAGGGTGCCCACTCACACATGATTGTCATCCCATTGATTGAAAACACCTGACTCTAATTTCACCTTCAAATTAGCTGCTAATCCTAGAGGTTCACATACTTTTGCCACTTACTATTTAATATTGGATATTTTTTCTCAATAAATAAATGACCAAGTATCATATTTTTGTCTCATTTGTTTAACTGGGTTCTCTTTATCTACTTTTAGGATTTGTGTGAAACTCTGGTGATGTTTTAGCTCATATTTATGCAGAAATATAGAAAATTCTAAAGGGTTCACAAACTTAAGCACCACTGTATGTAAGAGAACGATAAATTATTTTGAAAACTATTTTTCTACTACTACTAACAATATTTGGCACTGAACACTAGCGTCAGGGTCTAGGGTTTGATTTTGGTGTTAGATGACTGCCTGTGTGGAGTTTTGCATGTTCTCATTGCATCTGTATAGGTTTTCAAGGTTGAGTTCACTCAAGTTGTGGGGGCTGGGTCTGCAGTAGTGCAAGCAAACCAGGGGTGCCCCCGCATGACAGTTCCAGCAGTTATCTTCCTAGAAAAGAAGCCAGCTTTATCAATCAGCATGGCTAAGATATTAGACATGTTTCATTCCTTAAACTTGAGTCTTTAAACCAATAGAAAGCAAGATGAGGAAATACTAGCAGGGCATCATAATTATGTCTGCATGCTTACACTCCCACCATCGAGGTCAAGGTTATAAATCGTAGTAAAGATAACAGTTTCCTGGACCGGTTCCATTGATTGTGTGGCTTCACAGCAGATTACACAACATATGCCCTTGATAATGCTCAGCTTTGAGATTAATTTTCCGTCAATGACTCATCAAATAACTGCCCAAGGTCTGGCTTTAAGAGCTGTTGTGTGATGAGTTCACAGACTGGCAATGGCTACTCAGTGCATGTAAGTGCTAGTAATACTGAATTGGCATGTGACTGAAATTACAATTGTAATTAACACGATTCATGCTCTGCGTGAAGCTCATTATAACACTCACCATTTGGGATTGGGAAATTGAGATTTTGGACTTTTTTTTTAAGTCAAAAGGAAGATAATAGTCTTAACTCAGCAAGGAACCTTAAACTTCAATCAGTGGGAAAGTTCCTCAGCTCCTTCAGATCACTGCAGACCTCAACACCTGTGATGAACTGTGGATCTCAGACATTATCAGCTGGATAATGGAGTGCTCCGTGGATCTGTTCTGGTAAGATGAAGGATGAATTTCCATTTCAGAAAACCACATGGCTTTCTGACCTTGGTTTCAGTTAAACCGACCCTAGTGAATGTGCTGGGTTTGAGTACTAGACTACTAAAGGCACAATCAGATGAGTGGCTGATTTTATGTGATCCCTTTTGGCTGTGTTACCTTCTGATCCTTATATATATATATATATACACACACACACATGTATATATACATACCGGTACATATACATACCCTGCTAGTATTTCCTCATCTTGCTTTCTATATATATATAATCTATATATATATATATATATATATATACTATATATATATATATACGTATAATATGTATATATATATATATATATATATATATATATATATATATATAGTATATATTATCTATATAATTATATTTATATATATATATATAATAATTATTATTATTATTATTATTTTATTTATTTTTTTACCTACCACAGTTTTATACTCTCTGTTTTTCTATATTCTTCATAATATTGTATACTCTTTATTTTAATTATATTTTCTTTAATTATATTCTCCATTTTATTCTAATTAGCCTCTGAGCCTCTAAACTGTTATTACAAATGTAATATTTGTATATATATGTAATATAAGATTTACTACATATTCCTACATATATCGGCTAGGCTACCAAGGAGGATGGATCCCTTTTTGAGTCTTAGTCCTCCCAAGTTTCTTCCTCATTACATTTAGGGATTATTTTCTTTGCAGCTGTCGCCATAGGCTTGCCCAGTTGGGGCTTTGGGCCTAGATATTTGCAATGCTCTGTTGAGAAAAGTGCTATATAAATTAGACTTGACTTGACAACCTAACCCAGTAGTCTCGTGGAAACGTCTTGGGCAAATGTGAAAATTCATCAAGCAAATATATGTTCAAAAACAACTTTACTAAATACAAAGTTATCAAATTCAGATTAAGCAGCTTCAGTGACTTAATGATAAGATCCAGCTGCTGGAAACAGCAGTTCCTCATGGCCCAGGTTCAACTCCTCGGTGGACATGAAGGTCGCAAAATGAAATACTTACAACATGAAAGTCAGGTGATGCATTTACTGCAATGGACTGGCACCCTATCCTGGGTGTACCTCTGAATTCCAAGGTAGGCTCCAGACCCTCCTCTGCAACCATGACCAGGATAAACAGGGGTAAAACAACGCTTTGCTCTGCTTCTTAAAAAAAGGTGCTCAGGTAATGCAGTAGCATGTCGCTGGCCCACCACGGTGCTGATCCAGGTCTGAGACCCAGTGTTGCCTTTCAGCCAATCTGAACCTCACACACGCATATAGCTAGAGGTGACACCAGATGAGGGTCCGTCCCAAGCGCTACAAAAACAGCCCCTGTCAGGCCCTGCAATGGACTAGAATATGGAAACAGATTATTGAAAATATGATACGAAGACAAGTCATTTCTCATTTTTTCCATTCCTGCTTATTCTAAATCCAAGTCATCAGTAACACTGAAATCAATACCAATCTCCTTTGAAACCAAACCACTCAGTTAGGTACACTGTTTGGAAAATCACATCTTATGTCCTGCACTTTGTACCAGTCTAAACTGGTGATGCATGCAAACTTTACTGAGAGAGGAGATATATAGAGATAGAAATGGCAAGTGTCTCAGGAACAGCAGAAAATCTAAACGAGGAGAGCCCTGGTTATATGGCAAAAGTGACATTTATTTAATTAGAGGGTAAAACATCCTGCTTGTTCAGCTGCTTGTTGTTTTGTCTTGATCTGGGCAATGTATTTAGTCTGATACGCACATGCATCGGAAGCAAGCGTGTGGCTTTTGTCTATCAGTGTGTTCAAAAGTAAAACCATATGGAGGCATTTTCTGCTCTTCCTGAACTCACCATCCAACCTGAAGAATTTCCAAGTCCTCATGGCAGTTATGATTCTCAGACAAACTGTATATGCAGCAGTGATCAATATGTGCATTCTACATTCAACCTACAGTGTATTTAATATTCATGTTATGTTTACTATAATATCCTCCACTGGCTCTTCTTATATTAGAATATTCTTCTTATACAGGACAAAGCTCAAAACAAACATCCAATTAGTATTTGCTTGAACCTAATTCTTGGAGTATTTGAACAGTTCTTAATTAAAATATAAAATTAGCAAAGTCGGAACTTAGATAACCAATCATCTACATCTATCAACCATCCAGTGCATGTACAGAGTAGATAGACTGAAGAAACTGTGTCCTGGTTTAAGTAAGGAAAAAAAAAAAAATGTTATGTTAGCTGTAAAGGCAAGTCATATATCAGGGATTAAAGTTCTCCATTAGGACAAGAACTGTCCATCATGTTGATCTAATACAGGTCATTTTTTAGATTGATGTGTAATGACGTGATAAATCATTGCAACCCACTTAAATTCAATAAATCCACTGTCTTGCATTCAGCCAATCAATACGGCAGTGTTATACAGTGTGCAGTGTGTGTCCATGAATATTTATCTACAGATTAGAAACCAAACAGTAGTTTTAGTTCTAAATACTGGAATGTATAAAAAACTAAAATATAGATGTAGTCAAGTGTAGTGTTCTGCTGGGAAAACCTGGGTATTGGCATTCCTGTGAGTGTTGCTTTGACACCTGCCACCAAACTAAACATTCCCTTTCATTGCAACAGTACTTCCTAATGGCATCTTTCAGCAGGATATTGTCCAGGAATGTGATGAACAAGCAAGTCCTATCCACGAAGTCTCCACCTTACAGGATCTGCTGCTAACGTCTTGCTACCAGATACCACAGGACACCTTCAGAAGTCTTGTGGAGCCAATGCCTCAATGGAACAGAGCTTTGGTGACCTGAGGGGGACCTCCACAATATTATGCAGGTGGTTTTAATATCATGACTGATTGGGAAATTAAAAAATATTTACTCTCACCGTACAAATCCTTATTTCTACATTAACTGTCAATTTGATCAGTTCCACTTACCATATGGAAGCACTCTGTAGTTCTACAATTACAGACTGTAGTCCATCTGTTTCTCTTATTTTGTTCGTCCTCTTTAGTCTGTTCTCCAATGGTCAGGACCCCCACAGATCAGGTACTACTTGGGTGTTGGATCACTGGTGTGGGTGGTGTGTTAGTGTGTGTTGTGCTGGTATGAGTGGATCAGACACAGCAGTGCTGCTGGAGTTTTTAAGCACCTCAGTGTCACTGCTTGACTGAAAATTGTTCACCAGCCAAAACTGTTCAGCCATCCTGTGAGCACTGATGAAGGATTAGAGGATGACTAACACAAACTGTGTAAAAACAGATGAGCTACTGTCTCTGACTTTACATCTACAAGGTAGATGTGTCTAATAGAGTGAGGAGTGGCTGAACACAGTGTTCAAAAACTCCAGCAGCACTGCTGTATCTGATCCACTCATACCAGCAAAACAGACACTAACACACCACCACCACCACCACAGTGTCACTGCAGTGTTGAGAATGATCCACCACCCACATAGAACCGGATCTGTGGGGATCCTGCCCAAACTACCTCAACAGGCTCCTCACAAGAACTCCTATCTTTGGAATAAAGCAGCTCTACTCCAGAGCTCTGCTGGATTGATGAAGTGCTCACCCTGTCACAGAGAATAAGTCCAATAATCTTTCATAGGAACCTCATTTCTTAAAATACCACACAAAACACAAGGCTACATTATATTCCATCATCTTTAATAATTATCATGTATTAGAGCTGTCACATAGCAACAGAAAAGGTAATACACACAGCTCCCTGAAAGAGAAGCCTTACATGAAAAATATCCATCTTTAAATCCACCAAAATAAATACTGAGTTTACAAAAGTTACTATACAACTTACAGAGAGATTTACAACACATGTCAAGAACGTCTGCCTTCAGGGCATTGAGGTGTTCCACAGTGGTGTTTGTGTTACTCTCTGTGTAAGTGTGTGAGCACTTGTGTAAAAGAGGGCGAGAGATAGACAGAGAAAGGGCCATTAAGACAGGGAGAAATTCCCAATTTCTATTTGTCCTCGATCATTACTCATGCCTCCTCCAGCTTTGTCACACTCCTACCTCACTGTAATACATCACCGGCCAGATAGATGGAATTACAACACAGTCGAAATGCTGGTTGTTGAGATGCATTAAGTGTTTGCTTCGGACATTATTCGATGGGTATCACTTTAGGCTGAAAGCAGAATGGGTCCCATGGTCAGATTCCGAATTCCTGAGATATCTTCTCCCCGTAACAGAAGAATCTCGAGGCTCCCCTCTGTCACCTGCTGAGAGTCACGTGGATCCTCATCAAGCTCCAGTCATCAGCAAACTCCACACTGATGTGAGCTATTTGTACCTGATTGCTTCTGCTACGCAAATTGCTGACTCATCACTGACTTTCGGTCAAAGCCTGCTACATAATTGAAAGCTCAATGCGTCAGAGAGGAACCAAAGTATGGAAATGAATTTCCAGCCTGTCCATTGTTTATTTCTCAAAATTGTTTTTGAATGCGCTATTATCAAATGTACCTGGGTAATTCTGAGGTTGCCAGTATGATTGTGTCCCAATAATAGCTTCCCAATAATTACTTATATATACTATTACATACAGTATATTATAATAGACACTCACCGGCCACAATTTTTGGAACACCTGTTCAACTGCATGCTAATGCAAATGTCTAATCAGCCAATCACATAACAGCAACTCAATACATTTAGGCATGTAGACATGGTCAAGAAGACTTGCTGAATTTCAAAACCAGCATTAGAATGGAGAAGAAAGGTAATTCAAGTGTTCAATCATTCAGTCATTTAAGTGACTATGAACATGGCATGGTTGTTGGTGCTGGACGAGCTTGGAGTGTTTCAGAAACTGCTGATCTACTGGGATTTTCATGTGTTTATGAGAATGGTCCGAAAATGAGGAAATATCCAGCGTGTGGCAGTTCTCTGGGTAAAAGTGCCTTGTTGATGCCAGAGGTCAGAGGAGACAGTAACTCAAATAACCACTCGTTACAACTGAGGAGTGCAGAAGAGCCTCTCTGAACACAGAACATGTCGAACTATGAAGCAGATGGGCTAGAGCAGCAGAAGACCACATCGGGTCTCATTCCTGTCAGCTAAGAACAGGTGACTGAGCCAACAATTCACACAGGCTCACCAAAATTGGACAACAGAAGATCAGAAAAAAGTTGTCTGGTCTGATGAGTCTTGACTTCTGTTGCGGTAGGATCAGAATTTGGCATAAGCCACATGAAGGCATGGATCCATTATGCATGGTATCAACAGTACAGGTTGTTGGTGCTGGTGTAATAATGTGGGGCTTACTTTCTTGACACACCTTGGTTGACTTAATACCAAATTATCATCATTTAAACACCACAGCCTACTTGAGCATTGTTGATTTCCATGTCCATGTGCACAGTGTACCATCTTCTAAAGGTTACTCCCAGCAGGATAACGTATCATGTCACAAAGCTCAAATCATCTAAAACTGGTTTCATGAACATGACAATGAGTTCACTGTACTGAAATGGCCTCCACAGTCACCACATCTCAATCTAACTGAGCACCTCTGGAATGTTCTGGAACGGGAGACTCGCATCATGGATGTGCAGCTGACAAATCTGCAGCAACTGTGTGACACTATTATGTCAACATGGACCAAAATCTCTGAGGAATGTTTCCAGCACATTGTTGAATTGATGTCACAAATAACTAAGGCAGTTACGAAAGCAAAAGGGGGTCCAACTCGATATTAGCAATTTTGCATGTCTCTTGCTAACAAATCCTATAATCAGCATAAAAAAATTGAGTGAAAAGCTGAATCTTTTTACTCCACAAGAAAAACCTGATGATCCTTGTTATCTAGCCTGCTTTCACTACTTCCAAAGAGCATCTGGTGATGTGTGGGCAGGGTGGCACAAATGGTTAACACTGCCGCCTCACTGCTCCAGAAACCCCCCTCCTTTTGATTCTTGATCTGGATTTTGCCTGTGTGGAGTTTGTGTGTCCACGCGAGTTTTCTCAGAGTTCTCACATTTCCGTTCACAATCCAAAGACATGCATTTATCTCAACTCATGTCTCTAAAGTGCCCCAGTGTGAGTTTGTGTGTGTGTGTGTGTGTGTGTGTGTGCGCTCTGCGATGAATTGGCACCCGTCTCGGATTGCTGCGACCCTGATTAAGCAGGTATGAAAACGAAATGGATGGATGATTTTGATGTTGCTGAGTTCTTGGCTTTCTCTGTCTTCAAGTGCTCCCACAAATGCTTGATTGGATACATTCTTTTAAAAAAATTTCTCCATACTATAACCTCAGATTTCCTGGTTGGAAAACCCAGCTGGTTTTGAGTCATATTTACTAATTTTATGGACACCTCAATTGCTGCATTTTTGGTTAATTTCTTACTTTTTGTCCTCAGTAAACAACAGATTGCTTAATTAACTGAAGACCTGATAAACCGTTGTCAACTTGTTGTGGGAGTATTTTCTGAAGTGGTTCAAATAGATCAGTAGTGACGGCACAACATGCATGTTTTTCTGACTATTTGAAAATAACAAAGTCAACTAAATGGTGCTGCAGGATGCCGCTTGATGACAGCTTAATTTATCTTTAACTGTTACTCTAAAGGAAAAGTCAATTGCCTCTGTGTGAAGCAGAAAAAAAAGATCACAGAGAAATGATACCATCCATAAAAAACATACAACCAAGCCTCCTTGTTACTGACCTTGCATTTGCATTTACAGCATTTAGCAGATGCCCTTATCCAGAGCGACTTACAATTGGTACAATCTTACAATCCAAGCAATTGTGGGTTAAGGGTCTTGCTCAAGGACCCTTGGCTGAGGTGGGATTTGAACCCTGGACCTTTTGGTCCATAGTCCAGTACCTTAACCACTGGGCTACACTGGGTGTTGTATATAGACACAACTTGTGGACGCCCAAACCATTCCATCCAAACCATGGCTATATATGGTTTCCCTCCATCTTTGCTGCTACAACAGCCTTTGTTCTTCTAAGAGGGCTTTTTAAGAGACCGATGTTAGACAATAAGTCCTGGCTCACTTTTGAAGTGCCAGTGCATTTTCAATGCGTCTGATGGAGTTGAGGTCAAGGTTCTATGCAAGCCAGCCAAGTTCTCAATCAAAGTTGTCAACTGATTCAGTGTTGGTGAAATAGCGTTCATTCATTCACTTTCTTATCTGCCTAATCCAGGGTCTCGGGAGAGCCGGTGCCCAGCCAGTGGTGCGAGACAGGAACAACCCTAGACAGGGCACCAATCCATCGTAGGGCACACACACTCACATGCTCACACACTAAGAGATACTTTAGAGACATCAATTAACCTAACGCGCATGAAATAACCAATTAGAAGGGTGAAGTGTCCATTTCTATAGTGTATTGCTGCTACATCGTGGTTCCACCTCACATTATTTACACATCTCCTCACCACTCACTAGCACAAAATAGACACACATCATCAAGCAGACTCCATTCATGCACATGTCCAGCTTCCCAGAACTCACTGGACTAATTTAGGTTCTACTCACCACTGAGAGAAAGCGTAAGACGTTTGACAGGTCCTACCCTGAGCTGAGAGTCGTAAGACCTGATGGAAACAGAGTCCATATCTTTAGAACAAAATGACTGACTTGTACCTTAATTAATGATTTAGCTTTGTTGGTAAACGACCAAACCCCACTGCGTTTCCCTTTAACACATTCAGCTGCCTGCTCAGAAGCGTTCACCTATGTTTTTTGTTGTGTCTAGAAGGTACTCCACCATGCTCAAGACGTAAACAAACGCCACACGTAAGGAAACAAATCGCAAGAGTTTTCCTTATTCATCAAGTTTCAAATTGTTAGAAATTTGATGGAATATGAGCAACAAGAACACAGCATAATCAACAAAAGCATTAGAACCAACAGATTTCCAAAGTGCTGTAAGTGCTTTCATTGCATGAGAGGGTATTATTTAGAAACAACACAGAATAATTTATATTGGTTTTCTATTTGCATTCTATATATAATGCTCCGAAAACACTGTCTCAAAACTTTCCTATAAAAATACATTCATAATTAAATTAAATAGTATTTCGCTACCTCGCATGCTCCCTATACCACGGAAAGGCTCAGTTGAAGGCCGAGAAAGCTTATTGTGTGTAGGTTGTTGTGTAGAGAAATTAGAATTTGGCCAGCCTGAAGTGCTGGAGAAACAGATAACACATAATGAGGCACTGAATAGCTCTACCAACTGCTAGAGGAGAATAATGAGGCATGGCCCATTATTTCTGTGTGACTTACAGTTCAGCTTTAGCTGTGTACACTGTGGGCAGAAGCACTGTGTGTTGTTTTGTTCTGTTAAAACATACAGGCAGGATATGTGGGAAGCAGGGGCATCATGAACACGCTATGATAAGCTATGGCACTGAAGCGTGTACTACACTGTTTACTGCGCTGGATTAGATCAGACATAACACACTGGGGTGGAAAGCACTTCCCAGACACCCATTTGGTGAGATGTGCAAAGCAGAGCCCTGAGCCAACTGAACACGTCAACAAACTGTAAGTGTGCGTTTATAGGTAGCGAAATAAAAGTGCTAATAGGAACGCCTTCACTTGTATGAATGGTGACTCTCAACCAAGGCTATAGTAGCTGAAAAAATGCTGCAGACTGAATGTGTGTCAATACTCAGCACTGATTACAGTTCTTATGTGTTTTAATAATAATATGTATTATAAAAGTCTCAAATATCAGCTTGGGTCGCAAGTGAAATGCAGGCAGTGATAATCAGGGAGATAGAAGTGCAAAAGGAAGAAAGTGCCGACCGTTGCGTACTTGCAATTGCCTTTTTGTGCTCGCATATTGTTCGTTCCCACTGTCTCACTGGCATTCAGAGTGAATCGAGTTCAGCCTTTGTTCTCTAAGCTCCATTTGTTCACTATCTGCACTCGTCTCCGCTCTCTGGTCCAGGCTGACCAGATTTTTCGGTCAAAAATGCATGTCTTTTTTATTACAGCTGAAAACTGAACATACGGCTTTAAACCGAAGAACCCAAACAGAGAGAAAGTAAACAATTTGCACTAGCAGTTGGGGGCATGACTGCAAACAGAACATTCATAATGTACTGCTTCAATTACAACTAAAGCACAACAAAGTTAGTACCATCAAGCCTGTACCTAACAAGGAAAGTCTGTGTAGACGTTGTTTATAAGGAAGGAAAAAAATCTAGTAAAAGTGCTTGTGATAAAAATCATCGAAACAGGCTGTCGTTTAAACGTTTGTTTTCCCCATGGAATCATTTCTAGTTCCAATTTAGCGCTCGGCTTTCTTGTGGGCTCCACCGAAAGGCACCTTTTCTGAGACATCTGCTGTTTTCAGCCTATTAGAGTGGATACAAAAGTACACATTTCTCTGTGTTGTACAAACCATTTGACAAAATGATGGTCATGAAATTGGTTAAATGTACGAAAATATTTCTTGTAAAACAAACAAGAATGGTTGGATAAGTACTCTGTGGTTTGAAGTAGAAATACAGTTTAACACAGTGTGACATTAGCGACTTTGGGCCAGCAGAAATGCTCTCCTTGCTGTAGATTCACAGAAACGTAGTTAAATATTCCTCACAAACAGTACTTGTGAGATTTTGTGAGGGGAGCAACAGAAAATCAGGAACAAACCATATCATTTTTACATTACAAATAATTACATCCTAAAATATAAACCAAATACCTTTGGCAACATTGTTCACAACATTTTGGATCATATATCCTAGTCCACTGGCCAGTACTTTGTTCCTGGAATCCCCTGCGTGCCTCTGTCCTGCAGGTAAGAGTGGATGGTGAGCGATGGCACCTTTCTGTAACTGCCCTGATCGAGTGGAAGCTGAGGTCAGAAGCAGGATTCCTGCGACTCTGTGTCATTCTGCACTGACAATTTCTCCTGTTCAGTGTTGGTTCCGTTGTGAAGAACAGAGTACCTGCAAGTCAATGGAGATAAAAGGGTCAAATATGGTTTGAGTTTCAGCTGGAACAGATCGTGTATGTATTAATGCTGTCAAAGGATTCACATATTTCATTGTGTTTGCTCACAGTTGATCATATTAATCACAGTTCTTCACAATGTTGCTTGCTTGTGTTTGACACTGAAGAATTATTTTACCCACAAAATGTACCACATATATATCAAAGTGGACAACATAAGCTCTATCAAAATGCATTTTCTTATGTTTAATAATTCAATAAACAGTGAAACCACAAGAGAAATTCCGAGAACAATACCTTATTAATGCAAACAACTCATTTCTTTGGGTACTTGTATTAGAAGTGGCACACATAAGGTGTTCACGTGCAGGAATGTTAATGCTATTAACCTATGCACTTCCACAACCTATGAATCTGGTGGTGCACAGTAAGGAGCAAAGCCATGTTAGGAAGTGTCCCAAATCATTTACAATTCTGTTACCTAGAGGCTAAAATGCTATACAGTATATGGCATACATAATGTAGGGAATAGTGATCAGTGGACCATAATGTAGATAGCCTATAACTACAGGTGCTTCACATGGTCAATTAACAACAATGTGGTGTTACCAACCCCAGGAATAACCATTGAATCACCAGACTTTCATTTGTTCAAAACATCATTTGTCAAAGCAAAGTTGCTGCACATGGTACTGAGAGACTTCACATACTTTCTGTTCACCACGTAAACCTGTATAAGGCTTTGCATGAAACTGGCACCCCCTTATGATCAGATAATGGAGAAGTGTTTATCCATCTGTGCCTACAAATGTTTTGAGAGATGGTACATTTAATGACCCATGATATTACTCGGCGCCACATGAAATTACAGGTCGCTCCAATGCTCCTCCCAACAGAACCTTTTATGATGTTATATTTCATGGTCGACTCTTCCAACAAGGCAGTGATCCAAAGGAAATGCTGAAATTCACACAAAAATGGTTCAACGACCCCCATGACCACCAGCCAAGCTTCTGACATGTCCACCCAATCCTGTGACCTAAATCATTGAGAAAAAATGTGGCGTCAAGTTAAAGAGTAGAATCCACAGGAACGAAACTTAGTATTTTGAAGGATCTGGAGAGATTCTGTATGGAAGAGCATCTTAGATTCCCTCGTGGTGTATTCCTCAAATCTGATAATCTACTACTGGAGAAGACTCAATGCTGTTATGATATTGATATTTGATATTTACAGCATTTAGCAGACGCCTTTATCCAGAGTGACTCACAAGATATATTACAATCCAAGCAAGTGTGGGTTAAGGGCCTTGCTCAAGGACCCAACAGTGGCAGCTTTACAGAGGTGGGATTTGAACCCTTGAGTCCAGTACCTTAACCACTAGGCTACTGTCTACAGCCTGCACTGTGAAACACTCAATAAAAAAAAACCCCACATGACTTCTATTTCATTTCATATGAACATTAACAGACGTTGGTTTAGTACAAGCCCACCACAGTATGGACCCAGGTCCTAGTATTGCCTTCAGGCCACGCTGAGCATCACATGCAGACATGACTGACTGTCTGATTGAGGTGAGGCTGGTTGGGGGATCATTCCAGCACCCAGGGAGACACTTGTGCCCTGTGTTCTCTATGTGCAGGAGCTCCCCCACCTGAGCAGAAAAATGGGATTAAGGGTATTAAGGGACTTCCAAACTGCCCACAGAACAGATAACTGCACATCTGAGACAATAGGTACTTGAGCACAGACTCCACATAATTACAGCCTTTTAATTTATTGGGGATTTAAAAGTTTTTTAAGTGATCATCCAGTTTAAGTTCCTCACTGTCCGATACCCTGGGCTTTGTATTTAAAGGACAAGATAAGCAAACTTTTCATTATAGTGTTGGGTTTATTCGGTGATAATCACCAAGCTGTGAGATCAGTACCTGAACCATTCACAGACGTCCACAGTCCTTACATACAGCTGAGAAATTACATGCCACAATTCAAAAGTAAAGACAAACTAAATAATATCAGTAAAGTCAGTGCAAGTCAGGGCACTTTTTAGAATTCTATTTCTATATTTAAGGCTTGGATATCTGCCAAATCAATCCTACATTAACCTTGAATCAGGCAGTAATGCAAACACTTCAGCTACTGTATTAATAGGATATTTATTGGAAAGGGAGTGGAACGGTGCTGGGCTCACTTCCAAGGTAATTTCCTGGTTTTTAACACCTCTGGAAAGATAGTAACCAGTTTGACATGAGTGGAACACACGAGCCAGAAATGAAAGTCTGGTAAGAATAGAGAGTTATTTATTTTCCCCAGTGTGTCAGCGGTTCCCTACTAGAAAAAAGCTTCCAAAGTCTGCAAACTAGGGACAATTCCTATAGAGAACTTAGGCTGTGTTCCAGCATTTAGAATGGACACAGCTGAACGTAAAATTGATGCCATATTGTTGCTGTTATTTGATGTACTGTTTGTAGAGATCCTATTCTACAAAGCAAGCTGTGGGAGGGGAACACTATTCAAAAGCTGCTTACACATGAATGTCACCTGAACCGTCAGAGTTTCCAATACAATGCTGACCTGCTGCAAACATGTAAGGCTGCCCAGTCTAAACATTAATTTTTCTGTTTGGCCTATAGCACTGAGATGCACTTTTTTTCTGGGAAAGTCCGACTACTAGCAACACAAACTGCACCTAAACACAGTACATTACTCCCTAATAGTGAATGTCAGTGGCAGACATATAAATGGGGTTCGTGATTGTGCTGTTTATCCTTCCCCATGGATTGTGTTAGCTGCTGTGTGTCTGTCGATGAACCCCATAATTCTGACTCTGCACGAGAAAGAAGCAAACAGAGAGGGAAAGGCAAACATAGGGAGAGACAGAAAGAGTGAGAAATAAGAGAAGAAAGGAAGAACAGCGTCTGTTTATTTGCACTTCTGCCCCACACCATTAAATTCCAATCACTCCTTTCAAGTCGGTTAGTTCCAACAGTCCATGCTGGGCCATCTGTAGCACAAAGAACATCCGCCTCTCTCCAGCGGGTTTCCTGCACTACAGAATAAGAGAAACAGCTTTCTAGAGATTATTCTTCCAGTCTGTCTGAAATATTCATTTCAGGAACATCCATCGAAATCGGTTTCCCAACAGTCAGATGCCTCAACAAATAACTCGATGCAAGTGTAGCTCCCACTGAGGTGGAATGAAAACCACCTCCACCACAAGACTAGCCACCTCTGGTCTAGAGTTACAATTGGGAGACTATTTGGTGCCCCATCCAGCACCAATATGAGTGGATTTCTTGGAAATGTAAAATATGGTTGTACTAGTACCTTTAGAAAGCAACGAATAAAGCACAAATAATTAGTTTTTTTAATGCCATTGATAACATTTGTGCTGATGGTCCCCATGGTCCCCAATTCACTGTACTCTTCATTCTGCATAACTATTAGCCTGCAGGAAACAGATTTGGGAACGATTTGGAACACTCCATTACATACATTGCTCACTGCTGTGCAACAGCAAGTTAACAGCACATAAAATTACACCCAGTCGAATGACACACAGGATAACAGCTTGCACATGCTGTTTCTTATAAAAGCACCTAATAAATTTTTTTTTTGCATTACAATGGTATCATTCTGGTAATTACCGTGTTTTTTTGTATTGTGAACATGATACCTTTGGCAGCCTTCCTTCACAGAAGTCACACTGAAATGTTGTGATGCAACAAACAAGATAAGACATAATGACATTCACTCAACGATCACTTTACTAGGTACACCTCCTTTCTACAAAAGTTCCACTTACCATACAGATGCACTTTGTAGTTCTACATTTACAGACTGTAGTCCGTCTGTTAGTCTGCTTACTTTATTAGTCCCCTTTACTCTGTTTCCTAATGGTCAGTACCACCGCAGGACCACCACAGCTCAGGTACTATTTGGGTTGTAGATCATTTTCAGCTCAGCAGTGATTCTGATGTACTGGTGATGTGTTAGTGTGTGTATTTAAACACCTCAGTGTCACTGTTGAACTGAAAATATTCCACCAACCAAAAATGTCCACCCACCAGCATCATGGAGACAGCATACTGTAAGCACTGATGAAGGATTAGAGGATGACTAACACAAAGTGTGTTATTCATCAACAGATGAGCTGCTGTCTCTGACTTTACATCTACAAGGTGGAGCCATTCGGTAGATGTGTCTAATGGAGTGAACACAGTGTTTAAAAACTCCAGCAGTACTGCCGTGTCTGATCCTTTCGTACCTAATAAAGTGATCGATGAGTGTATATTGTCCACTCATATGACTGTGTAGTGCTTATTAATAGAAAACATTCCATATCTCTGTAACTGTCCACATTATTTTGGTGACCAGGCTGCTGATATATTAGTGTCACAGAATTAATTGCAGTGTATTCTGCAAGGAGATTGGCAGCCCAGGTGTTAATTATAATCGTAGCTTAAATGCTACGATGATTCTTCCAGGCTTTGCAGGTCTGTTCAGGTCACTTAAGACCCTTTAGTATTAAAAGTTATAACTGTGTTGGTTTTGTGGAAAAAAATCTGTTTGCCACCCATAGCAAACTCCATTTTGGACCATTTTGGAAAAAGCCCATAACTATGACTTCTTCTCAGTTCAAGCAGCAAAAATTCAATTACCTTTGGTCCCATATTATCATCATCATTTTCCTGGCGCTTGTCCCGCCGGATGCGGATTCCGCCCACTGCCATTCGATGCGACCGAGAATACTCCAGCCGACACGTTGCTCCGTCTGTCGCCAGAGACCACACTCAAACCAGGCCAATTTAGTGTAATCAATTAACCTAACTTGCATGTCTTTGGACTGTGGGAGGAAACCGGAGTGCCCGGAGTAAACCCATGCGAACACGGGGAAGACATGCAGACTCCACACAGAAAGGACCCAGGGTGCTCCATCCTGGGATTGAACCCAGGACCTTCTTGCTGTGAGGCGGCGATGCTACCCACCGAGCCACCGTGCCGCCCTTTGGTCCCATGTTATAAATAAATAGTAAAATGCCTGCCACTTTCATACTAGTGTATTAACATATTAATAAATTTACAGCTGTATGTGAACTACGTAACTAACAGCTGATTGAGTATTAAAGCAACACATGACCTATAAAACAGCCAGTGTTTGACCTGTAAAATGGCAAACAGACAAAAATTGTAGTCTAGAAGGTTTTCTTATCTTTCCAAAAGACTGCAGTGTGGTACTAGCTCTAAGGTGTCAGAGAGAGAAGAAATGCAATCTAAACCCATGAAACAGCAAGTGCAGTCTTAGCGGTTTGGGATTAAGCAAGACCAAGATAGCTTACTCTGTAGTACGATACCATCTGCAATTTCAGGCTTATTAGGAAGAGAATAGTGCCATCTATTACAAGCTCATCTAGATAAACGTATTCCAGCTGACATCTGGCAGAAGAAAGATTGCCACAAAGTCTCTTTTAAGTTACTTGGAGAGTGCAAATTATATATTTCAGACAATCGGTGTAATTGAATTGAAGCAGAAGTTAAGCAGTAAAATAAACTAAGATTAGGTATAAGAGAAAGTTTAATTAGATGCCGAGAAGTAAAGGTAAGACGTTCATGGTGTACTCTTTGGTGTTAAGTGGCCTTTTGTCCTATCCACGCTTCTGATTAGTCTTCTGGACGGTGGACCAGAAGGTCCAGGTTTCAAATCCTACCTCTGACAATCTGCCACTGTTGGGTCCCTGAGCAGGACACTCAACCCACAACTGCCTGAATTGAAAGATTCCACCAGGTGTAAGTATAAGGGTGTCTACTAAAGGAAAATAAATGATTCAGTAATTGTGATTTTTTTTAGATGACTGAGGAACCCTCAGTATTCCCTGTAATTCTAGGTTAGCA
Source organism: Ancistrus triradiatus (assembly GCA_025084515.1). Taxonomy (NCBI): domain Eukaryota; kingdom Metazoa; phylum Chordata; class Actinopteri; order Siluriformes; family Loricariidae; genus Ancistrus; species Ancistrus triradiatus. Next base: position 17,861 of record JAJAGP010001383.1, read on the forward strand.
CATAAAACTATAACTGGATGGGTGGACTCTATTTTGATAGATGTCCAGCACCTCAAGGTGGTGCTATCCCACCAATATGGAGGCCTGGTTCAATTCCCAGCAGTGCCTTCAAGCTGGGTTGGCCATTACACAGGCACGATTGGCCCACAGAGCCCTGTGATGGAATAGCATCCTGTCCAGGCCACAATTCCCCCATGCACTCCGGGATAGCATCAGGTCCAAGATAACCTGGCTTAAGACATGAACCTGGAAATCTGATGCATTATTATTACTTCTCCCAGCCTGCTGGTAAACTCATGAAATCATTAGTACTGAGTTCAACATGTGCCTTAAGCCAGCGAGATATATAAGCCTTACAAATGGATCGCAGAGCAGTAGCACCACCAAGACAACCTCCTGACCATGCAATAACACAATTATACAAACGTCTTCCTGTGCCAGTGAGCTGTGAGTGCCAGTGTGTACTCTGGACCCTGTCAGTACTGCACTATTGAACCATCTGTATGTACTCTTGGGAAATGTGGGAGATTGCCCACACAAATTTGCTAAGATAAAGGTTTGATTACTTAAAAGATGTTTGACAGCAAAAACTGGATGTACATCATCTGCCTTTCAATCCAACATAAAGTGAAGCTTATAGGTGGAGGAAAGACACATCAGGCAAGAATGAATAAATAAGATATAAAGAGGCTCTAAGAGGAAAGAAGAGTGCCAGTGTTTACCTTAGAGGTGTACTCTTCATTTACTACGAGTACATGAGAAAATAGGTCAAGAGCAGAACAGGGAAGTCTGTTTAGCAGCAGAGTTGGAATAATTCGTACATACACCAAGTCATAACCTTGCAATAAATGTTTACAAGCCTATTCCATGGCCAAAGCCGGGTTCATACATAGACAGCAGCAGCTTGGAGCACAAATTCTTTTCCTCAAAAAGACAAAAATATATTGACACATCAACAGGACGCTGACAAATGTCTACTGATGAGCAGATATGCTACACAAACAACCAGGCAAACAAACACACAAGAAAGGCTGCTAGACAGGGCTAGATATTAATGATATCTTCTGTTACATTCGCTTAAGAAATAGAGTCTACTTTTACACCGCCTACTCTATTGTTTTCTGAACTGAATCACATATGGGGTTCTACAGAGCATGTAGTGCACTATGTTGGTTGTAGAACATCATTATATTTTACAATATGTAGTGAACATATGAGGTAATGGTGGCACAGTGGCACAGGTGGCTAGCGATGTCACTTCACAGATCCAGAGATTGCTGGTCTGGACCTGGTTTTTCTCTGCCGGGAGTTTTCGAAAGGTACTCCAGTTTCCTCCCACATACCAAAGATGTTTTGGGCAGCTTGTCCCTCTAAGGTGTCCTCAGTATGAGTGCCCAGCTACTGTAATCAGTGCTGGTTCCAGGCCCAGACAAAATGGGAAGGTCACTGAAGGAAGGGTATCGAGAGTAACACCTGAGCCAGGTCTAATATGCAAATCAGATCTGCTGTGAGCAACCGAAAGCAGAAGAACATGAACATATGCTTGTGTATATAAACACACACACACACACACACACACACGTATATATGCTGCCTGGCAAAAAAAAAAAAAAAAAGGTCACCTCCTGGATTTAACTTACTGCATTGGTCATTATGGTTCAGCTGGCAACAAGTTATTTAACCCTAACTGATGCAGTGAGTTGCTTCTCATTTGTTAAACAACCATGTTGAAAGACACATCCTTTGGTCAGAACTGCTTCTGCAATGTTACAACGTTTATTTCTGTCCAGAGTTGCATTCATTTTTCCCCAAGATCTTGTATTGATAATGGGAGATTTGGACCACTGCACAAAGTCTTCTCCAGCACATCCCCAAAGATTCTCATTGGGGTTCAGGTCTGGACTCTGTGGTGGCCAATCCATGTGTGAAAATTATGTCTCCTGCTCCCTGAACCACCAGGTGTGTGTATATATATATACGTATATATATACAGGTAGTCCTCGGGTTACGACGGTCTTGAGTTACGACGTTTCGTGGTTACGACACATCTCCCATTTACTGTATAAAGCCTTGTTTCGACTTAAGTGGTTTTGCGTCGTAAATGTCATAACGCGAACTTCGTGTTTGGTGTGCGCGGTGGAAGAATACACGGTTATGCGGCTCGTTTTTTGATAATTACTGTGCTAGTATAGGTGTTAGGATAGGATAAGTGCTTACAGTATGTTATTTACGTACAGTATGTACGTATGTTCCGACTTACACCAAGAATCAACGTCGTAATTTGAGGACCCCCTATATATATATATATATATATATATATATATATATATATATATATATACACACACACACACACACACACACACGCACACACACGCACACACACGCACACACACACACAAAGATCAGGCCAGTTTAGCGTCATCAGTTAACCTAATGCATGTCTTTGAACTGTGGGAGTAAACCCATTCGGACACAGGGAGGACATGCAAACAATTAAAGTAGTACCATTTTATAGCATGTGTGTATAGCTTATTTGACATACATCATTAAGGCATGTAGACATAGTTAAGATGACATGCTGAAGTTCAAACCGAGTATCAGAATGTGGAAGAAATGTGCTTTAAATGACTTTGAACGTGGCGTGGTTGTTGGTGCTAGACGGGCTGATCTGAGTATTTCAGAAACTGCTGAGCTAGGAGTATTTTCACATACAGCCATGTCTAGGGTTTACAGAAAACAGTCTGAAAAAGAGAAGACATCCTGCGAGTGGCAGTTCTCTGGGTGAAAATGCCTTGCTGATGCCAAAGATCAGAGAAGAATGGCCAGAATGGTTTGAGGTGATAGAAAGGCAATAGTAACTCAAATAACCATTTGTTACTACTAAAATATGCAGAAGAGCATCTCTGAATGCACAACATGCCTAACCTTCAGGCAGATGGGCTACAGCAGCAGAAGATCACTCATGTCAGCAAAGAACAGGCAACTGGGGCTACAATTTGCACACGTTAACCAAAATTGGACAACAGAAGATAGGAAAACGCTGCCTGGAATGATGTGCCTCAGTTTCTGCTGCAACATTCGGATGTTAACTGCTGGTGGTGTGGAGGATATTTCAACCGATTTACAGCACCAATGAACTTGAATGCATGCGACAAAGAAGGAGTCTCATGCCTATAAAATGAATTTACTGAAAGTCAAACTATTAAAACTGCTACTTATAGCTCTGTAAATATTTCTTCCTGTTCAGACTTCTCCCTCTTGTACATACCACTGGCTGATGAGCAGGCATGTTAAGCATACTTTTGCAATTAATATTTTAACAACTTCGGAGAATCACAAAACAGGCCTTGGTATTAAAAAAATTATAATACTTAAAAATGAACGTGTGACTGAATAAACAAATAGCTTTCCCTGCTGTACGTCCACACATTTGTGACTCTTTGGTTACTTCCTTATGAGGTAGGAACACACTTTACCATCAGGGTGCCATTGTTTCTGTACTTAGTCCCGCTGTTATTCTTGGACCACTCAGTTGCAGGCTCATATTCATAGCATATGGCAATATTTTTACAGAGCACATGCAGTTAAGATTCTAATATCCAAATAACACTGCAATGCAGTCTTGCTAATTTTATGCTGAAATGGATCTGGTTAAAAAGGATATTTTGTAATTATTATGTGACAAAATCAAGGCAAAGACAACATGTCCAGGACTGCCCCCCCCTGCTGAAATGGACTATGTGGGTAGAGAAAATGAATGGCTTAATGCAAAAACAGTGTCTATAAACTAATCAAGCAACTTATGTATTACTAAAAATTCTATGTGGTAATTTATGAATGATATCCTCTGGGAAAATATCTGTAATGGAACTTAACACTTACTGAACAGACTACATGTACCCCGGTTAATGTCCGCATTATGGTCTGTGAAACAGAAAATAGTAATTGAACGGACATAACCATAATCATATAGTCTTTTTAGGCTGGTGTAATGTAAATTTAAAGGGAAGTTTGGCAAGAACATTGCGTGCAAACAACACATCAATGTGCCAGAGATACACTACCAGCTATGCAGCATCCCTAATGACAATAATAACAATAGAAAATACAGTGATATACTGTTACAACCCTGTCTGGGAGAAGCCGTAACACTTAAGGAGGGTATGATGGACCTGATACTTTTATTTGACCGAAGCCAAAATTGTGTTGATAGACAGTATTACAAACAACAGAGAAGATCAGCCAGATCTTCTGTGTATATATCTTCAGTATATATAGTTATGGGCTAGACAGAATATACAGGTAGTGGAGGACAAAAGAATGAGTCCTGCCATTTTCAGCTTGTTACAATAAGCAGCGGAAAGCCATACAGAAATGCAAATAAGTCGCACAAAAAAATCCCCTAACATATCAACCAAGTTAGACCAATCTATAGTCGAAACGTGACCTAAAGAGCATGGACGCACATGACCGGGAAGAAGCTTTTGAGTGAATGATGGGCTTCTGTTCTTCCTAACTCCCACCTCTGCTCGTGGATCCACAGCGTTGATTGGCTGTTGAGGGGACCAGCTGTTTACGGCCACAAGGTCCGGAGTTAAAAGACAGATTTTTTTCTTATTTTAATTTATTATTCAATTAAAAGTTCTAGCAAACGGACGTTGATGTTAAATGATGCATACCTGTACCGGAAACCGGTGACAGTGACCAACAGTACAAACTTCAGGTAGGCTTAAAAATCCAAGTTTCTACAAACAGCTTTATAGTTTACTTATTTTTTAAAATACTTGATACATGAAAATGATTGTTTCTTCAACTGAAGTCCTATTAAGGCTCATCTCGAGCAGATGACTAGCTGCAGCTTGAGTGCACAGCATGAATGAAGGCAATGTGGAAAAGATCACATACCACTGACTAACCATGCAACCACACATTACAACACGGCAAAACCACAAGCTACTCTCAGCGTAAACACTTCGAAGATAGAAACTGGATATGGCACATCTGTGCTCCATAGTGAATTTGGAGAGTAAGGCTCTGTAGGGTAACCCATATAAATGGGACAAACTAAAAAGCCTTGCCCCTGAGAGACTGCCTGCTGTTGCAGCCAGATCGTTAAGCTAAATGCAATCACTACCACGCTAATAAGGATAAATGGTATTTTACGTGAAAGGTAAAAGCTGCAGAAAACTGTGCTTCTTGCTAACAAAGCATTTTATGTACAAGCTAAAAGCAGCAGTAAAGGCTGTGCTTCTTGTTAACAAAACAACCTTTAAAAAGTCCTAAAGAGGCACAGTGAACTGTTGGTAACTTCAACACTGCGTCACAACGCTGACATGATGTCAAAACAAGTCGAAGCAGTCAAAGCAAATGTCATGACAGCTTACGTCCAATGCCATAAAGGTGTAAAAATATATTTCATTTTTTACCTTTCAAGACAGCTGCCTTTGTGCTTGGGGGCACAACATCCTTTATCATATCTTAGTTTATTTTTTTTAATTGCTCTGTACTTCACACATTTTTGGCATCTAGCACTGAAGGAATACTTCAGTGTCATTGTTCATGTCACGTTATTAATCTGACAGCATTAACATAGACAGGTCATGAAACTGACTAACATTTATGATTATTAGAGAGCCATTAAAATGTTATGTCTTCAAGTATTATGACAGCTGTCAAGCAGTATATATCACAGCACAAACATATGGTAACTAGAGCAGGAAAAATTAATATGTAACAATCGTTGTCACGGCATCAAACATTGCAAAAGTTACGACACTCGTTTCACTGGACTGTGTCATGATGACTGCTGTGTAGGAAAGTGCAGTACAGTAATACAGTGTTTAAATCATGGACGGCAGACTTATGATGGTCTTCAAGATGAAACGTCTTGCTAAACAGATAAGAATAGAAATGCGGTGATGCTCAGGACTGGACTGAAATGCTCTAGTATTTTTATGCACTGGTTGCTCTATACTAGCCTTAGCTGTTTCCATTCATGGGTTTATGAACTTCTTGGGATAGAGGGTGGCACTGCAAGGGGTTTGTGGATCTGAAAATGTGTGAAAGTGTGTTTACACGCGCTTAATAAGACCATTATAATCGGATATTCGATAGCACAGCGAGATCCCTGTGCTATCTGGCTTTCAACATACTTCTTGGGGTGCTTTCTTTTTGAGGTGGATGAAAAAGTTTATGTTTCCATATATTCCAACTTTATCTTGGCATATTTTATGAATAGCTGTTGTTTGAGAAGTGTCCATTGTATAAAATCCAAACCATCATTCATCACCTCCTCCGTGTTAATGTGAAGAACAAGCGAGGAAGGTTTGTATATTTTAAGGACCCACTCCCTCTCTGCTATTACTGGTTTAATGGGAAAACGTGAGCCGGAATAGCAGCTAGAGTAGCGTCTGGTTGTTAAAACATGTTGGGATGCCATGTCAGTTTTTATTCAGTGTGATGGTTCGTCCCATCTCTCTGTTAAGGCAGATCATGGAGACATTCTAATCGTTTACAAACTAAAACCATCATAGCGCCCACCCTGAAGGCAATTCAGATTTTGATATATTGATGTTAGACTTTTTTGCAGTTTTAATGTTTCCTTTCCCCCTTAGACATGTCAGCACTGTTGCTTGTGCCAAATGGAAACTGAACAAAGGAAACACTTGGCATGAATCTTAACCTCATATCATACTTCCCCTGTGTGTTTACAACAACAAGGATCAACAACAAATTTAAATGCATTTCAACAGAAACAGACAAGCAAGAGATGGTGGTATTTCAGTACATATGGCAGTACCATTCAAAGAGCTATGACAACCATGATGCTTATAGCTCTGTAAATGGCGCTGCTATCTGCACCACAAATATCGAGTCCTTTGGCCTTTGTGGGGTTTTCTTGTCCAGCAGTCAAGGGGAAAAGACAGATTATAAAGGCAACACCATTACATTTACAAACAAACCGAAATACCACAGCTATTGTGAAAGCTGAGCATGTCTTTACTGAAAAATAGAATTATTCCTATACACTTAATATACATCAATTAATATATGTTCTAAAGTATCATAGTCTTGCTATATGGGTCAGATAAAGCTCATGGACTTGCATGGAGCACTGGAATTCTTGCTACATGACAAAATGAGTAATAGCCATATAGCTCTTCCAAAAGATGACATTGAAAAGCTTTGCATTATTTTATTTTAAAGGCATTCTTAAGGTCTACTGCTTTTAGCAAAAAACATTCACAAAGAGTAAGAAGACCAAAGAGTAAGAAGACAAGTGTTTGTGTGGCACAGCTGTCTAAGATGCCAATCCATCACCACCATGACCTGGATTTGAGTGCCAACGGTGACTTCTGGCCAGATGTCTGAAGTACGAGAGGACCATCACCTGGACCTGGAACAGTCAATCATGCCTGAGTCCCGTCCAGGTCACACTTATGTTGGTGCCCTCTATTCGAACTGTGGTAGCCTAGCGGTTAAGGTACTGGACTCTGGACCAGAAGGTCCAGGGTTCAAATCCCACCTCTGCCAAGCTGCCACTGTTTGGTCCTTGAGCAAGACCCTTAACCCACAATTGCTTGGATTGTAAGACTGTGTCAATTGTAAGTCGCTCTGGATAAGGGCGTCTGCTAAATGCTGTAAATGTAAATGTATGATAGGTGCTAGACACCCACCACCATGACCAGGAATACCCAGATTAAAACATGAGAGCAAAAACCCACCTAACGGCTCAGCAGCAATACACTAGCCCAGCACCATATGCTGTGATGAACTGGCAACCCGCACAGTGAATTCCATATGCACATGGACACCTAAGATCAACTAGGGCACATAGTTTGTAATTGCTTTAGGCCCATAGACACCAGCCACATCACAATGAGCAGAGTCACTGTGTCATGGTTTAGGTCGTGAATGAAATGACAAAGAGCACGCATCCATGTTGTGGAACTGATTAAAATCTATAAAGCAGCTCATGCTGAAAATCTGTCTCCAGTGATGTTTAAGTCTGCACTGACAATCAGAATCAGTTTTTTTCACCAAGTTGTTTACACAAATGTGGAATTTGTCTTGATGAGTGAAAAAAGTATTTAGTCAGCCACTGATTGTGCAAGTTCTCCTACTTAGAAAGATGAGAGAGGTCTCTCATTTTTATCATAGGTACACTTCAACTATAAGAGACAAAATGAGAAAGAAAAATCCAGAACATCACATTGTTGGATTTTTAAAGAATTTGATCAGTGTTTGATTTTAAACAATAACATTAATTTAAATACAATATGGAAACGTTTAGTACAGTACTCTACAATGCAATAACTATTATCTTTGTATCTTTTATAAAACTCGACACGCTTACTGAAATCAAAAACGTTACCATGCTGTTTTCTGCCTGCAATTCTCTTTTCTGTCAGCAGACATCACAAGGGTTCGCTCATACTAGTTTTCTGTCATTCAGATGTTAATTAGATGTTTACAAGACAGATTTTTATTCCCTATTATAATTCTTAAGACCTCAGACGTTAAAGCTAACAGACGTTGATCAGATGGATGTTAAATGGCCCAAATCTGGACTGGTTTTGTTAACCCTAAGTCTTCTACATGAGGGAAGTGGCTAAATTTGGTATTGTTCATGTTGAAAAGACCATAGTCTTGCCAGCACGGTTTGTGATCCTGCTGTTGTTTATGTCCCGAAGCAATGGCAGACTATGTGCGATGATAAGCTCATAGATAACATCTGCAAGGTTAAATAAAAGCAAACAGAAATCTATATAGCTCGAGGCAACTTGAGAGTATGAAAATTTAGAAAATGTATTATTCCTTCTTATAAACATGACCTTTTACTCCTTGAAATTTACAATTAATTCAGAAGAAAGGGGTTCAGAGTGTGAACATTTTACAGGGTTGAAACATTATTACATAAGATGCTACAGACAGTTATTGAGGTTGATGATATAAACCACCAGCCCATGAAGGACCTTAAAGTCACTTAAGACAAACTAGGTTATTCTGTAAACTTGAATAACCAAGAAATGAAGGAGCAGTTGCCCATTCATGCTGAGGAGAAAGTCAATTATTAAGTCAATGTATTTTGTATTCATATACATCATATTTTGAAGCAATACAGCTATTACAGCAGATATGTCAATGGGTGCAGCTCAGTACAAAATGAGGTAAAGGCCGTCAATGTGAATGGGGAACGTCTGATTACAGAGTGACTGAAATGAACAAGGACTTGTGTTTTCAGACACCTTACTATTTCAGTGAGCAATTAATTCCTCAGCGTCATGTCTTCACCATCGTCGGTTAACATGCTATCCAGTCTTGTGAAGCTGAAGGGCCGTTCTGGCTCACCTGAATTCTGACAGCTGAGTCAGATGTCTGCTCATTAGCACTCTGCTCTTAATTTGATTCAGCACTGCAATCACTATGAGACACTATCTCATGCATTGTTCAGTGCTTAATACTACTTTTACTTGAGATGATTACGGTTACTCAAAAGTATTTGGGTACTTAGAGTGGAGCTTGAAAGTTTGTGAACCCTTTAGAATTTTCTATATTTCTGCATAAATATGATCTAAAACATCATCAGATTTTCATACAAGTAGATCAAGAGAACCCAGTTAAAACAAATGAGACAAAAATATTATACTTGGTCATTTATTCATTGAGGAAAATGATCCAATGAGTGGTTATTGTTGCACATGTGATCCCCATGTGTAGCACTAACTGCAACTAAACATTTCCTGTAACTGTTGATCAGCCCTGCACACCAGCTTGGAGGAATTTTAGCCCATTCCTCCGTACAGAACAGCTTCAGCTCTGGGATGTTGGTGAGTTTCCTCACATTAGCTGCTCACTTCAGGTCCTTCCACAACATTTCGATTGGATTAAGGTCAGGACTTTGACTCGGCCATTCCAAAACATTAACTTTATTCTTCTTTAACCATTCTTTGGTAGAACGACGTGTGTGCTTAGGGTCGTTGTCTTGCTGCATGACCCACCTTCTCTTGAGATTCAGTTCATGGACAGATGTCCTGACATTTTCTTTTAGAATTCTCTGATATCATTCAGGATTCATTGTTCCATCAATGATGGCAAGCCGTCCTGGCCCAGATGCAGCAAAACAGGCCCAAACTATGATACTACCACTACCATGTTTCACAGATGGAATAAGGTTCTTATGCTGGAATGCAGTGTTTTCCTTTCTCCAAACATAGCATTTTTCATTTAAACCCCAAAGTTCTATTTTGGTCTCATCCGTCCACAAAACATTCTTCCAACAGCCTTCTGGCTTGTCCACATGATCTTTAGCAAACTGCAGACGAGCAGCAATGTTCTTTTTCTCCTTGCAACCCTGCCATGCACACCATTGATGTTCAGTGTTCTTCTGATGGTGGACTCATGAACATTAACATTAGCCAATGTGAGAGAGGTCTTCAGTTGCTTAGAAGTTATCCTGGGATCCTTTGTGACCTTTCCAGCTATTATTATTATATGCCATGCTCTTGGAGTGATCTTTGTTGGTCGACCACTCCTGGGGAGGGTAACAATGGTCATGAAATGTAATGTAATGTAATTGAATTTCCTACACGGTCTGTCTGACTGTGGATTGGTGGAGTCCAAAATCTTTAGAGATGGTTTTGTAACCTTTTCCAGCCTGAGGAGCATCAACAACTCTTTTTCTGAGGTCTTTTTCTGATGCACTTGTGTTGTGAAGAGCAGACTTTGATAGATCCTTGTTCTTTGTTCTCTGATTATCATCCCATCGATTGTAAACACCTGACTCTACTTTCACCTTCAAATTAACTGCTAATCCTAGACGTTCACATACTTTTGCCACTCACTAATATGTAAGATTGGATCATTTTCCTCAATAAATAAATGACAAAGTATAATATTTTTGTCTCATTTGTTTAACTGGGTTCTCTTTACCTACTTTTAGGGCTTGTGTGAAAATCTGATGATGTTTTAGGTCCTATTTATGCAGAAATATAGAAAATTATTAAAACACTTTCAAGCACCACTGTATACAACACTGTGTGGGCACGAATATGAACTTACACTTAACTTGTCCTGAACAGACAGACTCAGTTTGAGCCAGTTTCTAGCAAGACTAATGCACTACTATAAAAGTATCAAAATGGAATTTTAAAAGGTCACTCATCACTGCTTGATGTCATAATAACCTAATCAACTCAAGACATTTCAAAGGGCAATCCAACATCCAACATTCACATCACGTATTCAATCTGTGGTGTAAAAATAATGAGATTCCTATGAATATTGTTGGTTAAAACTACCTTAACTTATACAAAGCTCATTTCCAACATGTTGTTCAAAGAAAAGATGCAACCATGATGCTTACTGCACTGTAAATATCTGCAACCTGCACCACACAGTCCTTCAGGCCTTTGTTAGAGTTTCCTGATTAGAAGTCAAGTAAAATTCCAAATGTAACAGCAGCATATTTACAACCAAATTAAAACACCACGGCTTTTGTGAAAGCTGCCCATGTCTTGGCTGGGAGAATGAAACAGATTTGTAGAAACGATCCCTATACACCTACTCAGTTTCTCTGCTGAGTGTAAACATATTTTTACTTTTAAAGCATGTAATTGGCACACTTATTCAGAGTGACTTACAGTTCTCTCACAGGGACAATCCAATAGCTGTGAATCAATGCTCTTATTCAAGGGTCCAGCAGTGGTGTATAAGCAGTACTAAGACTTGAATCCTGAAGTGAGAAGTCCAGTGCCTTAACCACTGTGCCACAACAGCACCAGAATGTAATCCTACACCTTGTTGAAATAACAGATACCATTTTCATTTCTGCTGTAAATCATACATGGCACAAGCTTACCAAATAGAAGAAAAATAATTAAATTATAACGGATTGACTCACTGTGTTCATTTAGCCTCTGTGTGTATTTACCAAAGGTAAATTATGCATTCTCTTTGAGCAACCACAAGGCATAAAATTCTCCCATGTACTTTTAGTTTAGACTGGGTTTTAATAAGGCTCAATCAGAGCTCATTTCAACCTTCTACTGAGAACGTTTTTACAAGGAAAAACATACATAGAACATATTTGTGCAAATTGCATATGAATATTGGAATATTTTCTGCATTGTCCAGCATTCTTCGTAGGGTCTTAGAACATTATTTACTTGTTAATGATTTATACAATTTGGGGAACTACAATGCAGGCCAAAAGTCATAGACCACTAGTGGTAATGATATTGAAAACGCTTGTTTGGATCTTTGTGGAGAAAGATCCGTACTGCAGCAGAATAATGACCCAAAACACACCTCAAAGCTTTGCAACAGCTACTCGAAGACCAAATAATATCAAGGAGTGCTGAATGTCATGATTTGCACTCCTTAATATCACTTGTCTAACCTAAACCCCATTGAGATTTTATGGGCACACTTGAATCAGAGAAAGCAAAGCATTCAGTGAAATCAGGAAAGGCTCTTTGGAATATTATTAAATCATGCTGGGAGAACATGGATCATCAGATTTTTGCACAAACTTGTGGAGTGCATGCAAGCTCAAGTGCACTCTGACGTTACCAGAAAAAGGGAACATGCAAAATACTAATATATTCGGAAATGTATCCAAATACTCAGTTTGCTAAGCTGATTGCATTATTTATAGTGACAGCTCATGAAATTTGAGAAAATGCAAAAGAGCATTTTCATTAGTAGGCTCAGACTTTTTGGCTCCATTGTATGTCATATTTGAGTTTGCATAATCCAAATTATTCTTATATCTGTATAACATAATTCAGTATACTCTTTCTTAACCATGTTCATGGTCAGGGTCGCAGGAAAGCAGGTGTCTGGCCAGCGGCACAAGGCAGGAACAACCCTACATAGAGCACCAGTCCATAATAGGGCACATAGGGACTGTGGTAGCCTAGTGGTTAAGGTACTGGACTCTGGACCAGAAGGTCAAGGGTTCAAATCCCACATCTGCCAAGCTGCCACTGTCCTTGAGCAAGACCCTTAACCCACAATTGCTTGGATTGTAATATTGTACCAATTGTAAGTCACTCTGGATAAGGGCGTCTGCTAAATGCTGTAAATGTAAATGTAAATGTACAAACTCGTACACACTAAGGGCACAGGTGGAGTCCAAGATTGGGATTGAACCAGGGAGGCTGGAGTTGTGAGGCCACCACGCTAACCCCTTCATCACCATGCCCCAATTCAGTGTAGTCAGATCAAATATGTATATGTCCACCTACATTACACTGTAGCAATACTGTTTTCATACAGACAAAAATACATGTGTGGAAATGTTAAAAGATAAAGGTCTTTTTAGTACATATTGGCATGAGCATAACTTTTACCACTAAGGAATCAGTGTAGTCACTCCATTGTAGGGCCAGCAAGATTAACTGATGAAGCACTTGGGGGTTGATTTCCCCATCCGGTCTCTTCTCCCTCAGACGCAGCCAATTGTGCATGCACATGGCATCTAAAATCACCCGACGGTACTGCTGTGACTCAAACCCCTGTCACCGCGATTGGGGCTAGCATCTTAGACCACTGCCCTGAGTGCCAACAACAACACCAAAAACAACAACCACAAGAATGATAATAATAATTATTATTATTATTATTAAAGGCATACAAATTTCAGCAAATGAACAATTTCAGCTAAAAATGCCCTTTCTGCTGAAAACACAGGAAAAACACAGAATTTTTTGCTTAAGAAGGTTAATGTCAGACTGGAATATAGTGTGATGAATGTAGATAGTGAACAAACACAGCTTAGGGTACAAAGGTACAAACTCAGCACACAAATAAACTCTGGGATGGAATAAACGCTGGAAACGAATATGGCAGGCGTGACAGTTAAATAGATGTAAATCAAGGGTCAAACTGAACATTAACAATTTTAATGTCAGTAAAAATGAGAAAGTAATTCGAATGCTGTTTGTTTCCTTCACTGTCCTACATCGCAGACATCTAGTTTGTAGGGAAACAAATGAACAGTGAATGTGCCGGCCGTGTGGAGTCATTTCATGATCTCCAGATAAAGTCATTAGACAAGCTATCTGCAGTCACTTGTCAAGTCAAATCAGATTTATTTCTATAGCGCTTTTTACAATGGAGCATTGTCTCAAAGCAACTTATCACTATAGATTATCTTCTCATTTCTAAGGCTTGAGCAAGCCTAGGGCGAGAGTGGCAAAGAAGAAACCTTGTGAAGTATCAATAATAAAAATTACTTATTACATGTCATTTCAAAATAAAAACATAAAAAAAAAACCCTGACAAACAAGCCTTTCTGTTTTCGAAATAATTTTTACATTTATGTCATTTGGCAGACGCCCTTATCCAGAGCAACTTACAATTGACACAGTCTTACAATCCAAGAAATTGTGGATTAAGCGTCTTGCTCAAGGACCCAACAGTGGCAGCTTGGCAGAAGTGGGATTTGAACCCTGGACCATCTGGGCCATAGTCCAGTACCTTAACCGCTAGGCCACCACAGTGCAGTTTTCAGTGCATCATTAAAAATAATAGACCCTGTGACCACTGTTAAAATATGCCACCTCAATTCTTTCTGCTCAAACATTTAAAAATTAAAAAGTAACTATCAAATGCACAATACGAGTAGCACAGGTAATACTGGCATCTGGTACAAGGTCGTTAGGTGCACGTCTACATCAAAAGGTCACGGTGATACAATGTTTAATCAGGTCACGTTTAACAAAAGCTCTCAACAACTGCAAAAAAGGTCAGACTTTGTCAATTTTCTGCAGAGTCCATATGACTAAAAGCAAGATAGAGAGCCCTTGACTGCAGGAGGGTATGTCTTGTGCCAGCGTTGCCCAGAGCTCTGAAGTAAAGCCTCCCTGCTGTGTGCTGACTGCAGATGAGGATTCAGCAGATGGGTGGAACAGATGACCACACAAGGTCTGATCACCCTCTAATGACCTTTAAACCAGAGAGCACCTGTGGGATGCCCTTAATCACAGAGTTGGGGAATGTTTTGACCTTTTGTCTAGCAACAATTCCTATTGCTGAAACAGGAGAACATTGCACAGTCTCATTAGCACCATAATTTCAATTCTCTAATTACCTTAATTCTCAATATCTAATTTAAATGTGTGATTATAACAGTGAAGGACAGTGGAAGAGAAAAATTAATTCACTTTAGATTTGTGCCAGGATAATGTAGAACTCTTTGTGAGTCTCTGAAGCACGCCACTGAGAACACCAATTTTGTGTTATGGTTAATTCTTCTACTTTATACTATGCTAGACTAGACAGCGAAAAAGCTAAAGAAAAAAAATCAATCATAACTTTCAATCAGCAGCCCATTTAGATCGAAATCAAGGGGCTTGGGATCCAAATGATGAGATTATCATAAAAAAGAAAGAATGAATTTCATCAGCTCAACATAATACAAGAAATAGATGGAAGTGAACAAATGAGCATCTGCAATAAGAATGAATAACAGCCCGAGGGTCCAAACCCTGACTGAAGCAAAGTGAATGGCCAGACAGGCACATGCAAATATAGTAGGCAGTGTAAGTGGAAAAAATAATTGTAAACGTGTCACAATATTAACACTTCTTGTACACTGTATGCACTGCTAATCCTGCCATCTGTTTCTTCTCTCAGCTTGCTGCTCGACATGCTCTGTTCACTCGTGTTCAGATTTTGTAGGATTTGTCTGTTGTCTAAGACAAGCACTGCAGTCTTGCGCAGTCATTCAAACCGTGTGCGAGTATGAAAACTTTAATATTTCCAGGAGCTAATCAAGCAGCAATATTAAACTTTGAATCTTATGTTTTATTCATGTCCAATTAATTTAGAACTTTGTTGAACCTGAATTGTCTTTTGCCACTGCGTAGTTTCTCACACATTCTTTACTGTGTACTATTTATCATGCAGCCATGTGTGTTCAGGTACTGGTTCTCTACTGCCTACCTTGACAGGCTGATGTTATGTCAATATTATAATATTATTCGGTATTTTTTGGATAAGGTTTTTGTCGCATCCTTCATTCTGGAGTCTCAAGTGAATAACACTGACAGTTTGATGCTCTGGGCAATGTTCTGCTGGTAAAACTTGGGTCCCTGCATTCATAGAGAGGTTATTGTGCCATGTAACACCTACACCTGTTGCAGACCAAGTACACCTCTTTATGTCAACTATTCCCTAATGACAGTGGCCTCTTTCAGCAGAACAATGAGCCCTGCCACACTGCAAAAATTGTCCAGGAAAGGCTTATGGAAAATGACAAAGAGTTCAAGGTGTTGACTTGGCCATCCTCTCAGTTCACTTGAGCATCTTTGGGAAGTCCTGGACAAACAACTCCAATCTGCCTCACAACTTACAGGACTTAAAGGATCTGTGGCTAACGTCTTGGTGCCAGATATCACAACACATCTTCAGAGGTCTTGTGGAATCGATGGCAGAACTAGGGGGACCTAAACAATATTAGGCACGTGGTTTAATTGTTATGGCAGATTAGTGCACATACAGCATACAGTCCACTGTTTGCTACTGATATAATATATTGTAGCAGCGAAGAAGAAGCAGAGACACCAGGAATCGTGTTCATAATGAAGCTTTTATGGAAAGCTGGGCTGAATGCACTGAAAATGGCTCTTAGAAGAGCTGATAATGGTGCAAAGCTTCAAATAGCTGAATAGATGGAATGAAGCTAAATTAAATAAGCGTCTCTTTCATCGTGAGCGACTACTAAAATGTTCCAGAAGGCTTGTCAAGAACCGAAAATGAAATGCAGAAGTCCACCAGCACATGAATAGACATGCATATGACTTTGGACATAAAAAGAAATGCAGCAATAGCTCTTATAACAAAAATAAACCTCACCTCTAACTTGCCATGCATGCTGGGAGCCACCAGGGATGCCACGTCCACCTCAATGTTGATCGGGGAGACTGCTGACCCTAATACAGTGGTACCTTGGTTCTCGTCATTAATTCGTTCCAGAAGGCTTGACAAGAACCGAAAATGACGAGTACCAAGCAGATTTTTCAAATTAACCCCCAAAATTCACATTGTATAAGGCATTATATGTATTGATGGAGCTGTATTGTACAGGTGCTGCCTGATTTACAAAGGGGATATGTTCCGATAAATCCATCATAAGTTAAATGTATCATGATCTGAGGAGTGGTAGGGTGGTCTACACTGTATAATAGGCCTATGACAACAATGATAAGTAAGTTAATGTTTAAAACATTTAGATTAACCTATAGTTGGCCAAAATCGTTGACAAATAAGCGCATTTTATAATAAAGTGTTGAAAAACCTCATGTCATTTAGTGAGTAATGGATTGAAAGTGAAAAGTGAAAGCCACACTTAGGCTGAATCCCATTTCAGGGGCTGCGTCCTTCGAAGGCTGCATTTGAAGACCGATTGCGTCATAGCGGTGTGCCTAGGTTGTCCAATTCCGAAGGCTCCTTCGTATGTGGCCGACAAATGAGGCCTTCTTTTCGTGAAAACGAAGGATACATCCGATGTATTCTTCGCGACCTAACATATCCCAAGGTGCATTGCGCATGAGGGGAACTTCGGGACATCGGAACGGCTGGCTGAGGAATATACTTTATTTAATTGTAAGGATCTAAAAACTGGAATAGGTAAATGTTAAAATGCAAAAGTACAACTTTTTTTTTTGTTTTAGAGAGCAAGGATCAAACGAAGACCTTTATTAAACTGCAGGGGAAAAAAGAATTCCAGTGCCTGCGGTGAAGCGTCTACTCCTCCAAAAATTGAAAAACCAACAACAGAATAAAAACTAAACTCAAAATTTCTGGCTCCATTTTTATAAAGCTTATAGCTGTTTTGTGTACAGTGCAGGTGGGGATAGCGCTGGAGAGTGAGGGCGGGAACAGTGATTCTGTGAGGCAAACAGCAAATCCAAGACAGAGTAGACCGTCTCATTTCGGTTTGGCCTTCGCTGCGGTTTACCCATTTACATTTACAGCATTTAGCAGATGCCCTTGTCCAGAGCGACTTACAATTGATACATTCTTACAATCCAAGCAATTACGGGTTAAGGGCCTTGCTCAAGGACCCAACAGTGGCAGCCATGGGATTTGAACCCTGGACCTTCTGGTCCATAGTCCAGTACCCATACCCAGCCTTCCAAGGACACGCCTTCATAGACCGTGTATATCGCATCCTTCAAAGGTTGCAGCCCCTGAAATGGGATTCAGCCTTACTCTGACTCTGGGCACTAGCATAGCTGCTAAGCTAACTGCAGTCTGTGTTCTGGAGTATTCCTGTTTTGCTTTCAGTTGGCTCTTATAAACCAACCTTTTTAGGATCCATGGAGACTTATTTGCACTATGAATCCAGAACTGTAGATGTAAAATAAAGAAAAACACTATAAAAATAGAATAGTGGAGATTTCTGAGCAACTGCTGTTGTGAATCTGAACTGTGTACTGAATTGTGAATCACGAATCAAGGTTCGGCTGAAACGAGTCACGTGGCTTGACTCATCATACAAGTTTAAGCAAGTGCACCCAGTACCCAGCAAATGACGAGAACTGAGACAAATTTTTCTAGTCAAAATGCGTCAAGAACCGAATTCGACAAGTTCCGAGCTGGTCGAGAACCGAGGTACCACTGTACATCTATTTCTACAATATGTGTTTCTGTGCCCCTTGACTCGAAAAGATTCTATGGAATCAATACCACCGGCCCTGCTGACAGACTGTGCATTTTTTATGCATGTATATTTACGCATTTTTGTGCATAATTAGTCATTGCGACCATCCCCAGGAAAAGCGAGAAACCTGAGCGCGAGATGTATAATTATTTGTTTAAATTGCTTCCAATGCAAGAAATATCTGTCATTTTTTCTCTCACTATTACTATTATTATCTATTGACATACTGCATTTTTCATCTAAACATCTTTACAGACCATCAGAGTGTGAAATTGGTCACAATGAGTCACTTTCTCCCTGGCGCCTCAAGATACACAAAAACACTTTTGCAGAAGAATGCACATATAGATGTGAATGTAATGCACAGCCTACAAAAGTATAATTAGACACCTTACTGACGCCTGAATACAACCATGTTGAGACAGTGACAGTACTGGAAGAAAGTCATGCAGATAGAAAAGATGTGTTGTGTTCGCGTGTGTACGTGTCCGTGTGTGTCTGCATGTGTGTGTGAAAGACTCACTTGCCGGCTTCTCACACTGCATTAAACCGGAACAGGCCTAGTGTTGCAGAACCAGAGCAGGAGTTTAGAGGCAAAGGAGCAGTCGCTGGAGCGGAGCGGAGCAGAGCAGGACAGAGGGCAGCACAGAGTCACCCAAAGGAGAGCAGAGGCGAAAGAGGCGATGAGATTAAGAAAAAGAAGAGGAAATGCAAGTTAATACACCCCCGCAGCTAATTCTTTACAATCACAGTAGTAGCATGTAATAACAGAGTGGTTCCCAAAGTGGGGGGCATGCAGAACTATTGCAGGGGGGTGCAGTAAGACGAATGAGGCATATGTTACAGAGTACAACCCGAAAATGACGAGTACTGAGCAAATTGTTCCCATAAGGAATAATGAAAATTGAATGAATCCGTTCCAGACCCTCAGAAAATCCACACTGTATAAGGCATTATATGCATTAATGAAGATGTATTGTACAGGTGCTGCCTGATTTATGATGGGGATACGTTCCGCCAGGACACTATGATAAGTAAGTTAATGTTTCAAATGCTTACATTAACCTCCAGTTGGCTGAAACCATTAACAAAAAAGCTTATTTTATAAATAAAGTGTTGAAAAATCACATGTAATTTAGGTAGTATTGGATTGAAAGTGAAAAGTAAAAACAACACTTACTCTATTGATGAGTGCCGAGCTCTAGTATAGCTGCTAAGCTAACTGCAGCCTGTGTTCTGGAGCATTCACTTCCTGTTTTGCTTTCGGTTGGCTCTTATAAACTAACCTGTTTAGGATTCACTTATTTGCACTAAGAATACAGTACTGTAGATGTAAAAATAAAGAAAAACACGACAAAAATAGCGGGGATCTTCACTGAGGGCTATTGTGAACCTGAATCACTGTGTACTGAATCGTGACTCGTGAATCATGAATCATTTTCCGGCTGAAACGAGTCAGGCAGCTCAAGTTTAAGCAAGTGTGCCGAGTACCGAGCAAACCACAAGAGCCAAAATGTGTCAAAATGGGTCGAGAACCGAATTCGACAAGTTCCGTGGTGGTCGAGAACCGAGGTACCACTGTATTCTTACAAAAGGGGGCACTGCAAAAAAGGTTGAGAACCACTGTGATCATATATGGGTGCACTACTAATGAAAGCAAAAAGCATCCTTGTTAGGATTTAATGTTATTTTCAATTTTTAACCGTACCTTTCCTTTGTCAGGGTCACAGGTGCTCTGGTGCATTTCCACATACAGAGACCAGTGGCATGTGTACCCTGGATGGGGCACCCATCCATCCATCATAGGGCTGGGTAGGGGTTGGTGTTGCAGTGTTGGGGCATAATCCCCTGACCTGCCTACTCTTACTCAGGCACAATCATGTCTGCACGTGACGCCTAAGGTAGGCACCACCCGTACCACTCAAACCTGGGTCCCTGCAGTGGTGGGCTAGCAAATTACACTGCTGCACCACCTGAGACCCATATAATGTTTTTATTTAGTAGGAGCCTATCCTAGATTTTAAGGTGTGCTTGTTAATGTGTACCTTGGATATGGCGCCAGTCCATCACTCAGGACTTGGAAGGAGTCACTGTTGCAGTGCCAGTGGACTCTCCCCTGCCTGGCTTCCCATTCCTCAGAGGCACACAATTATGTATATGAGTGATGCCCAACCAAATCTGAAAGCAGCTCGGAGTGAACTCAGGTCACTCTGGTGGTGGGCTAGCAAACTATTGGTTTGCCACCTGAGGGTCTATTGTTATCACCGTTACAATTATTAATAGGTGAATTATTCATAGTTGAACAGAATGAATGCACACATTGGTCTGATGTGTGAGCTGAAGTGATATGGCTATATTTATTATTAATCCCTTATAACTGTGGCAGCATATTGGCGCAGTGATTAGTGCTATTGAGGCCTGAGCTCGAGTCCTAGTCCAGCTCGCCATAAATAAGTTTAGCTCCTTCCCAAATTCTGTTCACTAACCCTAATCTAATAGGGCTCTCTATAGTATGTAGAATGTAGGGAATAGTAAATAGCTCTCCAGTTCAGATCTGCATTAAAATATTATTATACACCCCTACTATACACACTACTATACTTCTGAGTAAGGTTACTCTTTTTGATTGACTACTTTTCATTCTTAACAACCACACAAATGCATTCAGTTAGAGTGCCCTCTAACGCCACACCCCAAAGAACGTACACACTCATGTATTCAAATTTAACTGAAAGGCAAGCAGAATGCCTCTTAATTGAAGCATTTTGCCTGACTTGCTCAATGGATACATTTTAGGCTGTACCCTCCATGTTTTCCCTTTTCTTTTCTCTTCCAGAGCCAGGTGCACCCACAGAAGATTCTATTCCTGAACATGCAATTTTATTGTCAGCTCCAGAAATGTGAGAACTCTGAGTATCTAAAAAACCCCACGCCTAATACCTATGCACAGTAGCACTAAATAATTCATCATAACCGTGTCTATGCCACGTATGACATGCAATTATTTCACCTAACATGCTTTGTTAACAGCACCCTATCAGCATGAGGTTTTAATGCCTGTATGCTAACATGCTAATGTATTTTTTATTTGTCAAGTAGTTTTTTTCAGCAATGAGTAGAGTTACTGAAATTCCCTTTTAAGGCACCTCAGTTGTTGATTTCATAATACACTTAGCTCACAAATTGCTTGTAACGATCGTTGCTAATAGTGGTGCTTAAATGGTTCAGAAGTGCTGGCCAAACACAAAGTGATGACTCGTTGCTTCTTTGCAGCACAGTACATTGTTAACCATTCAATGTTATTATCAATAAGACCAGTTATGAAAGCATTCAAAGCCAAGTGGATGAACTCATCTACATCTGAATTATATAGAACAAGGCAGAAATATATTCAGCAAGTTTTTGCCACTCATTGACAAAAAAGTTGTTGCAATCGGATTACACTTTATATTTATGAATGTAATGATGACATATCTATGTGATTACAATATTAAAGCGAAAGACAATCTGACCTAAACATCATCAGATTTTCACACAAGTCCTAAAAGTAGATCAAGAGAACCCAGTTAAGCAAATGAGACAAAAATATTATACTTGGTCCTTTATTTATTCAGGAAAATGATCCAATATTACATATTAGTGGGTGGCAAAAGTATGTGAACCTTTGCTTTCAGTATCTGGTGTGAACCCCCAGTGCAGCAATAACTGCTACTAAACGTTTCTTGTAACTGTTGATCAGCCCTGCACACCGGCTTGGAGGAATTTTAGCCCATTCCTCCATACAGAACAGCTTCAGCTCTGGGATGTTGGTGGGTTTCCTCACATTAACTGTTCGCTTCAGGTCCTTCCACAACATTTCCATTGGATTAAGGTCAGGACTTTGACTTGGCGATTCCAAAACATGAACTTTATTCTTCTTTAACCATTCTTTGGTAGAACGACTTGTGTGCTTAGAGTCGTTGTCTTGCTGCATGGCCCACCTTCTCTTGAGATTCAGTTCATGGACAGATGTCCTGACATTTTCCTTTACAATTCTCTGATATCATTCAGAATTCATTGTTCCATCAATGATGCCAAGCTGTCCTGGCCCAGATGCAGCAAAATAGGCCCAAACCATGATACTACCAACACCATGTTTCACAGATGGGATGCTGGAATGCAGTGTTTTCCTTTCTCTAAACATAACGCTTTTCTTTTAAACCAAAACTTCTATTTTGGTCTCATCCGTACACAAAACATTCTTCCAATAGCCTTCTGGCTGGTCCACGTGATCTTTAGCAAACTGCAGACGAGCAGAAATGTTCTTGCAGTCCTGTCATGCACACCATTTTTGTTCAGTGTTCTTCTGATGGTGGAATCATGAACATTAACATTAGCCAATGTGAGAGAGGCCTTCAGTTGCTTAGAAGTTACCCTGGGGTCCTTTGTGAATTCGCCAACTATCATGGCAACTTCGTGCCATGATCCACTTCCACAAACATGTGTTGTGAAGAGCAGACTTTAATAGATCCCTGATCTTTAAATAAATCAGGGTGCCCACTCACACCTGATTGTCATCCCACTGATTGAAAACACCTGACTCTAATTTAACCTTCAAATTAACTGCTAATCCTAGAGGTTCACATACTTTTGCCTCTCACTAATATGTAATATCGGATCATTTTCCTTAATAAATAAATCAGCAAGTATAATATTGTTTGTCTCATTTGTGTAACTGGGTTCTCTTTTAGGACTTGTGTGAAAATCTGATGTTGTTTTAAATCATATTTATGCAGAAATATAGAAAATTCTAAAGGGTTCACAAACTTTCAAGCACCACTGTACCCACAGATGTTGGGCCTGTAGATTCTTATCCATCACACCAGCAGTTGGAGCAGTGTGACGCTTCACAACAAAAGCAGGATTAAAGCACACAACACAGCCTCCATACTCAAACCCGACCGTCATCAGATCCCAAACAGAACCTGGATTCGTCGCTAAAAACGATACAATTCCAGTCCATAGCAGTCCAGGTTTCTCTTTCACAACACCACTGCAAACAAAGGCGACCTTTACGCTGTCAATAGCAGGACATCTTGTGACAACATATTTCCTTCTGCTTAGCGCCCAGAAATGGTCTGGGTAGACACAGGGGTGTGTATTAAAGGTGCCACCTGTGTATTAAAGGTGCCACCTGTGAAACTTTGGGAGCTTCTTGTGCTTGTTGTTCCCAACAACTCCTAACAACTAGGTGAGAACGACTTACATGGTGAGCAATTAGTCAAAACGTCCATCCTGCTTCTCTCAGTCCAATGATGTGCCCACTCAAAAAGTTTGTCAACTTGTCAAAATGTCTTCGAGTGCATCATAGAGGCATGTCTCGCATTCAGTGATCTCTAACCAAGAGGTACACTACCCAAAAGTAGTCTTTGAAAGCCTTTTTATAGGGCAGCTGAAGAAGCGCATTTACACGCTCTTGTTGTAAGACCCAGTGTCTAATCAGACCACACCTGTCATCATTTACATATCTGCTTGAGACATAACTTCATGCCAAGTTTTGCAGCAATCTGACATTCCTATTTTAGCCAATCTATTCAGTACCATGCAATTTATATTGTACTACTTATTTACTTAAGTTTTCACGGTCACTGCACTTTGTGGTTCTGCAATTGCAGACTGCAGTCCATCTGTTTCTCTACATACTTTGTTAGTCCCCTTTACTCTGTTCTCTAATAGTCAGAACCCCCAAAGATCAGGTACTATTTTGGTGGTGGAGCATTCTCAGCACTGCAGTGACACAGTTGTAGTGGTGGGTGTGTCCCAGCTACCAGCATCCTGTAGGTGGCGTCCTGTGAACAATGATGAAGGTTTACAGGATGACTAACCCACACTGTGCAGCAACTGTTTCTCACTTTACATCTACCAGGTGGAGCGATGAGGGGAATGTCTATAATAAAGCAGACAGTGAGTAAACAGCACTGCTGTGTCTAATTGAATCGTACCAGCAACACACACTAACACACCACCCTGACAGTACCTGATCTGTGGTGATCCTATGGGGGTCCTGGCAATTACAGAACAGAGTAATTGTATAACTACGAAGTACAGTGACCATTAAAGCGTAAATAAAGAATAAGCATGGAATAAAAAGAAAAATACAGAATGCCTAAGCCTTCTGCACAGTTTTGCACATGGTCATTATATCATTGCTAAAACAACAAATGTAGCGGTGGCCCAAGACTTTAGCAGAGTACGCAGTATTACACTGTACAGCATATACAGCGTGCACTCATGCATCTGTGTATAAACTGATGTTAAAAAACATACAAAGCTTGACTTGTCAGCTTGTGCGTGGCGAGGTTTTTCTGGGATACATGACATTGGCTCATATTTCTTTGAAAAGCAGAGCTTAATGTCATGACATCCTCCAACCTCATCCATGATGTATACTAAATGCATGCATGCGTTTGATCAGATGAGCACATTTTTGCAAAATAAATGACAAGAGCTTAATGTAGACCATATGGCCGAGGTTTACCAAAGATCAAAACAACTAGGACACAGCTTCGCTCCATCCACTGGTAAGAGTAGATGAGCTGCATCGGGAAAACATCTGACACCAAGTGAAAGAGGGAGCTGAGTCTGTTTCACATTACACCAGATTATCAGCTATTTCTGAGCTTTTACATTGTGGACAAAATTCTAAACACTTCAGTACTAATTCAAGGCCGTGAAGATAAGCTCCAGAATTTGGACCCTTTGCATACTATAAAATTAGCATATTATGCATGGAATGATAAATTATACAGATGACGAAAACTGTTTGGAATGTTTCATAATAAAACAATGCGAATTCTGTACAGACTGTTCATTTGCAAGCTGGACAATTTTTAAAGTGCTTGAGTCAAAGCTTATAAATTAGTTATGAAGTCAGGATGACTTGTAAGTGAAAGAGACACTATTTAGTCGGCTTTGTAACTTTACACACTGCTGTTGCTACACATATGGCAATGAAAGGCCAGCTACCATCACTGCTACTGGAACACAGTCAGACATCAACTACAGATTCATACAGTGGTGCTTGAAAGCCTGTGAACCCCTTAAAATGTTTTATATTTCTGCATAAATATGACCTAAAAAAACAGAGAATATAGAGAACCAACTTAAACAAATGAGACAATATATTATATTTATAATATAACTTATTATATTATTATTAATATTATAAAGTTGTTTATTATACTACATATTATCTGTTAGTGGATAACTTCTAAGCAACTGAAGGCCTCTCTCACATTGGCTAATGTTAATGTTCATGAGTCCACCATCAGAAGAACACTGAACAACAATGGTGTGCATGGCAGGGCTGCAAGGAGAAAGCCACTGCTCCCCAAAAAGAACATTGCTGCTCGTCTCCAGATCACGTGGACAAGCCAGAAGGCTATTGGAATAATGTTGTGTGGACGGATGAGACCAAAATAGAACTGTATGGTTTAAAAGAAAAGGGTTATGTTTGGAGCATTCCAGCATAAGAACCTTATCCCATCTGTGAAACATGGTGGTGGTAGTATCATGGTTTGGGCCTGTTTTGCTGCATCTGGGCCAGGACGGATTGGCATCATTGATGGAACAATGAGTTCTGAATTATATCAGAGAATTCTAAAAGAAAATGTCAGGACATCTGTCCATGAACTGAATCTCAAGAGAAGGTGGGTCATGCATGATTTGGAATGGCCAAGTCAAAGTCCTGAGCTTACTCCAATTAAAAAAAAGTACTTGTGAAGAAACCCACCAACATCTTAGAGTTGAAACAGTTCTGTACTGAGAAATGGACTAAAATCCCTTCAAGCCGATGTGCAGGACTGATCAACAGTTACCAGAAACGTTATATGCAGTTAAAGCTGCACACATGATCACACTAAATACTAAAAGCATACTTGTACCACTCTAAGATATGTAATATACGGTTTCTTCCCACACTCCAAAGACATATTTTAAGTCAACTGTCACCTCTAAAGCATTCCAGTGTGAGTCGGTCGGTGTGCATGTGCCCTGCGATGGACAGAGGTTGTAACCGCCTTGCATTCTGTGCTGCCTGTTAGACTCAGCTCCTCGTGACTTGTGGAAAGTGAGTGAGTCAGTGATTTCTAGATCATCTGCACTTTGCTCAAACAGTGCTGATTACCTTAAATCAAGTGAGAAGGACTTTGTTCATGTGAAAGCCACAAGAAAAGATGCTGAAGGAGAGGGATGATTCTGAGGCAAATGATTGCTCACAAACAACTTAAGATGAGGCAGTTGTAATTAAAAAGGGAGCGACTTCTGTTGTTTGGAAATGGTTTGGTTTTACACTAGCAATCTTTACCACAAAAAGAAGTATGCTAAGCAATATTCCGAAAGCCAAAATTTGCGTGGAAATAGCGTTGGGTGTTAAATATAAATCTAAAGAGTCACATCCCATTCAGAAAGATTTAGTTGAATCCTTCGCTAAAGCGGCTCCGTATGACAAGAAATCTAGCAGATGGAAGGACTTAACAAATGCCACTGAGCTGCATATTTGTAAGAACGTGGCCCTGATTTGTACAGTTGAAAATGAGAGGTATGAAGTTCCAAGCCATACACATTTTTGCACAGGTGATGTAATGCCTGCACAAAATTGAAGACCATTACTGTTTGCATCCCATTTGAGGTTGTGAGGTCTGTTTTACTGTTTGGAACTGTATCCATTTTATTTATACCATTCTCCCAAAATCACAATATTATGATATAAAGGATTACATTACAAAATGACATATTCAGTCTGTATCTGTGGATTCGGTATGCAAGGATTCAAACAAACTTTAACCAAATATAATTGTTTTTTTCTGAAAGTTCCAAGATGCAAACCAGCATGTAGAGCACTACATTGAATCCACATGAATGAATTTCTGTTGGCATATCTGCTGTAGCCTCCCGCTCACCTCATCACAACATCTCCTCATGTTTCGTTCATTCATATGTCTAGAGCTTTTTTCATGTCTTTATCCCTTACATTTTACAGTGTTAAAACTACTACATTTTACACCATATTACATTTTAATTGAATTAGGAATGATTTAAAGTATACAGGAGGTGTATAATCTGCTCTCTCATACAGCATAAGAGCCTTCAGCATGGATTTGGGCATCCTCAGCGGAATCCTGGAAGCAATCCCCCATGAATACAGAAGGCTGCCTGTACCATGGTAGAGGATATTTGATCCATGCTCATGCAGATGAAATTCTGCAGTGTCATCTATTCACTACAGCTCTCGTGTGTGGCTCTCATTTCTCTGCAGTGCCCTATCAGATGTTTATGACAAAAAGATGCCAAAGGAACACATTAGCTTCAAGGCTCCTGTGCAGTATCCCTGTTATACCTCCAAGGGTTTCACATTTCAAATGGGTTACTCTGTGATAAGTGACTAAAGTGTTTATAGAATTACACAGTGGCTTATCTCTTAAGCAGCATTTGTGCCACAGATTACTGGTACATGGAAAAGTCTGAGATGTCATAAATGTCGGACTCTCCCTATTACAACGAACCTTAACCTTCATGTGTAACTCTTAACAGACGTTAAGTCATGAAGAAGTCAGGTCCAAAGTCCAACACAAACTCTATTTGCCATGGTGGAAAATGTTAGAATGACAATATGGCTAGCCTTAAACAGTGCCCTGAAAGAGAAACTTCTTCCCAGGCCCGGGGCCATGTGATTCTAATGGAATATTCGGTAATAAAGCACAAATCCAATAAAATGCTTGTAGGTTTAGTTACTGTTTAGAGAAGAATGAATAGTAAGATATATCAAATAAAGTGCGGATTAAAGTTCTTTCTTATTTTTTATTACTTCCCATTTTATATTCTTAGGTACTGTTTGCTTAGTCTGTTGTCTAAGGAATTTAAGCAAAGCAAAGCATAGCATAGCATCCTGTCTTACCTATACTTATCCTGGTTAGGGTGGTGGGGGAGCCTAACCGGAAAATCACTGGACACAGGCAGAAGTACACCTGGACAGTGCACCAGTCTATCGCAGGACTCTGTAAATGCCCAACCCGATCTTCACACTGCAAACCCCATCTGGGTTTTGAACCGACAAGTGCCATTTCCAGCAGCTGACTCTTACCACTAACACATGGAATGTAGTATTGTGTAATTCTTACACTACATATATGCACTTCATACAGTGGTGCAAAAAAGTATTTAGTCAGTCACTGATTGTGCAAGTTCTCCTACTTAATTTACAGAATTTAATTGAAAATCACAGTGGAAAATATTTGGTCACCCACAAACAAACAAGATTTCTGGCTCTCACAGACCTGTAACGTCTTCTTTAAGAAGCTCTTCTGTCCTCCACTCGTTACCTGTAGTAATGGCACCTGTTTGACCTCGTTATCTGTATAAAAGACACCTGTCCACAGCCTCAAACAGTCAGACTCCAAACTCAACCATGGCCAAGACCAAAGAGCTGTCGAAGGACACCAGAAAGAAAATAGTAGACCTGCAGGCAGATTGGTGTCAATAAATGAACTGTGGGAGCAATTGTAAGAAAATGGAAGACATACAAGACCATTGATAATCTCCCTCAATCTGGGGCACCACGCAAGATCTCATCCCGTGGGGTCAAAATGATCATGTGAGCAAAAATCCCAGAACCACACGGAGGGACCTGATGAATGACCTGCAGAGAACTGGGACCAACGTAACAAGGCTACTATCAGTAACACACTACGCCAAAAGAGCCTTAGATCCTGCAGTGCCAGGCGTGTCCCCCTGCTTAAGCCAGTACATGTCCAGGCCCGTCTGAAGTTGGCCGGGGAGCATATGGATGATCCAGAAGAGGATTGGGAAAATATCATGTGGTATAATATCAGAACCCTTTGGTAAAAACTCAACTTGTCATGTTTGGAGGAAGAAGAATGCTGAGTTGCATCCCAAGAACACCATACCTACTGTGAAGCATGGGGGTGGAAGCATCATGCTTTGGGGCTGGTTTTTGGGGCTGTATGCACATATGCACTTAAACAAACAGACAAACATAATTTTGAGGAAACAAGCTATATCTGCAGTTAAAGACAACAAGTTAAATGTATTTGTTACGAACTTTGTAAAATGTATAATTTTTCCATCAGTGTAAATTCCTTTGAGGATCTTTAGATGCTTGTTGAATTGCTGGTGTGTATTATAGAAATTGAAGACATATTCAAATGTATCCCTCAGGGGTGTAACGATACACTCTGCTCACGACAGGGGTGGGCAATATGACAATATTTTACGTATTGCGATAAATTTTGTCATTGTGACATCGTTTTTTCTGAGCATATCAAGGATATCGTCAGTGCTTAAAGATCACTGACCAACAGCATGTTTCATTGTAGAGAGGGTAATTAGTTTTGTTTAATTAGATAAAGTGCAGCACATATTGAATAAACGTAATATGTATGAGATAATATTTGAATAGTAGTTTTAAAGAATCTGTCACTATCGAAGCATTTTCTCAGCGATCACATGTATTGTGATAAATATTGTATTATACTATTGTGGTATAATATTTTTACCACATCGCCCAGCCCTAGCCCACGATTCGACTTGATTCATGATACTGAATGCATGATTTGATTTTCTTATTTAGGTTTTTTTTTTTTTATGTTGGAAGTGTAAACAATGCAAAGCAATGCAAATTATCTTGAAGAAGATTTTAAACAAAAAAAACTTTAGTACCCTATAATTAAAATAAACTAGAAAAAATAGACAAGAAATAGAGGTTTAAACTTGTAAACAAAATGCTCAATTGTAGCTTTACAATACATTTCTTAAATAACAATAATTTCTGAAAAATAACAATTCAAAATGATGTGTACTCCTCTCGTATAAAATGTAAACAAGAGGGACTGTGGTGGCCTAGCGGGTAAGGTCACTATGGACCAGAAGGTCCAGGGTTCAAATCCCACCTCTGCCAAGCTGCCACTGTTGGGTCCTTGAGCAAGACCCTTAACCCACAACTGCTTGGACTGTAATACTGTACCAATTGTAAGTCGCTCTGGATAAGGGCGTCTGCTAAATGCTGTAAATGTAAACAAATAGTCTTTAGACTGCTGCAATTAAATTACAAGGAGATTTCAATTCGTATAGGAGCATGACCCTCTGGTGTTAAAAAATGCAATTGCATTAGAAGGCAAAATAAACAGAACTCGATGATGAAACACCATCTCATGATGCACACTGTGACATTTTTGCATTGTGATGCATCGTTACACCACTAGTATTTCATCCATTGCTCAATCACAACTAAGTCCAACTACAGGTCCTGTATATCTAATATGGCAGTTTGATATATCCAGACATAAAGAGACTACAACAAATTCTTAGCACTCAAGCTGTTCTAAAATCATCAGTTCCATAACTCAGACCACCTTTGAAGGCAATAACTCGCCCACTCCTCCTCTAGTTGACATGCAATGCCACCAAAACTTTCCCGCTGAGGACACAAGAACCTACAGTGACTCTGTTTACTGGACTAAATAAGCCCAATTCGCACTCATATTTTTTATATTATTATATTTATTATTTTATTTATTATACATGTATATGCTACTGTTTATATACTACAATTTCATATTCTCTATTGTATTATACTCCAGTATACATATTATATTTAATTGTATTTATTTTTTACATTTAGCTTCTATGTATTTCAACTATTACTATAAACTTAGTAATTAGGTAATTTAGTTTAACTTTACATATGACATTACATATGAAAATTGGGTTCCTTTTTGAGTCTAGGTCCTCCTAACATTTTTCTTGCCACTGACGCTACAGGCTTGCTCAATCAGGGCTGCAGGTCTAGACAGTTGTAAAGCCGATTAGAGACTTGTAGAATTATGCTGCCGGTTAGGTCCCAACTTCCAGCATCCCTGACCTGAACTGAGTATGAAAGTGAATGAATGAATTAAATAATTCTTCTCAATTAGAAAGTACTAGGATAACAAGTACAGTTTTCATAAATTGTATATAGCAATATAGACATTTTAATCAAAACCCAGACTTTCACAATTAATTTTCAGTACTTTATAAATCACTGCTGTTATATGTAACAAAGAAGAGCAAGCTGCAGTGATATGTGTAATTAAAACCAATCCAAAACAGATGGTTTTTGTAATATACTGTGACATCTGAAGACATATCTGTTCTAAGAATTCATTAATAGAACAGAGTTGCAGACCCTTATACCTCTTAGAATGGACATAAAAGAGCCACTGGGTAAAACTGTAGAAAAAACTGAAGAGTGTATTTACACTGACATACTGACCTTGTAGGATTAAAGGGGTTTTGATAATTCACTGATGGGAAACCTAGTTACTGCTTAGCTAAAAAGTAGGTCCAATGATGATAATGGATAAAAAAAATGAGCATGCACTACAGCTGCATTTAATAATTGAAAACAGTCCCAATTCAGAAATATGTGATTGTTAATTTTAATCAAACAGCTAATGTGTGCTGGTATGTAGGATGTGTAGGGGTAAACAAAAATAAGAGAAACCCATAACAATACACTAATTTCAAGGAATTAAGGACCACCCTTTTCCTCCAGAACAACTTTAATGATTCTTGGCATACTGCCCTACTGCTGAAATGTTTATAGTAGAATGTTGGTCCATTGTTTAAAAAGAAAACCATCCAGTTCTTGAAGACGATGGAGAAAAAGATAAATCTCTATGCTCCAGACATTCCCTTATAGGTCCAAAGATGTTTAAATCTGGAGACTGGTGAAGCCTCAGCAATCATCTTAGTTTTTAATCACACCCCTTTTATGTTTTAAGTAGTAACGTATTGAAGCATTAAAATCCTAGAATGTTAAAAAATCATCAGGAAAGTGTTTACAAAAGGCTGGATAATGTTATGGATACCAGATGCTCTAAAATTGCCTCATGTTTGTTAGCTAGTGTACAACAATGCAAAGCAAGTGTTTATAATATTTATAAAAAAATGTATAAAAATTGCTTACTATTGTTTTTGACTGTTTTTTCATATTCTTGGCCACAGAATGTCATGGCATAAGAGAGATGTTGCTATTACAGGTTACCTGTTTTACGAAGGCTCTATTTACGATATTTCTTACAATACGATGGGAATCCGATAATAAACATAAATACAAATTCAGCAGAAACCATACTCTGAATTTAGAATTTAGAATTTTTCCGGTCAAGCAACGTGCAGTATGATACTCTCTTGCACTCAGATGAGGAAGTTGGCAATGTGTGACGTAGGGAGTCACGTGGTGGGAGTGATGAGTGCTGGGAAATGTAGTGAGGAAAAGTTGTACTCGTGCATTTTTTGCTTTTCACTTCCAGGACATTATTCATTAAATTACATAAGATATTAAATAATTTATTATAAAAAAGCTTTATGTTAATGACTTTGCTCAACTGTAGTTTAATGTAATTGTTTTTTGCATGTTTAAGTTATACTGACGTAGACAGTCATGCGGTGGGAGTTTTAAGTATGTAGCCTACGCTATATCCTCAATTTACGATAAATTCAACTTACGATGGATTTGTCGTAATGTAACCCCATCGTAAATCAGGGAGCACCTGTATAGTTTAACCGCTGTCTGGTTTTCAGCATGCTTTCTGTGGTGCTTTCTGTTTAGGTGGTTCCACAGGTTAGCTGTATTTCCATCATTTCCAATTTTTTTGTAAAATCAATCTCATATAGCTGATGATAATGTTTTTTACATTTACATTTACAGCATTTAGCAGATGCCCTTATCCAGAGCGACTTACAATTAAGTCTTACAATCCAAGCAATTGTGGGTTAAGGACCTTGCTCAAGGACCCAACAGTGGCAGCTTGGCAGAGGTGGGATTTGAACCCTGGACCTTCTGGTCCATAGTCCAGTACCTTACCCGCTAGGCTACCACAGTCCCTTTTTTCAGTTACCAACTTCTCTGTGTTGACAGTCATGCTGCCATGTTGCCAAACAATTGAATGTAAGGACCTATCCTCTCTGGTTAAATTGTATTTCTGTTAGGGTAAACATGAGCAGGACTAGCAAACAGAGTAACTAACATCTGGTAGCTAAAACACCTTGGGATGCCATATCAGCGCATTCATGAGCAGTGATAAAATGTGTCCTGTAAGATGGTTATTGTGATCTCTCTGAAGAAAGATCTTGGAGAGATTTTAATCCTTCACAATCCAAAATCATCAAATCGCCCACCCCTAGGCTCATGAGATTTGTCAGTTTCCCAAATGTCTTAATCTCTCCAGCTGTAGATAATATGCTGAAAAATCACTCACTTATTTCCTTCGTTGCACAGAAGGTCAGGTTTTGTGCTCTTTTACGCTCAGGTTTTAAAAGTCTTGAAGCACTGGTTTTAAATACAAAAGGTTTCTGAATGGCAGGTTTGTCATAAAATTCGACTTTGTGGCACTACATATTTTGTAGTCTCAAAGGTTCTTGTTAGAAAGAGGTCTTAACTTACAACCACTTTTCCCTTTCCTGGTGCAGTTTGTCCAGTTATATATTGTAGTGTTCCTTTGAAGTATTAAATTCTTATACAGTTTGTGTGATCGATGCACACTCAATTCGAGACATCTGTTTTAAAATCTCACTTATTATAGTAGTAATTGATAGCCCACTTTTAAAGTTGATACAAGCTAATTATTGGCAATCAGCGTAACATTAACACCTGTGCAGCTGTGGATACAAATAACATGTTTTGAATAACTGTCTCATGCTAACGCACTATATACATGGTTGAAGTCTTCTGAGAAAGTTTTATAAGCCCCATGAAATACAACAAACACTTTAAGGTAATGGTTTAGTGGTATTCTCGAGAGTTCCAAGGTTTAAAAACCAAGGTACCACTGTAAATTATTAGACAGTGTACTATTTAAGCACACCAAGTTAAGATGCAAGCTGAAATGGCTCTGAGAGAATGTAAGGTAATGACACGACATTATTTATATCTGGCCTCTGTAAAAGCCCATTCTGTTCACTCCATGGAAAAATGACATCTATTTGCAACTTTTAAGAAAAAGTCACTATAAATTACTCAAGTATCATTCTTATATCAATAAACATTTGGTTAATTTGATTCATGCCTTAGATCTGTCACGTCTTGCCTTAAAACCCCATTTTCCTTGCCGGTCATGTGAGAAAACTGAGCAATGTCACTCACAGCTCTCCAGAGAGCTACGTAACTTTCAAGGACCAATCGGAGAGTTCCACAGCTGATGGAATGGAGATTAAACTCAGCTGTGGAACGCTCTTAATAACCTTGGCTTTAAAAGACATTCGGGGAGGATTATTGCCTCGTTCATGTCCGAGTGTACCAGGTGTTCCTGTGTTCGTGTTCTGTCTGTCCGTGGACTAACTCCTGTTTGCGGTTCCGTCTGCCAGTGAATTTACTCCTGTTTTTGCATTCCATCCGTCTGTGGACTTACTCCTGTTTGTTTTTCCGTCCGGTAGTAGATTTACTTCTGTTTTCGCGTTCCGTCCGTTCGTGGACTTACTCTTGTTTGCGGCTCCGTCCGTTGGAGGATATAGTCCCGGCTTGTTACATGTCCATCAGGTTAGTTTCATAGCTCGTATCAAGCGTCCCCACATTCTTGTTTTGTTTATGTTTTCCTGTACTCGCCACGTTAGCTCCGTAGCTCGTATTGAGCGTCCCCAAACTCGTGTTTTGCTTAGGTTTTCCCGTGCCTCGTTTCGAGCGTCCCTACGCTCTTTGTTTTGTTTGTTTTCCCGCGTTCGCCACGTTAGCTCTGTGGCTTGTTTTCAGGGACCCTACTCTCTTTTTTTAGTTTACTTCCCCACACTCCACATTTTATCTGCAGTTTGTTTTTCCTTTGTTTTGTTTCTGTGTTCCCCGCACACATCCTTAGTTCCGTGCACTATTTCTGTTCGTTTCCGATTTTTGGTTCAGGGTTTGCTTTAGCTGTGTTTATCCCTTAGTTGCACAGACTATTTCTTTAATAAACTTTTATATAAACTTGAAAATGCACTCGTCTCTCCCATTCCTGCCACGTCCGCGTTAAAAGATCTAGCTTTAAACAGCAGAACCACCAGCGACTTACAACTGACACAGTCTTATAATCCAAGCAAATGTAAGTCCTGCTCAAGGACCCAACAGTTGCAGCTTGGTCCCTCTGGTCCACAGTCCAGTACCTTAACTCCCATGCCAACACAATCCCCTCTTACTTAACGTGCTACTTGCCAGACCTCTGGTAATTATTGTCAGCCTAATATTAACACCAGTGCAGCCGTATTTCTAATTATGATTTTGATAAAAAAAAAAACAAGCTTCATTTTCATGTAGTGTTTCCCTTATTATTTTCACCCCATGTCACAAAGCAGATCAGCCAGAGGCCATAAAACAGCAAGAATCTCCATTTGAACTCTAGCAAATTACAAAAAACCTTTACATTGAACAAACACAGGTAGCTTCCACCAGACCAAGTAAAAAATCCTAAATGTGTGACTATACATTCAGAAAGCCCATAAAATATACAAAACTTCTACAACCCCAAATCAGAAAAAGTTGGGACAATATGGAAAATGCAAACAGAAAATATATGCAGCGTTCCTTACATTTCCTTAGACTTGTATTTCCCAAGATATTTCAAGTTTTTTTTCAGGTCAACTTCATTTCATTTATTAATCATCATCCATTCCTGCATTTCAGGCCTACAACACATTCCAAAAAAGTTGGGACAGGAACAATTTAGGGCTACTAATGAGATTTCAAACAGGTGACGTCAACACGTGATTATAATCATGGTTTGGTACAAAAGCAGTATCCACGAAAGGCTGAGTCTTTGAGGAGTAAAGATGGGCAGAGGATCTTCAGTTTAACTGTGTATTGCTGAAATGTTTAAACACAGTGTTCCTCAAAGAAAGACTGGAAGTGATCATAACAACAATGCCTATTGTCAGACATTCTACCATATGTATGATATGTCTAAAAGGCATTTGAACTGTCTCCAGTTGAAAAAGTATAGTGTTGCCATTTATAGCATGTTCCAGTTCCCATAGGCCACTGATAAATCAACCTCCCCCTCTCCAAGATCAAGATGCCTAGAGCGTGCTGGAGTTGAAGCAAAGCCTTAAAAAAGGCCCTGTTTAAATATGTCATCAAGACTATTGGGGCTAGAGCTCTCCAAACAAGTTTGGCTGTTTCTGATCTTTCTTTTTAACGTCTCCAGCTAATACAAGGCTTTTGGAAAGCAGCTGCTCAGAGACCACCACGGCATACGTCACAGCTATGTTTACTGGTCAGATTAACATTCTGACAGCCTTGCTATTTGGAAACAGTCCACAATTTATGTCCTCGGCACATTTCTAAGTGCTGCAGAAAACAAAGAGTGGCAGGACATTTACGGGTGGTTGGGCAGCCTGATAGAGACATGATTTTTCACGGAGCATTGTTTTGGCAACAATCACTATTGTGTAGAAGTACACACACCTAGTTTTCCTCTCTTCAAGACAGTTGATTTCCGAGTTCTTAGCAGCTCTCGGAAGCCAAATAAGTGACTTGCATTGTGTGAACTGATACATACAATAGGAACTGAAGTTCCACTTAAACATGAAAATAACAAAGTCTGTAACAGATCAAACTAAGAACTCGCTTGAGGCCAGAAGTCAAGGCATTCTTGGTCTATAACACTTTACAGAACAAGAGTATTTTAATGCCTTTGCAGCTAAAAATAACTAAACAAAGAATGTACCACTATTCTCTGTGCATGCATTCAGCATGCTATTTTATAAAGTATACAATATACATGATGATAAGATAAAAGATGAGAAAGCATCTGCTGCTCTCAGAGCATGTGAGTGGAGGTAAGCTGATGGAAAACTCAGATCTTTTCCATGCAGTACTTTGTATTTTTAAATTTCTAAACAATTTACATTTTTTTATTTTTGTTATCTTATGTTATTTGAAGACTTGAAACACAACTATATTTTACTGAAATGGAATGGCATGATGATGTACAGTACCAATAAATCCTTTTAATGGGAAACCATACTTGGCAGTCCAGTGAAGTAAGTTCCATTACAATCACATTCATCAAGTCTAACCAGCCTCAGAAATTGACTCTTTAATGTAGTTCCATACTTAGAGGCCTGCAGGAAGGAACAAAATGGTTGACACAGTGCCACTTTCTCCACTTAGACAAATAAATCTATGGGTTTTGCACATGCCCATTTCCCCTTGTTCCATGCTCCGTCGAGGGAGGGGGGACATAGGCCGGCAAGTGCCTGTGTACAACTTTAGCCCAGTGATAGCTTCTTTTCATCGCTCCTTTTCTACAGTGAGAGCATGCCCACACAGAAGAACATGCCATTTTTTCATATCCATCCTCTATCTTTCCACATCTTTCCCGGCAGTTTGATCAACCAGTGTTGCAGTGGTAGGTAGTTGATCCCTATCCGACCATCCCTGGAACACAACCAATTTTGTCTTTGGTGTACCTCTGCTCAGCCAGAGGGAAGCGCTGCTAAGACTTCACGGGTTATGGGCTAGTGTACTTGACTGATTTTGAAAACCTTTACTAACAGAATACAGTTATGAGCCATGTAATATCCGCATTATGTTCTGTGAAATAGGACACTGACCAAAATGGAAGATGACAAGGCATAGTCACAGTCTTGTAACGTAAATATAAAGGGTATATACAAACAGTACGTAAAGGCATCAAAGATACCGCTGAAAACACAAATGGAATGCTACCATCTACACAGCATCCCTAAAGCCACAAGGTCTGAAGCCTAAACGGTTACACACATACTAAATTGTTTTGTCATTTATGGAAATTCACAATAGTTGTAGAAAATGCAGTAACGATCAGTTACAACCACATGTAGAGGAAAGCTGCAACACTTAAAGAAACAGTATGATGGACCTGATATTTTTGTTTGACAGAAACTAAAAATTCATTGATAGACAGTATTACGAACAACATGGAAGATCAGCCAGATGAAGCAGTGACTCAGCAAGGAGGCGGGGGCAATCAAAGGAGTACTACTTATAATAGGACAGGCATATACAATTCACTGCTTGTTACAAATAAAAGTCACACACACAAAAAGCAACTTACACAAAAAGTCTACAAACACATCAACTGAGTTAGAACAGACTCTAGTCCAAACGTGAGCTAAAGTGCAACACAACTGGAAAGCTTCCAACTGAATGATGAACTTCTGGTCTTACGCTCTAACTCCCGCCTCTGCTAGTAAATCTGTATTGTTGATAGGCTGTTGAGGTAACCAGCTGTTCATGGTCACATTGTACTGAGTTAAAAGACAGATTTTTTTCATATTCTAATTTATTATCATTTTTAAGACCTCAGGTTAAAGCAAAAGGACATTGATTGTATGGACATTCAACAGCAAATATCTGAATGTAACTGAATACTTTGGGATAATTTGGTAATTCAGCTGTCAATACATTAAAAAATATTCCCACTCTATCCTCCAGACGGCATTATCAAATCTTTTAGAAAGCACAATAAGCTGAAAATTGCACATATGCTCATAAGGTCATTTAAAGCATTGCATATGTATAGCTATTAATTCTAAATTAGCTATTCAATATCATGTTCTAATAAATTCATTCAACATCTGT
Source organism: Ancistrus triradiatus (assembly GCA_025084515.1). Taxonomy (NCBI): domain Eukaryota; kingdom Metazoa; phylum Chordata; class Actinopteri; order Siluriformes; family Loricariidae; genus Ancistrus; species Ancistrus triradiatus. Next base: position 57,163 of record JAJAGP010001383.1, read on the forward strand.
TATTCGATTATTCTTCAATTGAATTGAATTCTTCAATAATCTACAGTGTAAAACACTGTTGAAGCGCAGTGCCTCTGATAGTAACCTCATACAAGTAGTACGGTTCACTCTTTCCAGTGGTTTACTGTTCCCATGGCTACAAATGACATGTTTTGAATAACTCTCACCTTGGTGCTAACACACTATATACATGGTTGCTGTCTTCTAAGAAAGTCGTATAAGCTCCCTGAAATACAATGAAGACTTTAAGGTACTGGTGGCTGATTAATTAAGGCTGCTACATGAAACACAATCAAATGTATGTTCAATGTTCTGCCTTTGTTACTCTAAGACCAGCTTTCTTGGAAATAAAATAACCTGATCACACTTTGGTATTTTCTATATTTCTGCATAAATATGACCTAAAACATCATCAGATTTTCACACAAGTCCTAAAAGTAGATAAAGAGAACCCAATTAAACAAATGAGAGAAAAATATTATACTTGGTCATTTATTTATTGAGGAAAATTATCCAATATTACATATTAGTGAGTGGCAAAAGTATGTGAACCTCTAGGATTAGCAGTTAATTTGATGGTGAAATTAGAGTCAGGTGTTTTCAATCAATGGGATGACAATCAGGTGTGAGTGGGCACGCTGTTTTATTTAAAGAACAGGGATCTATCAAAGTCTTCTCTTCACAACACATGCTTGTGGAAGGACATCATGGCCCGAACAAAGGAGATTTCTGAGAACCTCAGAAATAGAGTTGTTGATGCTCATCAGGCTGGAAAAAGTTACAAAACCATCTCTAAAGAGTTTGGACTCCAATAGATTGTCTACAAATGGAGGAAATTCAAGACCATTGTGATGACACCCCATTATTTACATCTGGCCTCTGTAAAGGCCTCCATGCTCTTCACCATTTGCAGAAATGAAATATATTCATAATGCTTTTAAAAAAACCTACAATAAATTACCCACCAAATCAATCATCATTCTTATATCAGGAAACCATTTGGATAATTTGATTCATGCCTTGGATCCAGCCTGTGACTCTGAATCAGATTAAACAAGTATGAAAACGTTTGAATGAAACACAGATGCATATTCACATTCCCCAGAACACTGAATCAGTTCATGTGGACACAAGGTGTTAGTGGGAGAAACTCCCATCTCATCCCAGTGATTTCTTCAGTCTCAGCTAATGCCCAAGCTTACACACCTTTACACATTTGCACAATGACCAACACCAGCACCACTGTATAACAGTGGGACCAGTTATCAGTTTCATATGCAAACTGCCATGACCATTAATTAGAATGGCCACATGTGCTATTCACATGGGATTGGGGAACAGCTGCAATCATGGCATTGTAAGATGGGGAGGGGTGTACTCTGAGGCCCCCTTCTTGGTTTAGGGATGGGCGTTCCCTTTTCACACAGATGGCCTCTGACGCCCCATTCAAACCAGCGTTCCTCCCTATCAAGGATGTGCACATCTTTCTTCTTGGACTGTAGGTGGGCATAAACCGCAAAGTGGGCTGATGAGGCTGCAGCATCCATTTCGACATGAGCAGCTTGGTTTCTCCAATGTACAATTCCCAGGAATCCTCTCACACTTAACAGCTTATACTATATTGCTCTGTTTGTGCCAGGGGACCTGATTCTTGAAGTGGACCAGTTTCTGGCGTATTGTGTTTTGGGGTTTGAAAGCAACCGAGATGCGTCTCAATTGTTCTGATGTTCCAATATAATCATCCCTGGTTTACGCTTAGACAGCAGTTGTTGTTCTTCTCTCTTCGATCCGCTGGAGCATTGTCTGGTTGTCCTACTGACTTTGCCAAAAGACCAGTTAGGATTACCACATTTACCCAAAGCCTGCTAAATGAGAGCTCTCTCTCCTTCCCTGGGCTCTGTGTCAGTGGGGACACTGTCTGCTCGGTGGTACAGTGTCCTGATGACTCCTAGTTTGTGCTCCAATAGATAATGATTAAGAAATCACTTGGATGAATGAAGAGTGACGAAACATTTCTTCCACTAAAACCTTGCATTTGAAGGAACTGATTCAACTTTCTGGGATTTACATACCTAGATTTTTGAGCATACATCAATCAAGACATACTTGTTATTTAAAAAGCAGCTGATTGTGCTATCTGAAAAAATAAGCAGCCAGAAGCAGCATCGCTCTCTTCTCTTACTAGAGGATTGTTTTGGGATGTTTAAAGATATTTGTATAGTGCTTTTCACACATACACAATTGATACAAACATGTGTTTAAGAAATTGGGCATGATAACAGGGTCTCATTTTCAATTTAAAGTAGCACTTAGTTTTTTTTTTTTATATTACTAGTTATTTACACAGCATTTAGCAGACGCCCTTACCCAGAGCGACTTACAATTGATGCCATCTTACAATCCAAGCAATTGTGGGTTAAGGGTCTTGCTCAAGGAGCCAACAGTGGCAGCTTGGCAGAGGTGGGATTTGAACCCTGGACCTTTTGGTCCATAGTCCAGTACCTTAACCGCTAGGCCACCACAGTCCACAGTTATTCAAATTCTTGAGACTAAAGCTATTTTGTTCACAAATGTACACAAGAAATGTGCACTGTTTTGCATTGCTTACACCTCAGAAATAAAGACAGAATGTCTTTTATTGAATGTAAAATCAATAATCATGACAAAATCGAATTGTGAATTCAGTATCGTGAATCGAATCAAATCGTGAGCAGAAAGTATCGTTACACCCCTACCTCTTACACACAAGAGCAACAGCAAATAATCTACAGCACTTTGTGGCTTTCAATGGCTATTTTACAACATGTGCACTTCGGAAACACTTAACCCAACACTGTTATACAAATCTGAATAAGATGGATTGAAAGTGCATCTATAATACTAGGGTGAACTGAGGGACACCAGAAGGTCCTCTGAATAGTCACAAAGGGGGAGAAAAGAAAGATGACTGCGAGAGTGTAATCTGACTTCTGACTTGTTCTCACGGGAAAATCTATACGATAATGCAGTACTGTGGACGGTGTACAATGTCAAAGATTAAACTCCGCAACAAATATCCTCGCATTAGTTTTCCTAGTATAGATCAGGAATATACATTATAGCTGTAAAACAAACAAGGAGTGCAGTGGTATGATACCGGGAATCACAGTGTCTACTAATGCCAACATTTGTTTTAATGCGTGTCCTTGAGGTTAACAGCCTACGTAAGAATATATCCATACTTCTGGCACAAATATCTGAAGGCGCATAGCTTCAAAAGGTCGATAAAAAACAAGGTAAAATGACATGGCTGGTTGACTCCATGTATATGCATACTGATCATTTGGAACAGTTACAGGTACAGTGGGGTCAAAAAGTATTTAGACAGCCACTGATTGTGCAAGTTGTCCTACTTAGAAAGATGACGAAGGTCTGTGATTTTCATCATAGGTACACTTTTTTTAAAGGAGTTTTAAAGAATTTAATTGTAACTCATGATGGAAAATATGTATTTGGTCACCCACAAACAAGAAAGATTTCTGGCTCTCACAGACCTGTACCTTCTTCTTTAAGAAGCTCTTCTGTCCTCCATTCGTTACCTGTATTAATGGCACCTGTTTGAACTTGTTATCTGTATAAAAGACACCTGTCCACAGCCTCAACCAGTCAGACTCCAAACTTAACCATGGCCAAGACCAAAGAGCTGTCGAAGGACACCAGGAAGAAAATTGTAGACCTGCACCAGGCTGGGAAGAGTGAATCTACAATAGGCAAGCAGGTTGGTGTGAATAAATCAAACTGTGGGAGCAATTGTAAGAAAATGGAAGACATACAAGACCACTGATAATCTCCCTTGATCTGGGGCTCCACGCAAGATCTCATCACGTGGGGTCAAAATGATCATGAGAACGGTGAGCAAAAATCCCAGAACTACACGGAGGGACCTGATGAATGACCTGCAGAGAGCTGGGACCAAAGTAACAAAGGCTACCATCAGTAACACACTACCCGAGAGGGACTCAGATCCTTTTTGACCCACTGTATGTGTTGTTTAAACAACCATCCTCCGAACAACATCTGAGGTCTTAAAAATGATAAAAATTTATAAAAGTAAATAATGACCTTCTGCTACTTAACAAGCTGTAAATGGTGTTCGTAAGTGTATGTGCCTGTCCTATTATAAGTAATACTCCTTTGTTGATCCCCCCACTATCTGTATATTCTCTCTAACCTATAACTTTACAAATTTCACATTCATTAGCTGATTCTCTGTTTTATCAGGCAGATCTTCCATCATGTCAACATGAAATAACTTCGTCTTAAAATAGATAGAAGTTTCGAGAAATGAAATAAAGCCTATATAGTCCAATTAACTGGTTATTCAGTGCAGCAAGTGTACCACCAGTCTGACATCCTTATTTTATATGGGCATCTGTAAACCTAACCAGAGAGGGAAGTAAACACCACAGACTTTAGATCCATGTCTGTGGTGAAAATGACAGCATTATGTGTAATTTAAACTCCCAAAGCAATAGTTACCCATAAAACGATGTCAAGTGAAAACACTGTGGCAGGAAGTTCGAATTTTATGACATTTCTACTTCACTGGGTTTACTGGTGGATTGAAAGGCGGATGCAGAAGTGTATATGAATACTGTGTTTCAAATAAAACAATTACATCCTGACTGATGTAGATGTAAATTTGGCTTTTTTAATATGGTGTCACGGACCTTAACCCTCAGCAGCTCAGGATGCACCTTGTAAGACTGTATCCACTGTAATTTGCTCTGGTTAAGGCTCATGCTAAATGATGTACAGGTATGCGGAGTTTAATGACCATCCGATCAACGTCTGTTCACTTTAACGACAGAGGTCTTAACAATTATAATAAATTATGAAAGGACATAAAAATCTGTCTTTTGACTTTGTATGTTGTGGCTGTAAACAGCCAATCAGCGCAGACAGCGAATAAGTAAGAGTAGGGAAGTACTACCTTACCGGTCATGTGCCTATAACTATATAAACTGGTTCATATTCATTAGCTGAGCCTCTGTTTCATCTGGCTGTTCTTCCCTATTGTTCGTAATACTGCCTATCAATGCATTTTTGGTTACTGTCCAACAAAAGCATCAGGTCCATCATACCATCGTCTTAAGTGTTACATCCTTCCCCTACACAGGGTCAACAGTACATTACTGCATTTTTTAGAATTATTGTGCATTTCCATACATTTAAAAATGTGCCTACCTGTACATGTATTTAAGGTAGGGGAGGCCGATACGATTATAGATCATTTGCAATTTAAATGTCTTCACAATCTGCCTTAACATGGAGAAAGAAGGAACCGTCATAAAGACATTTTTTAAATTACGCTGAAAATGCTGAAATGGAATCCCAAGGTATTTAAGCAACCAGGACCTACTCTATTCAATAGTCTGGTTCGCGTGTTCCCTGACAAACACATGCATAAACCATGAATGGAACCTTACGATATATACCTTCCACGTTTGTATAACCACACAATAGCATGGCTGAAATTGGTGACCAAAAACCATTCATGATATGGAACTGATTTGGATACGGACAAGGCACAAACAAAGACTTGATTCACAAGTGTGCATATTTTACATTTTATTTGAACTATCCCTCCATGACTTTAGTTTCGTTCTTAGATTTATCATCTACGCCGCCCAAGGAGGTTGGGTCCCTTTTTGAGTCTTGGTTCTCCCAAGGTTTCTTCCACATAACACTCAGGGAGTTTTTCCTTGCCACTGTCGCCCTAGGCTTGCTCAATTTGGGAATGGATGTAGTTATTAGGAGATAATCTAAACTTGTAAAGTTGCTTTGAGACAATGCTCCATTGTAAAAAGCGCGATATAAATAAATCTGACTAGATTTATTTTGAAACATCAAAAACATCAAAAATTCTTGCACCCAAAAAGTATGACGTAAGTCAAACAGCACGGGACATGGGTGCAATAGCTCCAAAACCTGAAACATCACTTAATCAAACAACAGAGGAAAAAATAAGCACTGAAAAGACATTACTGAAGGAAATGAGATGAACAAAAAGACATGAAAAGCGTTTTAAGCGACTTCTAAAAATAGCTTATCCTTGTTACAACTCATCGAGTCATAAATATTTGTCTACACCATTTATTCCAAAAATACTTTCTGTTAATAGTTCCAAAAATAGTTATCTGTTAATTAACGAAAAATTCCATTATCTAGCGGGAACTGTGATCATGAAAATTTGTGATATGTATTTCCCAGATTGCAAACCCCTAATTAAGAATCAGCTTATTTCCAGTTATTACACAAATATAAATCCACGCATACTGAACTCTGAAAACAATTGTAAACAATCCAGCTGGAGCAGACAAATCATTCACAAGTGCCAGGGACAGGCAGGATTAATGTAAAGGCTACCCATTTTCTATTTCTAGCTGCCTGGCTTACAAGTGACCCCGTTTGCTGCTGAGAAAATGAGTGAGTACTTGATTTTCTCAGGAGTGTGTGTGGAGGTTATGTGGCTCTTAACACCATCCAAATGCTCACTTTATATCATTGCAGTTTGAAGGACTGCACACGATTGGTCTGCACTTCAAGGATGTCACCGGACTGGAAATGAATCCACTTGGAACAGAGCCTACTGTGTTTGCACCCCCAACAGACTTAACAAATCTTTCATAAAAGGCATGCTTACTAAACACGTTTAAATGTGAGGCCTTGCTATAATATGCTGGTGGCTGAGCTCTGTGACATCTTTCCACATCACTGTACATTTTCAAAACATAGCTAGTAGAACAGTTCTGGCCTTGAATATGAAGCGCTTACAAAACTGTTTGAACTATGCAGTACACATTTCCACCATTGTTGCCACAGTGATTACATTTCCAGAAGTTGTGAGATTTGAAAAAAGAAATTAAAAGTATGTTAATTCAAGCATTTACTACACTGTCATGTCTTGTCATGTTTGTATTTGTCATGAGGGGGCACCCCTGGTCAGACCTGCAATACTGACCAAGCCCAAGTGATGACTAAGAAACTCCAGAGATTTGAAAGAAGTCGGAATCCCTTTGCAAGATGAAACTGTTACCTTGTGATTTTGTTGCTTCACAGGGAAAAAATTTCTTCTGACTGTTAGATTAGGCCAAAATTATGACTATAATTTTTAAATGATACTTTTATATTATTTACATTTACAGCATTTGGCAGACGCCCTTATCCAGAGCGACTTACAATTGATACAATCTTACAATCCAAGCAATTGTGGGTTAAGGGTCTTGCTCAAGGACCCAACAGTGGCAGCTTGGCAGAGGTGGGATTTGAACCCTGGACCTTTTGGTACCTTAACCGCTAGGCTACCACAATCCCACAGTTATGTATTCTGGAGGAAGGAAGATGAAGTTTTTCACGTGCAGGTTCATGCTGGATGTGAAATGGGACAGCCTAGCTGCACCGCTATGACGCAATAGGTCTTCAAATGCAGCAGAATGCAGCCCCTGATATGGGGTGCAGCTAGCATCCCGCCAAAGTTGACATGAAACCTACGCCACTGCTTCGAGGCCATCAAGTCATGCGAGCGGGTAGCATGTGGCTGATCAGGGGTGCTCCCGCATCACACTATTAATGCCCTTAAAGAGATTATTTGAATATTAATCCATTGGGTTCAATTATACTACCAAGCTTTTACTGAGTTTAAAGTGCAGCTTAGTTAATTATGCACTTTGGCAAGCGGAACATATGACTTTTGAAGCACCCTGGATCATTTACTTGTCTGGTGGGCAAACTAATGAAAAGGCTCCCCAAAATAATTGACAATTACTTTGACAATTTTCATTATCTCAGAATACGATTAAGACTACAAGAACTGAATGTTCACCAGCATAATTTAATTATAGCCAGAGGGAAAATTTGTCCTCATTAGTCCTCATTTCTTTAGGAAGTACTCCCCATCTAACAGTGACCAGGATGATTCCAAGACAAACATTCTGCCTGCTAGAAGCCATTTATGAAAAAAAAAAAATTAGTACGAGTTCACTTACTTGAGGACATGTGTGGAGCCGTTGATCTGTGTAGCTGTACATGTTGTTCTAGGTCCTAGGATTGAGGGTCGTCGGTAGCGCTTGTGTCCGCAGCAGAGGATGATGAGGAAGGCACGACGGAAGGACTTGTTGAGGAAGGCATACAGGATGGGGTTGAGCATGGAGTTAATATAGCCCAGCCACAGGCAGGCGGCCCACAGTTGCTCAGGTACTGTGTAGTCTATGAAAGGATCCACCACGTTAGTGATGAAGAAAGGAGCCCAGCAGAGGCAGAAGCAGCCCATAATGATGCACAGCGTCTTGGCTGCCTTGGTCTCTGTGCGCATGCGGTGGTTGCGCTGGTGTTCGGCGCTCTCGGGTCCCGTCAAGCCTGCCATGCCCGCACCTCCTGCCCGCTGCAGGATGCGGATCTGGCGAGCGTGCTCGCGTGCTGTCACGTAGATGCGCTGGTAAGCGAGCACCATCAGGCCCAGCGGGATGTAGAAGGCCACCACGGAACAGGTGATAGCATACGGCTTGTTCACCATAAACACGCACACTGTAGAATTTCCACTGAACTTCCGTTCCTCTATCTGTTGAGGGAAGACGTAACATTTACACCCACACACAGACTGCAGAGTCAGCACACAGAAGACAAAATCATGACATTTTGAGATTTCTTTTTCATTCGGTTCAATTTTTGGATCCATGGCCTGAGGGAACCAACAGAGCAGATAGTCCTGGGTCAGTTTAGGCCCATATGGGTCAGTTATGGCAATGACAAGGGTATTGTGGGCCAAATTTGGCCAACTGTTGCCAGCCACAATAAAGGTTCATCATGGCATGTGGCCTACAAGTACTGTAATCTACCTTAGGTAACATTTGTGCAGGAATTCTATTTTGGACCAAATCCGGATACAATCCAGACACAAAACGGATGAGAAGACCAAGGAGAAATGGGGTCAAAGAGTGTAAACCATTTTGAAACACAATAGGAAGGCTATACTTCAAGACAAAAAAGAGATGGCATTCATGTTTAAAGCACTTTTAAAAAGGCAGCTCTTTAGAAAAGGCCCCGACCTTTAAAATCATAACAAAAGCCTCTAGTTCACCGCACTTGACTTGAAGCACTGCTCAGAAACATCTATTAGGCTTTTGTAAAGTGCCATAATTATTTTGTTTTCTGAGGAACACTTTAAAATCACCAGGGATAAGAAATGATGCTTCTGTGAGATGCACTTTTATTACAGAAAGTCTGTATTAAATGTTCAGAATACTTAGTTTTCCAACTGGGTAAGCAGCATAACGCACATATGCGTACATTTCCAGGAGCTGGATGGTTATCAGCACCTTCGATTGGTCTGGGTTGAAAATGGGCAGAAGCTGGGAAATGCTGCAATGAAAAGAGCTTTAAATAGTGCACTAGTGAGTCACTCAGCACTCTCACATTAAAATGAATTTGATCTGTAAACTACTGGATCATACAGAGCTCTAGAAATGAATACAGATACAACTGAAAACTAGCCAGCATATTCATGAGACTGATTTGTAATTCAGTAGCTTTCTTCAGAATGTGAATGAAATAAGCAGACTGAGCAAAAATCATTCTTGGGGAAGGCTGTGTGCTTGCCAGTGTTGCCTGTGAAATAAAGTTAATGAAAAGCTAATAAGTAAAACTGTGTTCAAATACTCTTTTGGTACGTGTACATATAAAGGTCAGGCTTCATGGAAGACCCAGTATAAACCTTTATGCCACTGGATGAGACCTGATGTGACTGTAATAAAGATAAACAGATTATTATCTCTTAATTGCAGATTGCAGTGTTGCGTGACTTTGGAGATGGCTGGGCACCACAAGATTAAAAAAGTATTCCATTTAACCTCTGGTCAGATAGGCAGGGTAGGGTTTGGAGCTAGAGGAGACATCTTCAGCACACACGTGTTTACTTATATTTACTTAAGCTAAAATTATGTGACTCCACAGCCTACACTAAAGTACCACTAAACATGTACAAGATGAATGTTTCTATTTATCATACAGCTCTCAGATGTTGTTTGCAGGTGAAAATGCCTCTATAGAAGGATGTGTTTATTGGGTATTTACATTTTCCAAAAAAAATGCAGAGATCAGGAATGCACAGAAAAACAAATCATTCATCATGCAGTGCCAAAATGGTGGCCTGTGTGTCAAGACATTCACAGAAATGCCAGTGAAATCTTGTACCATTTTCATTGACTACCATTCATTCCACTGCACTGGTTACTGTAGGCAATGGATGCTACACCTACACCTAATCCTAGTCTTAGCCTCAGTAATGTTTTGGCTCTTTTGGTTTTTCAAATTAAAGTTGCGGTGTTTGAAAAAAATGTGCCACAAAGCCAAAACTGTCATATTTTCCTATGAGGACATTGGTCCTTGGAAGACATGTAAGCACATGCACACACTCACTCAATGTGAGGACTTTTCATTGACATAATATTACTGGAGCTAATGCTACACCTACATCTAACTTGTAATGGAAGCCAAGCATTAGTGAGTGTCTGCCATTATGCTTTATCTCTACTGCAAACATCAGTGTCAATAAGCTACGTAATGAAATATATCACATTTACCACAGAATGCAGACAAAAACCTAATTAGAACAATTGAACAACTATGAAATGCTTTAGTGCTTCTCTGAATGTTATTTAGTCCACTAATAATAGTAGCCGAACAATTTTCTCATAGCCCTGTGATGGACTGGCATGCTGCCACGGCACGCTTACGCTTGCAACGTATCTTCTCTGAGGTTATACTTTGAAAAAAATGGAGTCTTGGAAGCCTCGGGTGAGGCGGAAGCATCCGCAACTTGGCCATCAGGACGCCATACAGCTAGACTTACGGCGTCAGGGAACCATGATCTAACAGACAGGCTCAGCATTTAGAGTACTGGTTTGTACTTTGACTCCATGACTTTAGCTTCGCTCTTAGATTTATCATCTATGCCGCCCAAGGAGGTTGGGTCCCTTTTTGAGTCTTGGTCCTCCCAAGGTTTCTTCCTATAACACTCAGGGAGTTTTTCCTTGCCTCTGTTGCCCTAGGCTTGCTCAATTTGGGATTGGACGTAGTTATTAGGAGATGCTCTAAACTTGTAAAGTTGCTTTGAGACAATGCTCCATTGTAGAAAGCGCTATATAAATAGATCTGACTTGACTTGACTTGACTTGATGTTTGTGGTGCTGAACCACCCTGGATCGTGTCCTGCTTCTGGCGAGGTGAGAGCTCAGTTATGTTCTGAAGTTGCGTTTGGTCTCCTGGCATCATCCACTCCAGTATGGTTCCCCAGCAGGTTGCATTTCATGTTTTTCCGGATATGTTCCCGAGATGTTTTTCGCCTCACCAGAGACTGCCTCAGGGTCTCAAGGTCAGGGATGCCCCCCACATTACAATCTCTACATATTTTGACAAGAGCAATCGCAAGATTTTATTTTCTGTTCATTTTTCTTCCCACGGTTTCTTTTTCTACCACAGTGAAGCTTTTTAAAAAATTGCCTGGAAAGCAACCCACACATTCAGGAAACCTGATCTAAAACCACTAATTAGTTCCTTTGAGAAGCACAGGCAATGCATCTGTCAGTGTTCCTGATGTTCTATCTCAAGGCATGTTGGCAAATCGCTGTCCGAAACAGACGTTCATTATCATTAAGCTCGTGGGATGTGGATACAAACTACTTAACACAATAAAACACCAAATCAGACACAATCTTCGCAACGTCTTGGCCTCATCAGGGATTTCTGCAGATTACCATAGTGTGAAATAAGAGGAATTATGCACCATTCAGTATGTAGATGACATACTTAATATATGCATTACAACATACTTTAATATGATACATTTTTACAAGCACAGGGTAGCTTCTCTGTTATGAAACTCCTCAGCTGAATCATGGATTGTGAGACACTCAGGATGCCATTTAAACAGCATTTCCTGTCTCTGGCTGACTTTCATTACAGCACATCAATCTTTTCTCAGGGGCATTTTGTTTGTTTATTGAAAGGTGATGGATTAGGGGCACTACCAGAGTGCCTGTACACTTCATTTCTACTAGATCATTGTACTGCTGGCTGGGAGTTATTCATTAAGCTGTATCTCATAGCTGCTGTGTTCCTAAATACAGCCGCAGGAAGAGAAGCTCATGAAGCTTTTTTTCCTGGGAATTCAATGTGAACTCTTTATGATGAATATGAAGTGAGGGGAAAAACAACAGGAAGGATGAGACAAATCTCTGAAAATGGTGTAATCAACTAAAATTGTTTACAGAGCAAATCTTTTAATTGCATGCCTAATCACTTTCAAGATGCTTATCGCCTCAGGCTTGTTTATGTACTTTTGCTTTTTCCATTGACAAGAAAAGTAGAAAAAAGAAAAATCAGCAAATGATGTACATGTTTTAACCCAATTGTCATTGAAACATGACAGATTATCAACTCACAACTCACCAGATGATCTATACCAATGCTGTTCCAGCCTTGCATTATTGGTAGGAAGGATATAACAGTTGGGATTATCCAGCATCCTCCAATCATAAGAGTCACTCTTAATGGTGTCATCTTATTCCTGTAGACCAGAGGCTGACAACAGATGGCATAGAACCTGCAGCGACAAGTTCAAAGTAAATAAATAAAAGAATCATTCATTCAGTTAAACAAATAATGTCAGATATTAATTTTAGTGTTATAGACAATAGCTAATGACGAAAAGTAGAACTACTAAAGATACTACTAAATTGCCTTTTGCAGTTATAATTTGACAAGTTTTAGGCTAAGACATTTACAGATCTTAACAACTTACAACAGGGACATTAGAGTTAAACAATAACTGGAAAATTATTAAGTAAGTTAAATAATACACTAAAATAAAAATAACTTTGACTCGTTTCCGTTTTTAACTAATAAAATAACATTTGATTGACTTCAAGTCTAGTGTGTAAAACAACATTTGCATCAAGCATTTTGTTCTAGAGACAAACCACAAATGTCATTTCAATCTCAATGGCTTGAGGAATATGAAAAAAAAGACTTCAAGGTGTTAAAATTCCCCAGATCTTAACTCGATCGAGCATCTGTGGGATGTGCTGGACAAACAAGTCAGACACTTGAGGGCAGAACTCATAATTTAAAGGACTTATAGAATCTGCTGTTAATGTTCTGACACTGGATACCACAACACCTTCAATGGGTTAGGGTTATATGGGCCAGAACCTTAATGGCAAACAGGGAATCTACACAACATTAGGAAGGTAGTTTTAATGTTATGGCTACATACAGTGGTACCTCGGTTCTCATTTTTAATTCGTTCCAGAAGGCTTGTCAAGATATGAAAATGACAAGTACCGAGCAAATTTTTCCTATAAGGACAAATGTAAATTGAATTAATCGGTTCCAGACCCCCAGGAAATCCACACTGTATAAGGCATTATATGCATTAATTGAGTCGTACTTACAAGTGCTAACTTATTTATAATGGGGATACATTCCAATAAATCCATCCTAAGTACGTATCATGAATGTATTATGAACCGAGGAGTTTAATATAGTCTATGCTGTCTATCATTTTATAATAAAGTGTTGAAAATTTCATGTAATTTAGTGAGTAAAGGATTAAAAGTGAAAAGTAAAAGCAAAACACTTACTCTACTGGTGAACTAGAGAGTAAGTGTACATGGAGACTTTTTTTGCACTAAGAATACAGTACTGTAGATGTAAAAAGAAAACACGATAAACACAGCAGAGATCTTCACTGAGCAAGGAATATAGTGAATCTGAATCACTGTGTACTGAATCATGAATCAAGAATCGTGAATCGAGTTTCGGCTAAAATGAATTGCGCGACTTGACTAATTAAGCAAGGGCGCTGAGTACCGAGCAAACGATGACAGCCGAGACAAAATTTTTCTAGTCAAAATGCATCGAGAACAAGCAAAAATTCATTTTCACAACATTCAAACTATTCCAAAACTAACCCTAAATCAATATATAATAACAATAATATATGCAAAATGGTTTCTACATGGGATACACAGCCTTGTACAGTTAATTTACACAGCTATACAATTTACATTCAAAGTTTTGTTTCATAAGGCTTTAAACAAGTTTGGATGTGGAACTTTTGCACAATGGATACTAAAGAAATGTACACATGCACTCTGGCAAAAAGGTCTGTGGGACTGTGGTAGCCTAGTGGTTAAGGTACTGGACTCTGGATCAGAAGGTCCAGGGTTCAAATCCCACCTCTGCCAAGCTGCCACTGTTGGGTCCTTGAGCAAGACCCTTAATCCACAATTGCTTGGATTGTAACAGTTGTAACTGCTAAGAGTGCTAAGTCGCTCTGGATAAGAGCGTCTGCTAAATGCTGTAAATGTAAATGTCTGGTGTGTTGCTGAATATAAAACATTCTTTTTTGGTTGGAACAAAAAGTGTTTGCGTTGTGCAAGTGTAAGAATGCTGTTGATATAATAGCACAGATGTCTTGGTGTGATAGGGTTCTACTATATTGACTGGGTGTAAAAATAACTCAGGATTTGTACCAGAGGTGACACAGTACACAGATGCAAGGCAGGCTGGTTTTGCATCTGGGGAATATTACTGCCACTGCAGAATCATTTTAGAAAACCGATATACAAATGGGAAACGTTCTGTCCCCAAATGTTTTAAAAATCAAATGCTTACCATAAAGATATGTGGGGAGGAACACACACAGTTGAGTAAACCATTTTCCCACAGTACTGCCATTTGTAGCTTAAAATAAGAATATCATGTACAAATGTACTGTACAATACAGTTATACATTTTTATTCATGTACTTGTACAGTATAATTAAGGATATTATAAAGGACATCGGCAATCTAACATAATCTACTAAACATGTAATATCCTTTTAACAAGATTCCAGTATAATGGACATTCTTCACTCCAGTCCTTAAGCCACTTACAATCCAATTCAACATACACTGAGGCTACGGGATGATGAGTGGCCTCCGGCTGTTGAGAATGTGCCACTGGCCAACGGTGAAAAAGGAAACTGGTAAGCGACAGCAGTGCTGCCATGCCTGGTGTAACAATAGGCAGTCTCCCAGTGTTTGTACAGTAAGAAATGGGGATATCTTTCCATCTTTGGTCACACAGTGGTTAAGGTGCTAGACTATGGACAGGGTACAGGGTTCAAGCTGTAGGACTGCTGGGCACTTAAGCCAGAGTGGCTTGTTTTGCACGTTTGTAGAAGTTGTAAATTGCTTGGAGGAGTGTGAATACTAAATGTAAATGTAACCCCTAACAGTCACACGTTTGCTCTCTATGACCCATTTCTGTCAGCACAGTGGTCGGTATGCGCTAGGGCTCCTGTTTTTCTACTCGCCTTCAGCCACTTAGCACAGCATTCCTGGCACACGCTCATTATGGAACATTTAACCCTGGCAGAGAGTCCAACTCTCTAGTGTAAACCATTTACACCTCATCACTGGGGCTCTAAGGTGAAGTAGGCTGTTATTATCCTCTCTAAGCACAATATCAGTGAGACGATGCAGTTCTTAAGTTGTGACTCCCCAAAATGAAGATTTTCAAGCTTGACTAATGGTTAGTGCACACTACGACACGTGCAGACATAAACATTTTTGGGGAGCACTGAGAACTACATGACATACGTAACGCTTGCACAACGTTTAAGATTCTCTGCATATTAACAAATAAAGAAAAATACAAGACAAACAATGGATTCACACTCACAATTTGTCTTACCTACTTAATCCATTTCAGAATCATCAGTGGGCCGAGTCCTAAGAGCACAGAGAGCAAGGCAGGAACCAACCACAGACAAGGTGCCATTTCATCACAGCCAGATAGAGACACACTCTTAGCGGTTAAGGTAATGAACTCTGGACCAGAAGGTCCTGGGTTCAAATCCCACCTCTGCCAAGCTGCCACAGTTGGGTCCTTGAACAAAGCCCTTAACCCACAACTACTTTGATTGGATTAAGGTCAGGACTCTGACTTGGTCATTCCGAAACATAAACTTTATTCTTCTTTAATCATTCTTTGGTAGAAAGACTTGTGTGCTTAGGCTCGTTGCCTTGCTGCATGACCCACCTTCTCCTGAGATTCAGTTCATGGACAGATGTCCTGATATTTTCCTTTGAAATTCATTGTTCCAGCAATGCTGCACTCAATGATGCACTTGAAAACACCTGGCTCCACTAATTCAATCTGGTGATGGTTTAGGTCATATTTATGCAGAAATATAGAAACTTCTAAAGAGTTCATATACTTTCAAGCACCACTGTAAACAACTCATCAAAGAAAGGGGTCAGAGGATGATGTCTAGAAGGGTTATGACAAACAGGTGGTGCACAATCAAGCAAATTGTGCCCAAATACAACGACGGTGCTCCAACTAACTTGTCAGAACACACTTGTCGTTCCTGAGGACGGATGGTCTATAAAAACAGACAACCAGTTTGATAGCCATGTTTAATGGAAACAGAAAGGGAAGGCACCAGTGGGCAAAGGAGTGCAAAGACTGGATCACTGAACAGTGGAAACCACATTGTTTGGGCATTTTAATCCAGAATTCTGTTGCACCATGCTGATAGTGGGTTAGAATTTGGTGCAAGAATTATGAATCAATGAACCCTTCCTGTCAAGTGTCAACAGTTCAGTCTGCAGAGTAATGCTGTGGGGAATGTTTTCTTGACACACCCTGGGTCCTCTGTTACCTGGGGATGGCCTAGCGGTTAAGATACTGGACTATGGAAGGCAGCAAGGCAGGAACCAACCATGGACAAGGTGCCATTTAAATAGAGACACACTCTTAGTGGTTAAGGTAATGGACTATGGACCAGAATGTCCTGGTTTCAAATCCCACCTCTGCCAAGCTACCACTGTTGGGTACTTGAGCAAGGCCCTTAACCCACAATTGCTTGGATTGTAAGACTGTATCAATTATAAGTTGCTCTGGATAAGGGCGTCTGCTAAATGACGTAAATGTGGATGGACATTTGGACATCTTACCTAAGCAGTGTGGTCCTTCAAGTTCATCCCTTCATAATAGCTGTTTATCCTATGGTAGAATGACATTTTCAGCCACACAATGCACCATGCCAGAGGTTGTATAGTCAGGGATTGGTTCCAGGAACATGACAGCAAGGTTTCCTTGCTTCCCTGGCATTACCCTTAATCCTGTAGTGCATCTTAGCACCTCCATCTAATTTGTGCCAGCTGCCTGAAGCTATCCTGTCCACACGAATCAGTCTTCCTGCAGAATGATTTCAACACCTAGTGAAATCGATGCCACAATGGAATGCTGCAGTTCTGAAGACCAAAGAGCTCCAAGAGGGCAAGATGGTGTCTCTAAAAAAAGTGGCCATTCAGAGTGTATTTTTTTGCTGAGCCTGCCACAACTTTAGACTTATTAAAATGAGAAGCATGAAAAAAGAAGAAAAAAACTCATTACAGACAGACAGGAATGACCTCACTGCTATGGCAACGTTTACATAAACACCTTTCCACACGATTTTGTATTGGATTACGTTTACCGCACATGTAAGTGGAGATTTTTATCCAATATATTAGAATAAGTTTAGCATGCATATAAACAATTGAGTCAGAGGCAGGAATTGAGATGAATGAATTCAGATCAATGAAAATCTCTGCATTTTAAAGCAACAGGACTGAATCTCTGCTGACAAAAACTGCAACAAGTGTCATGTAACATTCTGCTGGACAAATGAGGGATGATTGGCAGTGCGAGTGAGTGTAACAGGAGCAAATGTCTGACAGTAAGCCACCAATAACACAACCCACACACTCTACGTTCACAAAATATTGTGTTAAATTGTGTAATTTGCAGTCTACTGAACCTCTCATATCAAGGACAGGGAGAGTAAAGGACAGCTCTCAGAGGGCCAGGCGGATTATTTTACAGCAATTAAGGCACATGTTAGAGGTATCAGTTGGGACTAAACACAAAAGCAACAGTGAAATGACAGTGTCAGTGAGAGCTAGGGATCAGTAATGAGGTAAATTTCATTCAACAACTCAGTGAGAGTTGGACTGCAGAATATAAGAATCTCTATTTAGGAAAATGGCCAGACTGGTTTGAGCTGATAGAAATGCAAAAGTAACTCAAATAATCACTTTACGAGCACAGTGTACGATCTACTGATGGCTAATTCCAGGAGGTATTAACCATGTCACAAAGCTCAAATCATCTCAAACTGGTTTCATGAACATGACAATAAGTCCACTGTACTGAAATGGCCTCCACAGTCACCAAACCTCAATCCAATAGAACACTTCTGTGGTGGAATGGGAGATTCGTATTATGGATATCGACAAATGTGCCACATCTACTGAGGACTGTTTCCAGCATGTTGTTGAATCTATGTCACAAAGAATTAAGGCGGTTCTGAAGACAAACCGCTATACAAAGGTCGCTATACATAGATAGTACAAATTATACAGATGCAGTAGATGATGAATGAAAATGTTCAGATAAAAGATAAGTTTTTAGATGAGTTTTAAACTGAGAGAGAGAGAGGTTGTAGAGCGCAAAGAAAGATGGAGCGACTTCCAGAGCAGGGGGGGCATCCACACTAAAAGCTCTGCCTCCCATTGTGGAGAGTCAACCTATGGGTGATCAATAAACTGGTATCAGATAACCATAAAGAGCGGGTGGGAGCGTGCTTATCAGGCAGACCACACATACAGGCAGGGCTTAAGCCATGAAGTGATTTAGATGTTAGGAGTAGAATTTCATATTGGATACGTCAATGAATGGGAAACCAGTGAAGTCGCTTAAGCACAGGACTGATATGTTCATTTTTCCTTTTGGAGGTTAGAATCCTTGCAGCAGCTTTTTGAATAAGCTGAGACGGATGGAGAGTTTTAGATGGAAGGCCTTAAAGGAGGGAGTTGTAGTAGTCAAGCCGAGAGACCACAAAGGCATGGACAAGTGCCTCAGCGGCTTTAGGGGATAGCAGCGAACGGAGACGTGCAGACAGAAGAGGAACAAAAAGGACACCAAGAAAGTATATATATATATATATATATATATATATATATATATATATAATGTGTGTGTGTGTACATAATTATCTGCATGAGCTTTCCTGTGGATATCCTGGAATCAAGCCCAGTTATGGGCTGTGGAGACACATCCTGTGGTCAGATGAAAAGAATGAAAAGAATATGCCTCTGCTGTGAGAACGAACACCAGGTAATAATAAGAGTATCTGAGATACATGACTCAGGAGGGTTCACTGCCACATACAGCATCAATGTGTATGTGTAGTACTTCTAAAAATAAAGCTTGTACTTTGCTATTCACCTGCTGGTTCGCTTTTGGGGTTCTGCAACGGAGAAGGATCAGGAGCCAACAGCGTTATACAATGATTATAGTCCTTTCACTTTTAAATGTAGCTTTTTGCATGGGTTTTCACTGATTAATAAGGGAACAGGAGCCACATATAGTTCATATCTCAGAACACAATAGACAAAGTAGATGTAGAAGAATGTAGATATTTTATTGAGTGGTTCCTTCAATGGGGAATGCAATAACTGCCTCATGAAACATTTATGGTCATTGGAATGCATGTATAGGAAAATAGTGTTCCTATTGAGGGCTGTAGAAATGATATTGGACATTTATCTCAACTGGACTTCATTTTGTAGAGAAATATCATTTTATCTGCCACAACTACTGAAAAAAACGCATTTCTCCAAAATGGAACAATTTTCCATTCCTTCCATTGAGGGGAAAAAATCTGGACACCTAAAGATTACATCCACAAACATGAGCATTTCTATGGCATTGCATTCCTGTTTTTGGCTATAAGAAATCTTTTGGAAATGATTTCCACACCATTTTGAAACACAACAGTTAGATAATTTGCTTTAATTCAGCCACTGGTGCATTACAGATGCTGGGTACTGATGATGGGCGACAATTCTTGGCTCAGAGTCAGCATTTCAATTCATTCAAATGGTGTTGGATGGGGTTGAGGTCAGGGATTGTGTAGGTCTGGTAAGTTTTTCACAACAAGCTCAGCAAACGATTGTTATGCACCTTGCTATGTGCATGCTGCAGTATTACGATGTGGACTCACACAATTCTCTACAATGTCACTGTGTCAGTAGTATTAATATAATCCTTCACTGCTGGAAGTTGGCACCACGACAGGTTACACCAGCATTTTTCTGGCATTCCCCAAACCCAAATTCATGCATCAGACTGATAACTACAGAAATGTGTTTGAGCTGCTCCAAATTCTGTGAGCTTTACACCATTCCAGTTGATGCTTTGTATCACGCATGATAATCTTAGGCTCATGCGGCCATGACAGCTTATTCAATGGCGCTCTTCATGAACAAGTCAGCTATGTTCAGACAGGCAGCTCAAATTGGATTTAAGCTCAAATCTGATTTGGTCTAGACAGACATTGTGCAGTTTAAATGGCTAAAAGCAACATGGAATCTGCCTGTTCTAAATCATATCCAAGCCACATTTGCACGTGTTGTTTCAAATCCAATCACAATTGGATTTGGAGACGTGATTCAGCCCGACCGTCAGATCTCATCTGATCAGAACTGATCTGGCATTTACAGTGGTGCTTGAAAGTTTGTGAACCCTTTATAATTTTCTATATTTCTGCATAAATATGACCTTAAACATCATCAGATTTTCGCACAAATCCTAAAAGTAGATAAAGAGAACCCAGTTGAACAAATGAGACAAAAATATTATGCTTGGTCATTTATTTATTTATTGAGGAAAATGATCCAATATTACATATTATTGAGTGGCAAAAGTATGTGACCCTTTGCTTTCAGTATCAGGTATGAGTCAAGTCAAGTCAAGTCAGATTTATTTATATAGCACTTTTTACAATGGAGCATTGTCTCAAAGCACCTTACAAGTTTAGATTATCTCCTAATAACTACGTCCAATCCCAAATTGAGCAAGCCTAGGGCGACAGTGGCAAGGAAAAACTCCCTAGTTCTAGGAAAAAACCTTGGGGGGACCAAGACTCAAAAAGGGACCCAACCTCCTTGGGCGGCGTAGATGATAAATCTAAGAGCGAACTAAAGTCATGGAGTCATGGTCGAATAAAATGTGAATTATGCACAGAGTAAAACATGGCCGTCACAGAGCTCCATCAGATGAACATCATGTGTGGGGCCGGAACTGCCGGAACACAGCTCGGAGAGAAAACAGTATGACTCCCCTGTGCGGCAATAACTGCCACTAAACGTTTCCTGTAACTGTTGATCAGTCCTGCACACCGGCTTGGAGGAATTTTGGTCCATTCCTCCGTACAGAACAGCTTCAGCTCTGGGATGTTGGTGGGTTTCCTCACATTAACTGCTCACTTCAGGTCCTTCCACAACATTTTGATTGGATTAAGGTCAGGACTTTGACTTGGCCATTCCAAAACATTAACTTTGTTCTTCTTTAACCATTCTTTGGTAGAACGACTTGTGTGCTTAGGGTTGTTGTCTTGCTGCATGACCCACCTTCTCTTGGGATTCAGTTCATGGACAAATGTCCTGACAATTTCCTTTAAAATTCTCTGATATAATTCAGAACTCATTGTTCCATCAATGACGGCAAGCCGTCCTGGCCCAGATACAGCAAAACAGGCCCAAACCATGATACTACCACCATGTTTCACAGATGGGATAAGGTTCTTATGCTGGAATGCAGTGTTTTCCTTTCTCCAAACACAACGCTTTTCTTTTAAATCAAAAAGTTCTATTTTGGTCTCGTCTGTCCACAAAACATTCGTGATCTTTAGCAAACTGCATATGAGCAGCAATGTTCTTTTTGGAGAGCAGTGGCTTCTGTGTTCAGTGTTCTTCTGATGGTGGACTCATGAACATTAACATTAGCCAACGTAAGAGAGGCCATCAACTTCTTATAAGTTACCCTGGGGTCCTTTGTGACCTCGCCAATTATATTACACACTTTGCTCTCGAAGTGATCTTTGTTGGTCGACCACTCCCGGGGAGGGTAACAATGGTCTTGAATTTCCTCCATTTGTACACAATCTGTCTGACTGGATTGGAGGAGTCCAAACTCTTTAGAGATGGTTTTGTAACCTTTCCCAGCCTGATGATCATCAACAACTCTTTTCAGAGGTCCTCAAAAGACTCCTTTGTTTATGCCATGATGCACTTCCACAAATATATGTTGTGAAGAGCAGACTTTGATAGATCTCTGTTCTTTAAATAAAACAGGGTGCCCACTCACACCTGACTGTCATCCCATTGATTGAAAACATCTGACTCTAATTTCACCTTCAAATGAACTGTTAATCCTAGAGGTTCACATACTTTTGCCACTCACTAATATCTAATATTGGATTTTCCTCTATAAATAAATGACCAAGTATAATATTTTTGTCTCATTTGTTTAACTGGGTTCTCTTTATCTACATTTAGGACTTGTGTGAAAATATTTTTATGGTCATATTTAGGCAGAAATATAGAAATTTCTGAAGGGTTCACAAACTTTCAAGCACCACTGTACATCATTCGACACTCAACACTTATCGGCATCAGGGATTTGAGAAAACAACAACAACATGAAAGAACTCCAGCATCACATAGTATCTCAGCCTGGAGCAAAAAAGAGGAGCCATGTCTTCTGTCTTTTTGGAATTGAAATGAAACAAACCACATATCTAGAAATATCACGCTCAACACATGAAGATTGTTTTGCAAAGTCCAGGCAACAGTGTTGGGACCACATAAAACATTTACAACTAAGTGTAAAGCATGGAAAGGTGGAAGTATAAAATTTTCATAACTGTGACTGAACTTTGCCCTTACGTAAATCATAACCCAGTGTTTAATCTCCATGGTTGTAGTATCATTAACTGGCTTTCTTACTCCTACTTCACACTACTCAGTGCAGACATGCCCGTATCTTCATTATAGCAACCAAACTGGATAGGACTGTGAAAGTGACTACAGTCTGAACAGCCAACCATAATTGGGTTCTTGTAATCTGCAGTGCAGTCATTCGGTCACAAAATGGATTTGAGAAAGAAATCTGATTTTCCCTGCAGTCTGAACATAGTCTTACTGTGCTGACAATGAACTTGGTATTAACACCTAAGGATAGGCTGTTTTAGAGATGCACCAACTGCAATTTTCCTGGACGATTGCAATTACTAATTTTTTTTAAACATATGATCGGCCAATTCCGATTCTGACCGATTCTGATTTTCTTTCTCTCTAAAGATTATACATTACAGCATACAGAAACAATTTTGAAATACCACAGAATGGTTAAAGACGACAAAATGTTTGAATAGATAATTGGATAAGTCAAAGTTCTGACCTTAGAAATGACCAATAGGAATATTCTAGAAGCAGTTAATCTGAGGAAACCTACCAACATCCAAAAGGTGAAACTGTTGATGGAGTAAAATGGGTTAAAATTCCTCCAAGCCGATATGCAGCACTGATCAACAGTTACAGTGGAACCTCGGAATTCGAACGTAATTGGTTCCAGAGGCGGTTCGATTTGTTTGAAGTCGGAATCGAATTTCCCCATAAGAAGTAATGTAAATAGGATTAATCCATTCTTGACCCCCAAATGATTGTTTTTTTACACCTATATTTGTATGGAATTAATGATTAAAAGCAAGAAATAATCAACCAAATGTAATACAATGCATAAAATCAATAAAGACATGAAATAAGTGAAATATAAAGACATGAAATAACTGAAAATAAAGTGAAACTTCATAGCCACTGAGGTGAACACAGTTTCTGCATGTCTTATCACTGGGACAGGGGCACCGGGACTGAGGGAGTGTCTGAAATCACACCCATAGACTGAAATAATGTACATATACGTACTACAATAATATAATAATACAAATCTAATATACATATGATCGTGTCCTAGTTCTTCTTCTTTGGGGTTTAATGGTGCTTGGCATACCATATTGGTGCATTATTGCCACCGACTGGACTGGAATGCAAGCATCATGGTTGGAAGATCACATCATTGAGTGTTTTTTTCAGGGTACCCATCTTCCAAGTCAAAAATTTTGTTCAAATTTGGGGCAAAAAAATTCAAACGGACCGTTCCATGTCTGAATTGTTGGAATGAAGAGGTTCCACTGTACTGGAAAAATGTAACTGCAGTTGTTGGTGCACAACTGGGTCACACCTGATACTGAAATCAAAGGTTCACACACCTTTGCCACTCACAGATATGTAATAATGGATCATTTTCTAAAATAAATAAATAACCAAATATAATATTTTAGTGTTGTTTGTTTAATTGGGTTCTTTATCTACTTTTAGAACTTATGTTAAAATCTGAAGATGTTTCTAGACCTATGCAGAAAAACAGAAAACTCTAAAGGGTTCACAAGCTATATCATCCTAAATGTCACTCTAAAGGTTTAAATAAAACAGTACTTAAGAGGTAACCAATTCAGCTCTACCAAGGCAGAATTTGACATGAAATCGGTGTAAATGTGTCTGAATTACAACGTTAACCTGGACGTTAACCTCATGAAGCATTTATAGACAAATTTACTGGTATATGATCTTAATTATATCGAAATTACTATACATACAATTTACTGGCTCAGAAAAGGTCCTACTATCGACGTGTGGATATTATCCCTTGAACATGGCTGTTATCTGTTGTGAGTCATTTTTGCTTCTGAGCTTATCAAGCCAAAGCAATTATAGCTTTGGCTTGATAAGCTTAATACAATAGTGTGCTTAATGGTTTATTGAATAACAGTCAGTCAGGAGCCACACAGTCCAAGTTTCATGATAGAAATAAGCGGCTGAGCTTCCAGAAACTTCTCCTGTTCCCCTGAATGCTGGCAAACACAACTCCCTATACAAATGTTGCAAAGGCATTTATTGTTGTATGGCTGCATGAATGTCTGAGAACCATTTGGGATTCAAGTTCTGCATAAATTACTCACAAAATCTGGTCTCATCTTCATCATAGCATAGGGATTCTGCTTTATTTTACAAACCCCAATCAGATACAGTTGGGACAGTATGGAAAACGCATATAAAAACACACAGTGACTTGACTTTCATTTCATTGCAGACAGTATGAACCTGGGATATTTCATGTTTTGTCTGGTCAGCTTACATTTACAGCATTTAGCAGACGCCCTTATCCAGAGAGACTTACAATTGATGCAATCTAACAATCCAAGCATTTTTGGGTTAAGGGACTTGCTCAAGGACCCAACAGTGGCAGCTTGGCAGAGGTGGGATTTGAACCCTGGACCTTCTGGTCCATAGTCCAGTACATTTACATTTTGCATTTACAGCAGAGCGTTTGCATTTACCCTTATCCAGAGCGACTTACAATTGATACAATCTAACAATCCAAGCATTTTTGGGTTAAGGGACTTGCCCAACAGTGGCAGTTTGGCAGAGGTGGGATTTGAACCCTGGACCTTCTGGTCCATAGTCCTGTACCTTATCCACTAGGCTACCACAGTCCAGCTTCACTGTCCAAAAAGCTTCACTATCCTTCATTTATTTATTACTAAACATCCATTCCTGCATTTCAGGCCTGCAACACATTCCAAAAAAAGGTTGGGACAGTAAAGCACTTACCACATTGTAAAGTTGCCATTTCTTTTCACCAAACTTAACAGACGTTTTGGCACAGAAGATACCAAGCCATTTAGTGTTTCAGGTGTTATTTTGTCCCATTCTACCTGCAAACACGTCTTAAGATGTGCAACAGTACGGGTCGTCATTGTCACAATTTTTTGTTTCAAAATTCTCCACACATTCTCTTTTGGGGACATGTCAGTTAATTCATTACTAGCCCTAAATTGGCCCCGTCCCAACTTTTTTTGGAAGGTGTTGCAGGCCGAAATGCAGGAATGGATGTTTAGTAACAAATGAAATGAAGCTGAGCAGACAAAACATGACCTATCTCAGGTTCATACCGTCTGCAATGAAATTAAAGTCAAAGTAAATGTAAGAAACGCTGTGTTTTTATGTGCATTTTCCATCCTTTTGCTGACTTGGGGTTGTATTTAACATCACTTTTGGCATCAATGGCTATTTGTGATAGGAACAGGATTACTAGTCAGTCACATTCACATTGGGCCAGTTTAGAGTGACCAATGACCCCAACGCAGGTCTTTATGTTGTGGGAGGATACTGGAACACCCGGAGTAAACCCACACAGACACGGGGAGGACATGCACAGAGGTGGAGTCCAACATGGGCGATCTCTGGAGCTGTGAGGCGACCGCGTTAACAACATGTGCCACCATGCTGCCCCATCATAATACATCCTAATCATAGACAAACCCATTCTGCCACAACAAATTACAAACAACCGACTGCTCTTTTGTGTTTTATGTCTTTTTCAATCCATGATCCATTTGTCTTCTAACTTTAAACACTCTCTCCTGAGAATGATCACTGTATATGGATAAGAATCAAAGGAGAAAATAAAGTGAAAAAGAGAAAATAAACAAAAAGAAAAGATTAAAAAGAGGGTCAGGCACTTTGTGACAGACCAATATTAACATCCAGTACTTTCCTCTCCATATTCTGCCCTTGTGACCCTGGTTACGAGCCAGCGTTTGAAAAGCTCTTAATGATGCAGATCAGGAAAGCAGTCACACACTCACAGCTGCATATACACACTGGAGGCTCCCTCTGCCCTCTCACACAAACATGTCAAGAAGTTCAGCGCTAAATCGGTTAAGTTATGGAATAAAGAACGAAGCGTAGACCACAAAGCTGCTTCTCAAATGTACCAGTGTCACACAAGAAGCTAATATTTCAGCATTGTGTTAATACTTAATTCGCCTCCTTTATCGTTCATGCCAGACTGTTTGTTTCCAATGAAAAAAGGCTGCTAGATTAAATGCCCTGGCGTATAATGGATAACAGCTGAATGCACACTCAGTGAGTTTAGACAAATTGGTCCGACAGTACAAAAAGGGACTCGTATGGAGAGAAAACATTAAAGAGCAGTGCTCAATTGGATGGTGATAGCTCCTGGCTTTTGGACTTTCATCTTAAACGGTGCTTAGATTTATTATGGTAATTCTTTAAAAGCATCAGGCTTTGTGCATTCTTTCATAGTTATTTCCTAGTGGCCAATTACAAACCCTATCAGATTAGAAGAAATGTAAAAATACTGTCATGTTCTGCAAGCAGTCACGCGCTGATTTAAAAAGTTAGCAACAAGATAGTTAAATACGGCTGGTACAAGAGCAATTTGCTAGCTCACCAGGCAGTGGCGGTTGTAGTCCATTTTTATGGGAGGGAGGATTCAGGCTATGTTAGGAAGCCAGTCATTTTCTAACTATGTGCATTGCTGCCTTGTGCTTGCAAGAATGAGATAACTCACTCTACACTTGGGGGAGCATGGAGTGGGGGGGCTTAAGCTTGGCACACTGGTCACAGAGGCACTGGCCCCCACTGTTCACATACCACAGTTCACAATACAGGTATGTGCCGTCTAACGTTCGCATTATGTTCTGTGAAACAGGACGTTGACTGAAATGGATGCTGACCAGACATAGCTTTTAGGCTTTTTAGGCTACTACTATGTAAATAAAAAAGGTATACGAGCAAGCGAGCACATGACCGGTAACGTGGTGAGACTTCTGCTCTTAAATTCTAACCTTAACTCTAAACTCTGCTCGTGGATCTACAGAGTTGATTGGTTGAACAACGCTGTTTACACGATCCATTGGTGGTTGTCCTGCTAAGCCTCTGCACCAAATTGCAAACTATTGAATGACAGGAGGGGGGCTGAAGGAGCAAAACGCACTGCACTATAATAATATGCTACCATATCAGGTGGCATAACAGTACATAGAGTGGGGCAAAAAAGTATTTAGTCAGCCACTGATTGTGCAAGTTCTCCTACTTAGAAAGATGAGAGAGGTCTGTAATTGTCATCATAGGTACACTTCAGCTATGAAAAAAAATCCTGTAAATAACATTGTAGGATTTTTAAAGAATTTAACTGTAAATTATGGTGGAAAATAAGTATTTGGTCAATAACAAAAGTTCAACTCAATACTTTGCCTTTGTTAGGAATGACAGAGGTCAAACGTTTCCTGTAAGTCTTCACCAGGTTGGCACACACTGTAGCTGGTATTTTGGCCCATTCCTCCATGCAGATCTCCTCTAGAGCAGTGATGTTTTGGGGCTGTCGCTGGGCAACACGGACTTTCAACTCCCTCCACAAATTTTCTATGGGGTTGAGGTCTGGAGACTGGCTAGCCCACTCCAGGAGCTTGAAATGCTTTTTACAGAGTCACTCCTTCATTGCCCGAGTGATGCGTTTGGGATCATTGTCATGCTGGAAGACCCAGCCATGTTCCATCTTCAATGCTCTCACTGATGGAAGGAGGTTTTGGCTTAAAATCTCACGATACATGGCCCCGTTCATTCTTCCCTTAATACAGACCAGTCGTCCTGTCCCCTTTGCAGAAAAACAGTCCCAAAGCATGATGTTTCCACCCCCATGTTTCACAATAGTTTTGGTGTTCTTGGGATGCAACTCAGCATTCCATTCTTCCTCCAAACACGATGAGTTGAGTTTTTACCAAAAAGTTCTATTTTGGTTTCATCTGACCACATGATATTCTCCCAATCCTCTTCTGGATCATCCATATGCTCTCTGGGAAACTTCAGATGGGCCTGGACATGTACTGGCTTTGTGGTCTGACTTTCTGCATCCACACCCCCGTCTTTTTCTCTCTCTCTATCCGTATTTTGTGCAAATATGGGCATATGTGTCACATTCCCTTAAAAATGCAATTTAAATCATTTTCAGTTGCATAGCAAAACAACAGGATATTACCATCATAACTGAAACATGTGTCTAATAGAGGATAGATACTGTGGTGCCTGTGTCCCTGGGTAAATGCTGGATAAATAGTTGTTTAATGAATTAATTGAACAACAGATTGGCCAATCAAGAGCACTCCTCATAATGAGTCTAAAGCCATGACATTTGGAGACACCACCCACACATTTGACAAGCCAAAATGGCAAGCAACAGCAAACAAAAACAAGTATCAGATCTTTTTTTCAAGTAGCATTTCAAAGAAACCTAAACAGCTGACATTATGAAGGAAGCAGGATACCAGGATGAAAACAACAACAACGAAACCGAATCAACCAGAGTAAGTGTTTGTATATACGGCACCTGTGATAGCAGGAAGGCTAAAGTTAATGGGGTTCGGGGGTAACTGCTGCCACACAGTTAGTGCTTAGGCTAATAGGTTCTATGTGCGTGTGGACCACACAACTGACTGTGGCAGTGACCACTAAGACTTAAATAAAGAATAAGCAGAATATAAACTGTCCGATTTAAGATATTTCGACTTTACGATTGGAATCTGATAATACACATAAATATACATTCAGCAGAAACGGTATTCTAAATTTTGAATTAAAATTTTGACCAGACAAGCGATACACAGTATGATACTGTCCTGCAGCCGCTGGACATCCGGGCAGCAGCTAGCTGACTGAGCTGAGCAGCAGTGCCCATTTTGTTTTTGTTTTTCACTTTCAATTCATTATTCAAAAACGTACACGAGATTTTCAACACTTTATTATAAAATAGGTGTTGTGTTAATGATTTTGCCCAACTGTAGGCTAATGTAAGTGTTTTAAGCATGTTTAAGGTAGGGTACGCTATGATTATACAGTGGGGCAAAAAAGTATTTAGTCAGCCACTGATTGTGCAAGTTCTCCTACTTAGAAAGATGAGAGAGGTCTGTAATTTTCATCATAGGTACACTTCAACTATGAGAGACAAAATGAGAAAAAAAATCCAGGAAATCACATTGTAGGATTTTTAAAGAATTTAATTGTAAATTATGGTGGAAAATAAGTATTTGATCAATAAACAAAAGTTCAACCTCACTACATGTAACATACCTTGTTGGCAATGACAAAGGGCCACAACGTTTCCTGTAAGTCTACCAGGTTTGCACACCTGTAGCTGGTATTTGGGCCCATTCCTCCATGCAGATCTCCTCTAAAGCAGTGATGTTTTGGGGGTTGTCCAATTTGTCATGGGGTGAGGCTGGAGAATGGCTAGGCCACTTTAGGACCTTGAAATGCTTTTAACAGAAGCCACTCCTTCGTTGCCCATCTTCAATTGCTCTCACTGATGAAGGAGGCTTTGGCGTAAAATCTCACGATACTGCGCCCAGGTTCATTATTGCCCTTACCATGGATTCACTTATCTGTCCCCTTTACAGAAAAACAGCCCCAAAGCATTATTGTTCCACCACCATGGCTTCACATAGGTATGGTGTTCTTGGATGCAACGTGGCATTCTTCTTCATCCAACACGATGAGTGAAGTTTTTAACAAAAAGTTCAATTTTGGTTTTCATCCGACCACATGATATTATCCCAATAGTCTTTTGGATCCTCCATATGCTCTCTGGAAACTTCTGACGGGCTGGACATACTGGGCTACAGCGTCCCTACTAGGTGTAGTGTGTTACTGATGGTAGCCTTTGTTACTTTGGTTCCAGCCTATGCAGGCAGTCAATCAGGTCCTTCCATGTAGAAAAAAAAAAAGAAAAATTCTGGGATTTTGCTCACTGTTTCTCATGATATTTTGACCCCAAGTCATGAAAATCTGCGTGGAGCCCCAGATCGAGGGGATTATCAATGGTCTTGTATGTCTTCCATTTCTACAATTGCTCCCACAGTTGATTTATTCACACCAACCTGCTTGTCTGTTGTAGATTCACTCTTCCCAGCCTGGTGCAGGTCTACAACTTTCTTCCTGGTGTCCTTCGACAGCTCTTTGGTCTTGGCCATGGTTGAGTATGGAGTCTGATTATTTGAGGCTGTGGACAGGTGTCTTTTATACAGATAACGAGGTCAAACAGGTGCCATTAATAGAGGTAACGTGTGGAGGACAGAAGAGCTTCTTAAAGAAGAATTACAGGTCTGTGAGAGCCAGAAATCTTGCTTGTTTGTGGGTGACCAAATACTTATTTTCCACCATGATTTACAATTAAATTCTTAAAAAATCTTACAATGTGATCTCCTGGATTTTTTCTCATTTTGTCTCATAGTTGAAGTGTACCTATGATGAAAATTACAGACCTCTCATCTTTCCAAGTAGGAGAACTTGCACAATCAGTGGCTGACTTATTGGCTGATGTATTAAACTCTTCGGTTACGATGCATTCACCTTATGGTGAGTTTATCGGAACATAACCCCTTCATAAATGGGGGAGCATCTGTACCTGCCTTTTGACTCTACCATGTGGAACCTAATTGGCTTTGAACTCAGTGTTGGGCATTACTTACCAGCTGAGCACGCTAAAGTCACCATGAGTCACACTAAGTCACCATGGAAACAGCAACACCACACAGTACTGACTTTCTTCAATACAAACATTTGAATCTGATTTGCCAGTTCTTTTGTGATTAAAAAACAACATAACCTCAGTTTAGTATAGAATTCCCACTAAAAGTTAATTAGAAAATAACTAATTCCAAATGTATTTTACTAGCAGAAGTAAAAAGCATACAGAGGCCATGACATGCAACATTCGTGCACTCTCGCACCTGTCCAGGGATATGCAGCACAAGTGCAGGATGGAGGCGGTGGTCAGAAGGACATCCAGGGAGGTGCGTACCAAGCAGAAAGTCTCACCATAGATCCAGTTCTGATGGACTAGCTCGATGGCCCCAAATGGCATTACCAATACAGACACCAGCAGGTCGGCAAAGGCCAGTGACACAATGAAGTAATTGGTCTTAATTTTCCTACAAAACACAAAAATTACACATTATTACCTGATTTATCTGAACATAAAAGTTAATGATGTAGCACCAGCAATTCTAATACAAAGTAATACTAATATAAAGTGTTCAGCACAGAAATACAAAAATCCATGTAATCTGTGATTGTTTTTTTTTTAATGACCATTTTCTTTTTTAGAAATCTTCTCCAGTGTTCCCCAAAAAGAGGAAGAAGAAAAAAAGCAATCAAAGAAGCCCACATGCAGGTAGTCAATAGAAAAAAACAAAATGTACAAGGCGTAATCTGTGATTGTTAAAAGATCAAAGGTACAATGGTACCTTGGTCCTCGACCACCTCAGAACTCATTGAATTTGGTTCTCGAAGCATTTTGACTAAAAATATTTGTCTCAAGTAGATAGGCAAAACAAAACCCAGCTATTTCCATCATACTCAGTCAAACTGCCTACCTAAGTGAAACATTATGAGCATAGCCAGACATAGAATAGTGGTGGGAGTGCAGAAAGCATGTTAACCAATTTCCATATAAATAAGGACTGTAATAATGATAACAATTGCTGAAAGTCATTCACTGACATATTTGAGTGAATAAGGTGATTTTTTTTACAAAAAGCTCCTTTATGTAAAACACAAAGACATCTAATCATAAAAAGAAAGCATCAAATAAAAGTGACTTGATAAAAGTCTAGGACTCAGATGAGCAAAAAGTGCCATCTTAAAAGAGGAACTTTATAAACTCATATGTACACAAATCAGCCATAACAGTAAAAACACCTTATTGTTTCTACACTCACTGTCCATTTCATCAGTTATACTTACAATACTGGTGCTCTTTGTAGTTCTACAATTACAGACTGTAGTCCATCTGTCACTCTGCATACTCTGTCACCCTCTTTCATCCCATTCTGTAATGGTCAGGACCCCAACAGGACCAAGAGAAAGAACTAGAAGTGTAATTTGGGTGGTGGATCATTCTCAGCACTGTAGTTACCATGATTTGGTGGTGGAGTATGTGTGTGTTAGACTGTTCCCACTCATTCATTCATATTCATTTTTATATTTATATTTATATTATATTTACATTTACAGCATTTAGCAGACGCCCTTATCCAGAGCGACTTACAATTGATACAGTCTTACAATCCAAGCAATTGTGGGTTAAGGGTCTTGCTCAAGGACCCAACAGTGGCAGCTTGGCAGAGGTGGGATTTGAACCCTGAACCTTCTGGCCAGCGTCCATTACCTTAACCGCTAGGCTATCACAGTCCCTACCCTTTTCTTATCCGCTTAATCCTGGACAGGGTCACAGGAAAGCCTGTGATTATCTAGTGGTACAGAGAGCAACGTAGGAGCAACCCCAGACATGGTGCCAGTCCATTGAAGGGCACATACACTCACATGTTCATACACACGTTCATACACTAGGAGCATATTTAGAAGCACCGATTAACCTAACAGATGTCTTTGGAATGTGGGAGGAAACCAGAGAACCTAAACTGATGCAGACATGGGAAAGACATGCAATCTCCACGCAGATGGAGTCTGAGGTCAGAATTGAACCAGAGCTGTGAGGCGACCATTGAGCTGCTGAGACACCATGGTACCCTGTGCCTATCACTGTTCACTCAATTAGACACACCTACTTTGTTGGTCCTCCTTGTAGATGTAAAGTCACAGACAGTAGTTGTTGTACAGTTTGTGCTAGTCATTCTGTAGTCCTTAATCAGTGGTCACAGGACGCTGCCCACAGGATGCTGTTGGTACGATAAACTTGAAGGACTTTTCTAGTCCAGCAGCGATCCTGAGGTATTTAAAAACACCAGCAGCGCCACTGTGTCTGATCCACTCATACCAGCACAACACACACTAACACAACACCACCATATCAGTGTCACTGCAGTGCTGAGAATGATTCACCACCCAAATAGTACCTGATCTGTGGTGGTACTGTGGGGGTCCTGACCATTAGAGAACAGAGTAAAGGGGACTAAAGTAAAGATGGAATAGTAATTGCAAACTACAAAGTGCATCTATATTACATTACATTTATGTCATTTAGCAGATGTCCTTATCCAGAAAGGACAATTACAATTATAATTACAATTGAGACATTCTTACAGTCCAAGAAATTGTGGGTTAAGGACCCAACAGTGGCAGCTTGGCAGTGATGGAATTCGAACTCTGGACCTTCTGGTCCACAGTCCAGTACCTTAACCGCTAGGCCAACCACAGTCCCATCTACATGGTAAATGGAGCTGATAAAATGAATGAATGTGGGAGCAAGGAGATGGTTGATCATTGTATATCCATGTAATACAGTCTTCAGAATATACAGCTTTGCCAATAGGCGAGAGAGTGTGTGGTAGGTAAAGGGGTGATGATGATCAGTTAAAGGTAATATTCTGATTAAATTTCATGGCCTTTTCCATATTGCCTGAGAAAGGCCAGAGCCTCTGGCACTCCATTAATGACTATTAAAATTGACTGAGGCAATGCACTGTGAGTTGCTGAAAACCCAATGCTATATTTAGCCTGCTTAGATCCTCTGAAGAGATTCAAATCACTCTATCATGTTTGACAAAGCATGGCATTAAATGTGCTACAGATGCTTGCTAACAACATATATCTTTGGAAGAATGAAGATATGATGAGCACTGACAAATTTTTACCACAGGAAATCTGACGTCGAATTGACATCTGATAATTATGGCATCAGATTAAGCGTCCGTGTTTACTAAACCCTATTATTAAAAGCCTTTTGTTAAAGCATAATGATGCCAGATGGCTCTTATGCCACTAATAGAGTTGCAGCTGGAGCAGACATTTCAGAGCATGACTACTATCTCAGTGTTATGAAGTTTGATATTCTGTAGCTTACTGCCCCTTCAAACCGCAGCCTTATTGAACATAGCCAATACAAAAGTGAATACTCATCTAGCCAGTTTTATTTTCTGCTCAATTTTTCGACCATACCTGAACTGAGTAACAGATGTTTGTAGGATTCAGATTATCTGGCTCAGGTGTGACTGTTTGAGGGCCCTCAAACAATGAAAACCAGGACGCTTCGCACAAATTTGCCCTCCCCTTTTCTTGCTGTGGTTTCCATGGTGACCGCACCAATTGGTTTGTTTGTTTTACTTGTTGCTTGGTTCTTTCTCTGCCCATCTCCTGTCAATGGATAATTCTTAATTCTTTCTACCCTATTCTCCAATTGTTATCCTTAATCTGTTTTGTTTTGTCTGTCATTATTTTGTGTATATCAGACAAACCAAGACACGCAAACACGTTCAGATCAACAGCCAAAACGTCTACTATGTGGACTCATTTCCTGCTAATCACTAGGGGTGTGTGATATGTATCGTCTATGATAATATCTTAATTGATGTTTAAACGATGTACGAGCAGACATTATCGATCCCATACTCAATCCCAGAAGTTGAATCTGTTCATCTGGACATACGGTTTCGTGGGAAAAACGTGTCGTCACTCATCGAAGTGACTTCTTCAGTCTCAGCTAGTTGGAAACTTCCCCAATCTTATATACAGAACATTTGAATAATGACCGATACCAGCACCATTACATAACAATGGGACTGGTGATCAGTCTAATATGCAAATTGCCATGGCCATTAATGACAATGTGTATATATATATATATGACTATTTGGCATTTAAATGTGCCTCAATGTTATTTCCATTGATGTCATTACAAAGCGACAAATAATATAATTCATTAATTAACTACTAAGATTGCAAAGTATTATCTAATTTCCATTATCGACAAAATCCCAGAGAATATCAAGACATTTTTTGTCAATATCGCACACCCCTAGTATCCACAGACATCAGAGAACAGTGTGTAGCCATCGTTTATGTGGAGCATCAATAATACAACTATTTTTTTCTTACTTCCCTCAACATAAAGCAGCTAGAAGATGACACTTTGTCTTGCATAATCGCCCTCCATGGTTCACCAGCTAGCACTTCCCGCAGATTAGGCAGCCAGCTTTCTGAAGAGGTTTATATCATCTTCTTGTCTTCCTCGGCACCTGTCTCTATGGTTGCCATCTCTTGGGTAATCTTCTGTCCTTCTGTGGATTGCCAGGTTTGTCTATGTTTCTATCCTATATGTGTAAACATTTCCACCTGTTCCTCACTCACTCAAAATAGTAGGTATATATATATATATATATATATATATATATATCTATATAGATATATATATATATATATTATATATATATATATATATACACACACACAGTGGTGCTTGAAAGTTTGTGAACCCTTTAGAATTTTCTACATTACTGCATAAATATGACCTAAAACATCATCAGATTTTCACACAAGTCCTAAAAGCAGATCAAGAGAACCCAGTTAAACAAATGAGACAAGAATATAATACATTTATTTATTGCGGAAAATGATCTAATATTGCATATTAGTGAGTGGCAAAAGTATGTGAATCTTTGCTTTCAGTATCTGGTGTGACCCCCCTGTGCAGAAATAACTTTTTTTTACAGTAAAACCGTTTCCTGTAACTGTTGATCAGTCCTGCACACCAGCTTTGGAGGAATTTTAGCCCATTCCTCTGTACAGAACAGCTTCAGCTCTGGGATGTTGGTGGGTTTCCTCACATTAACTGCTCGCTTCAGGTCCTCCCACAACATTTCGTTTGGATTAAGGTCAGGACTTTGACTTGGTCATTCCAAAACATGAACTTTATTCTTCTTTAACCATTCTTAGGGTCATTGTCAATCTGCATGAGCCACCATCTCTTGAGATTCAGGTCATGGACAGATGTCCTTACATTTTCCTTTAGAATTCTCTGATATAATTCAGAATTCATTGTTCCATCAATGATGGCAAGACATCCTGGCCCAGATGCAGCAAAACAGGCCCAAACCATGATTATACCACCACCATGTTTCACAGATGGGATAAGGTTCTTATGCTGGAATACAGTGTTTTCCTTTCTCCAAACATAACATTTTTTTAAAACCAAAAAGTTCTATTTTGGTCTCATCCGTCCACAAAACATTCTTCCAATAGCGCTCTGGCTTTTCCACGTGATCTTTAGAAAACTGCAGACGAGCAGTAGCTTTCTCCTTGCAACCCTGCCATGCACACCATTGTTGTTCAGTGTTCTTCTGATGGTGGACTCATGAACATTAACATTAGCCAATGTGAGAGAGACCTTCAGTTGCTTAGAAGTTACCCTGGGGTCCTTTGTGAGCTCGCCAACTATTACACTCCTTGCTCTTGGAGTGATCTTTCCTGGTCGACCACTCCTGGGGAGGGTAACAATGGTCTTGAATTTCTGACTGTGGATTGGTGGACTCCAAACTCTTTAGAGATGGTTTTGTAACATTTTTCAGCCTGATGAGCATCAACAACTCTTTTTCTGAGCTCCTCAGAAATCTCCTTTGTTCGTGCCATGATACACTTCCACAAATGTGTGTTTTGAAGAGCAGACTTTGATAGATCCCTGTTCTTTAAATAAAACAGGGGGCCCACTCACACCTGATTGTCATCCCATTGATTGTAAACGCCTGACTCTAATTTCACCTTCAAATTAACTGCTAATCCTAGAGGTTCACATACTTCTGCCACTCACTAATATCTAATATTGGATTATTTTCCTCAATAAATAAATGATCAAGTATAATATTTTTGTCTTATTCGTTTAACCGAGTTCTCTTTATCTACTTTTAAGATGTGTGAAAATCTGATGATGTTTTAGATCATATTTATGCAGAAATATAGAAAATTCTAAAGAGTTCACAAACTTTCAAGCACCACTGTTTATATATATAAATATAAAAATTTGGCCACCACTAGCCTCTATGGTTGGAAATGCGCTTTTCCTTTTAATTTTACAGTTTTCCCCAATAACCGTATCCTTTACACACATATATATGCCCTATATTCCCCATTTTAAATAATCATCAGCTGGCACTGATCTACACGGTTCCTCTAAACTGAAGAGCTTGGTAATTAACAGATAAATTAAATCAGGTGTATTAGAGGGGGATATTCACCAGTGCAGTGGCCCTTCAGGACTAGAGTGGGTACTTTCAAAAGGCGTTCTACTTGTACATCCAAGTCAATTAGTCTGAGCGTGACGCCAAAGCGTCAAAATAATATTTTCCCTCCGGTTTGTAGGTTTACAAAAAGATTTACAGAAATTACAGAATGTGTTTAAGTAAGAAGACGTATTAATGTACTGATTAAAATAACTCTCTTGCTAAATGCATTGCTCCACTGTGATAAATGGTATGAATACAGATGTTTCAAAAATGTTACTTTTGTGGTGTCGGGTAGGGTAAAAATGAAAACCCCTTAAAATGGCAAAGAAAATGGAACATCATCACATAACATCAGAGGTATAAAGGACAGTAAAACTGGGTCAAGGCTGATGTTTGGTTTTATTAGTTTGACATGTGATTTCAGTCAATGTGACATGCAAAGCTACTTTCTGAAGGGGGCATCTGAGAAATGGGAGCAGTGGAGTTGAAGGTTAAAGAATACCCTAAATCTACAGCGCACACCTAGGGGCAACACTGATAAGTAACCGTGTGAGCACAAAGTCATTCACATGATGGCCTCCACCACTCATGGGTTCCAGTATTTATTTTTCCAACAGTGGCCATTACATAAGGTTCTTAAGGATCTCTTCTATAATAAATGAGGTTCATGATGGTGGAACGTTATCCATTCATCATTTAGAGGTTCTCAGCTCCAGCACTCATGCCATTGCACACTACTGGATTTTTTGTGATGATATATACAAAATGCATCCATTCAAACATTTAAGTTGCATGCAGCTGTGTCCATGCAAGCAAAATTGTCACTGCATATATTACTGAAAACTCAATAGGTCCAGTGGACATTACACCACAGACTCACATGCTGAACACTGAATATTGTATGTATAACCTGTTCTCTTGTCAACATACTAATGAACTCAATCCAACTGACATTGACATTAGGCATGTCAGTATCTTACTAATTTAAATCTACACATTGAAAAAAAAACTAACACATATTGTTTGCGAAACTCGGCATGCAGTTCTGTTTCAGGCAGATATGTAAATGATTACAGGTGTGGTCCGATGAAACACTGGGTCTTGCCACATGAAGGCACAAAAGTGCTTTTCCCACTGACCTATAAAAAGGCTTTCAGGGGCTAATTTTGGGTATTTACCTCTTGATGAGATATCACTGACTGTTAGGTATGCTTCTACGACACACTCAAAGACAGTTTGACCAGTTGACAGACTTTGAGAGGGGTGCATCACTGGACTGAGAGAAGTAGGATGGTCATTTTGACTAACTGCCTGCCGAGCTGTTGGGAGGTGTTGGGAGCAGTGGTTCAGTGAAGACACGCACACATGGCGAAACAGACCACAGTCAGACCACCGGTAGCGAGGACTGTTTGATCCGCAGACAAGCACAAGCAGTTTCCACAGTTCCGTTGTCCACCATCCAGACACTGGTGGCACCTCCACTTCACACCCCTGTCTCTGCCTGGACCATTTCCAAGTGCATAGCACAAAGAAATTTGATGTCACAGCACCCATTTTGTGTCCTACCAATGACAGCCAGCCACCGTCACCGTCGTTTGCAGTGGTGTCATGAACAACAAAAATGGACTGATATGTATTCGAACCATGTTGTATTTAGCGCCAAATCCAGGTTCTGTTTGGGATCCGACCATGGTCAGGTTCGAATATGGAGGTCTCGTGATGAGCACTTCAATCCTGCAATTGCTGTGAAGCGACACACTGCCCCAGCTGCAGGTGTGATGATCTGGAGAGTCATTGCATACAACATCACCCCTAGCAGAGATACAAGGCACACTAACAGTTCAGCGATATGTGCAGGACATCCAACTGGCCCACACAAGGGTTTCCCAGGAATCTCCTCACCAGATTGCAACACTTTCGTAGCCTGCCCAGTTGACAGATTTATCACCAATCAAGCATTTATGGGACCAGCTGGAATGCCAGCTTTGGCAACATACGAGTGTACAGGACCTACAGGTCCAGCTGTGGGCAAATGTGTCGTAGAGTCATGTCTAGCAGTCAACAATCTCTCACCAAGAGGTACACTATCCAAAAGTATCCTCTGAGAGCCTTTTTATACAGAGGAAGCAAATATTGTGGCAAGACTAATCAGGCCCAACCTGTAATCAATTACATATCAGCCTGCGATATAACTGCCAAACAGTTTTGCAGCAATCCAACATTTCTATCTGGGTGCTTTATTTTTTTGTCAATGAATATTTAATGACATAACACAGTTATGTCTGGTGTTTGGTGAAATCTGGTGGGGACATTGGCACATTTTAGAGGTTTGTACATATTTTAAGTGTAATTATTTATTACTTATTTATGAATACGTAATATATACTTACAGCAAAATTTACAGATTAATATTCAGCATATACAGAAGGTCCACCTATCTTAGTTTGTGGGACAAAATGGTTCAAATCTGATGCTTAGTGTAACTGTCTAAATTTAATTATCAGCTAGTTCACAAATTACACAACCCAAACCCTTGGACAAAAACAGGGCACCTAACCCCACAACTTCATCGTCCCACACAAATACATACAAGAACCTTAATCACATAGAAAGCAACTCTCTCTAGTTGCTAGGGAGTTTACATTTATGACAGGTTAATTTAGCTAATCAAACACCACCTAGGAAACATCTTTTGTAAGAAAGGTATTCCACCCTTCTAGTGAAGTTCCAAAGAACTGAAGGATCTATGCCAATACACACTGAAGCTGTTCTGCTTGAGGTGGCCAAACACACCACTAGGATATTTCATTTAGTTTTTGCTTCCCATCTGTATGTCCTTTAACTTCGAGGTAGAGTCTCTCTTTTTACGCATAGTAGTGTCAGAAGAGAAAAATTGCACTCGATTAAGACACTGTGATGTATAAATAAAACATGACATGACTGAAGGGATTCTAACCTGAGTTGCCGGTCCTTGCAGACAGCCACCATGACCAGTAGGTTTCCCAGGACACTCATGAGCATGACCAGTGACAGGAAGCTGATGAGAGCAATCCTCTTTGCCATGCTATTGCTGTAGTAACAGAGAGATAAAAAGAGCTTATTGGACAATAGTCTTAAATGCTGCATCCACTAATAACTGGATACAGGTAGTTCTCATGAGGCTCACATTTCACAGGCCATCAATATCAGCACCGCTAAATGAACAGTGTATGGTTTTCTGATTATAAAAGAATCAGCCCTTCTGATTCCCATGGAAACCTCTGTGTAGGCACTTGCCAGAATAATCTGCATGGAGAGCTGGAAGCACAGTCAAAACTAGTCACTGGTTGTTATCTGGCTTGTGATTGCTTTAGAATAGGTCACTGATATTTAGATACTGTGAAGTGGTTTACAATGACTGCTCCATAGATCATGTCTTTGATCATCAGGATGGAGAGATCTGTAGCATAAATGTGCACCGTGGTGAGAAGGGGATCTGCCTTTCAAAGATAATGAGGCTG
Source organism: Ancistrus triradiatus (assembly GCA_025084515.1). NCBI lineage: Eukaryota > Metazoa > Chordata > Actinopteri > Siluriformes > Loricariidae > Ancistrus > Ancistrus triradiatus. Next base: position 98,518 of record JAJAGP010001383.1, read on the forward strand.
CAGCTCAAATCTGACCTTGACTGAGGAAATCAGGATGCCACATCCCTGCTCTCTACTCTAATTCCCAAACCATGCTTAAAAAGCTTTAGGTTAAAAACAAATACGACTGTGCTCTGGTGACAGGGCGGCCTAGTCCACCACTGTGGTGCCTTCCCAGACAGGCCTGGCATCACAATCATGTTTAGCTGAGCCTGACTTAAGGGAGCCCTGTAAGGCTTCAGAGCCACATGCAACCATATTCATGATTAGCAGGGTCAGAACAGCGTTTCATTTCATGATTTCATGGTTTTACCTTTTGCCTAGCCCTGCAGTACTGTATGCCTGCACCTCGTGTCTTGGTTTTGACCCATATTTGTCTTCTGACAACGATTTGTGCCCTAGTGATATTATCCTTAAAACCTTCCACTTCCCTTTTTATCTGCGAACGTCTGGTCTACTTTTTCAGCTTGACAGAAATAAATTTGCTGGAGATGAAACATCTGAAAATCACACTCTATTTCCTTCGGTTTCACTCGGCAAAGATGACTGAATCGGAACAAATATAAGTAAAAACTAGTATTTAATGATTATTAAATGACAAAAAGTTGATAATAATGTGTTTACTAGTGAAAATAGTCCATTTAATATTTATGTATTCTTCATGGTTTTAGTTCGTCGGACAAATTAGCTAAATTAAAACATCGCTAAACTGTATTACTCCCAACTCTTGTGACCAGTACCAGTAAGCTTGCTGATGTTTTGACTGGTTTATGCTATGAAATGTCAAGATGACTTGTTTCCAGCATACGCAAGTGTCGTTTGAATGCTAGGACTTTGTACTTTGAATTCTAGGAAATTGTAGGACTGTGGTAGCCTAGCGGTTAAGGTACTGGACTCTGAACCAGAAGGTCCAGGGTTCAAATCCCACCTCTGCCAAGCTGCCACTGTTGGGTCCTTGAGCAAGACCCTTAACCCACAATTGCTTGGATTGTAAGACTGTACCAATTAAGTCGCTCTGGATAAGGGCATCTGCTAAATGCTGTAAAATGTAAATGTAAATGTAAATTCCCTCGTTTGTGTCGCTCATCGCTACCCTAAATAGTGTTCTACACAAAACGCACTACATAGTGATCAGTGAACGAGTAAGCGAGAGGACATTTCAGACACACCCACGCTTTCATTATAAGAAATTCTTGGAAACTTTATTATTCAAGGTGCACTCATGGCAAAACTGTAATTTGGTATCCCACCTTCATGGTTACTGTTTATTTGAGATGGAGGAAAGATCTTCAAGATTGCCCTCAACCACGGCCTCATGATGATCCATGAGATGGACAAGCATCTTGTCCAGGGAGCATCTGTGCCAGTGAATTCTGGGCTCCAGACCCCAAAGTTTATTCATCTAATATTGAAAAGGGCACTACTTTCATTCAGGTTAAATCATTTTGAATTGGTAGGTCAATTAGCATAATAGTTCCTAGCAATATGTAATGCTGAGATTAAGAAGCAGAGATGCCAAGCACTCAACAATGGCTTTTATTCGCAACTTGGCAAACTTTCAGACAGAAACTCAACTGGGGTGAAATAATGGAAAGTTCCAGAGACCGGAAGAGAGTCCGAAAGACAGAAGAGATGGAGATATGGAGTAGGACATGAGGAGGTATGTGTAACTAGCTTAGTGTCTACAAGGAATGATATCCTGAGTAATGGGGTGAACGGCATTATATAGACACTAGTGATTGAGGGAAATGGGAAGCAGGTGTGCCTGCTTAATATGCTGGCAAATGGAACCAGGGCTTGCACATCCAGGCTTATCAGTGTCAAATCAGTGCAATGCTTATAAGGAGCTCTACAGCAGGAAAATGGTGCCATTGTCGCATGTATACTTGCTGCTTCGGCTGCTCTCTCGCCGACTCATCTGGCTGCATGCTGGTTCATCTCGCTGCACGCTGATCATGTTGCAGCACCGTGACACACGCCGTTATGCTCTAACTCCCTTCGCAGCTCACTGATTCATCTAAGCCACTGATTACTGCCTATGCAGCTGCACACCTTATTCTTCCTCAGTAACTTCATAATGAAGTGCTCATTTTCTATTTTTTGTTTAATTAAAACCTCTGCCCCAAAATCTGCTAACCCAGAATCTGTTACTTGTGTCATTACAACTATATATTAGCTAATGTATCTGGCAACGTAATATATAGATTAAGTAGTTCATACCCTTCACAATGAGTACAATAACCTTATCGAACCACAGACATATACAGTGGTACCTCGGTTCTCGTTGTTAATTCGTTCCAGAAGGCTCATTGAGTACCGCAAACGACGAGTACCAAGCACATTTTTCTGTGGTGGCCTAGTGGTTAAGGTATGTAAATTTAAATTAAATGAATCTGTCCCAGACCCTGAGAAAATCCATACGTTATAAGGACCTTTTGGACTATAGACCAAAAGGTCCAGGGTTCAAATCCCACCTCTGCCAAGCTGCCACTGTTGGGTCCTTGAGCAAGACCCTTAATCCACAATTGCTTGGATTGTAAGACAGTATCAATTGTAATTCGCTCTGGATAAGGGCGTCTGCTAAATGCTGTAAAAGTAAGTGTAAATTAATGGAGTTGTATTGTGATTGATACAGTGTCTGTTTTCCTTTCGGTTGGTTCTTATAGCTAACCTTTTTAGAACCCACTAAGACTTATTTGCATTAAGAATACAGCACTATGGATGTAAAAATAAAGACAAACACAATAAACACTGCAGAAAGCAAGGGCAAGAAGGGCTGAGCAAGAACTATTGTAAATTTGAATCACTGGGTACTGATTCGTTAATCGTGAATCATGAATCGAGTTTTGGCTGAAACAAATCACGAGGGTTGACTCACACAAGTTTAAGCAAGTCCACTGAGTACCAAGACAAATTTTATCTAGTCAAAATGTGTCGAAAGCCGAATTCGATGAGTTCCAAGATGGTCGAGAACCGAGGTACCACTATATATGCAATCGTTGTCCGAACAAACGATATGCAGCACATAATGTACTAATAACTATAAATAGACAAATCAATTACTTAGTCAACCAGTCAAGTCAATCAATCAGTCAATTAATTTCTGAGGCACTCAGGTGGTGCAGCGGTTTAATACACTAGCCCAGTGGTAGCTCAGCAGTTGAGGCACTGGACCATTGACCAGAATGCTGAAGGTTCAATCACTGCACAGCCAAGCTGCCACTGTCAGGCTCTTGAGCAAGGCCGATAACCCTTGAACGCTTAGATTGTAACTTGTAAGTCACTCTGGATAAGGATGTCTAATAAATGCTGTAAAAGTAAATGGCTTCTGGTTAGATCCAGTGTCAACACAGACAACAAAATGTGTCTGATGGAGGGGATCGTATTCCTCTGTGCTGCAACAGCAACCCATACAGGGCAAGCTTACAACGGTACCCTGAGCTCTCCAGGAGAGGTGTTGAACCACCATGCCCAGCAACGAAAAAACATATTGCTTGTCATATAATAGATATACTAAATAAAAACCTATACAGATAAAAAGTATTGCCGCTGTGACCCTGTAGAAGTTTAACTCCCCTTTCTAAACTACAGAGTTCAACGCAGCAAGCTATTTCTCCTCTCGTATCTTGCTCTTCTGCTCTCTCCCATAAAGTACTTGTTAGACACATAGAGGTGTGAGGAAACTTGACCTCAGTTGCTTAGAAACTCTCATAACGCCTGGATTCTGACAGAAATGAGGTCATTTTAAATCAGCTCCTCTTCATCTTATTATTTGTATCCAAAGTGTTTCATTCAAATTTGTACCCAAGAAGAACAAATATCTTGATTGGGTAACAAAGGCCAGCATTTGCATTTAAAATGGTCACTCACTCCCATATCCATCTGCTTGCTGATAACTACTGGGTTGATTCTGTGAAACAAATTCTATAATCGTAGTCAACCAAGTTCTCACAATGAAGTGCAAAAAGCAGGTTAGTCATTTTAATCAGTAACATTGCCAAAATTATATGAACACATCAGAGATGCATATGCACTTCTGATATTCCCCTCAATAAACATCATTATCAATGAGATGCTATTTTCAGCACTGTAAAACGTTGTGTATGTGTTATTCAGAGCTTAAACTATCTCAGATGCTTTGCTCTTAAATCTTCCCACAGTTAAGGACTATTCACACCGAGCATGAAAAACCATGGATGCGATTTTTAATGTAGTGGGACCTTCACACTAAGTGCGCTGCATTTTTTGTCTGCCTCTGCTTTCTTCAATTTCATTTCTCTAAATGTGTCACAGAGATTTTGCCATGTCTTTGTGACATTAAAAAATCAAAGACATGAGCAAAGATTTGTGAAGGAAGAGATTAGAATGTATTTAGATAATTAGAACAGACTGATTCAAATTTTTACACAATGTCACAGTCCGTCAGTTTTGGACTCGGTGTGAAGGATGGGATTAAAACCCGTGTTCTTTTTCAAAACTTGGCATGCGATTGTTTCAGCCACTTGGTGCAAAATGGCCTTACACAGTTCAAAATCTGTCTTTCAATATCGAGTTGCATTTACTACTGGCAATAATGGATGAGATATGAAACCTTAACAGGAATCAATATATACTAGAGCCAAGGGGGCGCAGCAGCAATTTGCTAGCCCACCTTGGCGTTGACCTGGCTTCGCCATACAATTGACCATGTCATTGGCCAGGGAGAGAGGCAGGATGGGGTCCGATGTTGTGACAGCGATAGATTGGCAAACTGTCCAGGGCATGCTTCTGCCACCCAAAGAATTTCAGGATAAGCTGTGAACTACTTCGTGACCTTGACCAGGACAAGGGGTTAACACAGGAATAAATTAGATTAGGTAGAAAATAAGTAGAGCATAAAGGACTACCACCAATTAGTTCAGCATACTGTGGTAAAAAATGGTAAATTCTTTAACATTTTTGGTGTTGCTGCATAAATACAACCTAAAACATCATCAGATTTTCACAAGTCCTAAAAGTAAACAAAGAGAACCCATTTAAACAAACTGCGCAAAAATATTATACTTCATTTATTTATTGAGGAAAATGATCCAGTATTACATATCTATGAGTGGCAAAGTATGTGGACCTTTGGTGTCAGTATTTTGTGTGACTCGCTTGTGTAGCAATAAGTGCAGGTAAAAGTCTCAGGTAACATCTGATCAATCCTGCACATCAGCTTGGAGGAATTTTAGCTCAACAGCTTCAGCTCTGGGATTTTGGTGGGTTTCTTCACATGGACTTCTTCCACAACATTTCTAATGGATTAAGGTCAGTACTTTCCCCCACTGCTTAGGGTCACTGTCATGTTGCATGACCCACCTTCTATTGAGATTCAGTTCACAAACAGGTGGCCTGACATTTTACTTAATAATTTCTGGCATAATTAATTGTTCCTTCAATGATGGCACTGGCCCAGATGCAGCAAAACAAGTCCAAATAATATTACCACCACCATGTTTCACAGATGAGAGAAATTATGGGTTCTTTTGAGATAAATTAAGTTCTTACGCTGGAATGCATTGTTTAATTTCTTCAGAGACTTAAACTTCTATTCTCATTTAAACCTAAAAAATTGTATTTTGGTCTCCACAAAATGTTTTTCCAATAGCGTTCTGGATTGTCCACTATTGACCATTCACATTAGCCAATTTGAGAGAGGCCTCGTTGACTATTACATGCTGGGCTCTTGGATTACATGCTGGGCTCTTTTTTCCATTCGTACACACGTCTGTCTGATTGGGGATTGGTGGGGTCCAAACTCTTTTTCTGAGGTACTCAGCAGCTTCATTGTTCGTACCATGATACACTTCCACAAACGTGTTATGAAGATCCGATTCAAATTGGAATACTGACCAGTTCAAACGAAATCATATTTGGGTCAGGAAGATTTACAGACATGTACATAGGATGTCCTCTCCCTGTGCCTATGCCATATATTTAAAGAAGTATTAGAATAATAGACCTGCTGATCAATAATCAATATAGACAGATTCACATATCATAGAGTGTCCTTGTTGCATTCCACACAGCAGGGTAGCCATGAACGGAATGTCCAACTTTTCTTAGGAAGTCAAGAAAGTGAACTGAGTCACAAGGGAAAATAGAAAGGAAGTGGTATTCACATTCTGCAAAGCACAGGCATCCTTTGCCAGTTCCCACATATAAGACCATCCAGTCTAATTTGCACATGAACGCTCTTGCAGTCTCATGGAAACAAAATATGGCCTTCAATTGACTTGCATTTTTCCAGTTCATCCAATAGGCCTATAGTGATAAACACATTTTCCTGCAATTATCAGTCATGCGTTGCCTCATCCTGGCACACAGATTGATGGGGAAAATTTATGGGGAAATATGATAATAACTTGCACCTGGAAGCAGATAGAGTTGCATACATATCTTGAATTCACAGTAATCTACGGAATAAATGGATCAAGTCAATCTGAAACACTGTGTGGCTTTATTGACTGGCACGAATTTAAATGTGAATCATTTAGAAAAAAAAAATCCTGACTGTTTTGAGGCTATTTTTTACACATATTTATAAAACATGGGCATGTGAACGAGCTTTAGTGTTTCTACAGTATATGACAAGCGCTTATACTACATATACTCTGTTCTGTCACACATCTGGTCTGCTCATCCAGGTTTCTGATCTACCAGAACCTCTGACTAAGCCTCCCAAGCCCAGCACTCTAACTGGCAGGCATTCTGTTCGCACACCTGCATCTCATTTCCGCATTCACACAATGGACATTTAAACCCCATTCAATCCATCACTCATCGTGAAGATACATTGCCATACAGCATGTTTCACAGTTTGCTGATTAGATTGGACGTGTCTGTTGTAAGAGTGGGCGCTATCCTCTCTCAATGCCAAGGTCTTTCAGCTTTGGCATTCTGTTCTCACAAACTATCTCCCCTGAAGTAAACCATGGAATTGAAAATGGTGAACTTCTAGTCATTAAACAAGTCTTGGAAGAGTGGTGACACTGACTGGAGGGCTCGGAGCTGTTCACGGTCTTCACCAACCACAAGAACTAAGAGTACCTAAAGCAACTGAACCCATGCCAAGCCTGGCGATCCCTTTTTCGTTTTTTGCGCTTTCATTTCTCTACTTCCTAAAGCGCTGGAAGCAAAAATCAGAAAGAGGGACACATTATCCTGTATTCATGCACGACAGGAGAAATCTTTTGGTGTTAAGGGCCTATTCTCTTTGTGTCCTGTTTCATAAATGGCATCCAGTAAGACTTTGATGAGGACCTTGATCAGGCACTCCTGCAAGTCCAGCTCAAGTACCAGCTCAGTGTCCCACAGGGAGAAAATACATGCAGCTCTTTCAACACCTGAGCGCACACATACCTCTGTGCGGATCAAACTCCTGCAGCATAAATTCATGTCTTCCTGTTCTTTAGGATCATGGAGTAAAACTCCCAAAGCCCGTCTTGCAAGCTGCAGCCACTGTTTGTTCCCAATCGGCTCTGCCGCAATAATGAAGATGTTCGAGAGCCGAAGTACAGATGATACTCCCATTGTTGAATGAGTGAATATCTGATCATTGACAACAAAGGCCGTCGTGGGAACGGATGGGAGTCGAGTTCTTCCTTGGTCCATTCCATATCTTTCCACCAAGGGTTAATGAAAGTTGAGCCTAGATCCTATACACAGAAGCACCAAAAACACCCCGAAAACCAGGGAATAAAATGTGACTCAAACAGGCCATGCGTGCGTTAAGAATGTGATATTAAATAAAAAAAAAACTTTGCCTAATCAACCTCACTGCCCATCTCTGTCGAGTCTGGCTATCCAAACATGATCTTCTCCTAAACATCTATAGATTACAGCTTCCTCTTTAAGTACATATCTCACCCTCATTACTCAAAACTGTTACCCTGGCCTGGGATCGCTGCCAGATGTGAACCTGCTGGACTCCTGTCAGAGAGGTAAAGCCTCCAATATCTCTTTGTCTGGGAGGACTATGGCCCAGAGAAATGCCAGTGGTTGGCTACTCAGGACATACTGGAAGCAGCTTGACGCTCACCAGTACTCTGTTCATGGTTTTCTCTGTGTGAATATTTTTTGTTTTATCCACTCTCGCTTTGCCCTATAAATTGTCTGCCTGTTTGCTTGCTTCTGTGCATGAACTTTGGACTGGTTATTGTTTACGGCTTTGCTTATTCCCTCTGGTTGGGTTGCTATGATCTCATTAAAGCCCATTATCGTTAGCTTCTTGCGGGCGTCTCGCTAACCGCTAAATGTGACATGTACACACGGTGTATTTCTTCCACAGCAAGGAAGGACAGACCTGGTTAACTGCTCTTATGTTCTATATCATACTTCAGTAACTTTGCTTCTGTACACACAATGTGTATATGAATCACTTTAACATACGTCATTCAGCAGATGCAGCCTATTATAGCCTAGGTGTTGCATCTTCAATTTGAAACAGGTGATCCCTCGTCTTGTTATAATAATATATAATAATGACATCACCACTGTATGGGCTGCACACATGACATAGGCCGAGAAACATAAAGACTCTTGAAACAATCCACCTGCAGCCAATGATTCTTCCATTCCGCTATGTTCTTCAGCCTATTCAGTTACAGTTAAAGCAGTGACTCCCCAGATAATCTGGGACTGGGTTCTGTGGTGGCCTAGTGGTTAAGGTACTGGACTATGGACCAAAAGGTCCAGGGTTCTGTGGTGGCCTAGTGGTTAAGGTACTGGACTATGGACCAAAAGGTCCAGGGTTCTGTGGTGGCCTAGTGGTTAAGGTACTGGACTATGGACCAAAAGGTCCAGGGTTCTGTGGTGGCCTAGTGGTTAAGGTACTGGACTATGGACCAAAAGGTCCAGGGTTTTGTGGTGGCCTAGTGGTTAAGGTACTGGATATGGACCAAAAGGTCCAGGGTTCTGTGGTGGCCTAGTGGTTAAGGTACTGGACTATGGACCAAAAGGTCCAGGGTTCTGTGGTGGCCTAGTGGTTAAGGTACTGGACTATGGACCAAAACGACCAGGGTTCTGTGGTGGCCTAGTGGTTAAGGTACTGGACTATGGACCAGAAGGTCCAGGGTTCAAGTCCCACCTCTGCCAAGCTGCCACTGTTGGGTCCTTGAGCAAGACCCTTAACCAACAATTGCTTGGATTGTAAGATTGTGTCAATTATAAGTCGCTCTGGATAAGGGCGTCTGCTAAATGCTGTAAATGTAATAATCAGCTATGATATCACAGGTATTTGCTTTAAGGAAACTCCCCTTCCCAAGCTGAAACTGATGACCTACAATTATCTCTTCACATGAGCAGACATGAGCAAACACAATAAATTTTGGTCATCAAGAATAAAAAGGTTAAAGTCAGGATGGGCCAAAGAGCATAGAAAACAAAGGCTTGAACTCTGACCATACACACTCTGGAAGCGTGTGTATGGCATTTAAATAGTATGTTTAATGGAGAGTGTGAGGACAGCCAAAACGGGAGCACAGCAAGGCATTCATGAGGGTGGAACAGTGAAGCGGGCATTTAGAGAAGCCTCAGCACTTACATAGAAAGGCATTCATGAGCACAGACAGAGAAGGCAGATAAGATCTTTGAGTAGTCATTTATGTCATTATTGAAACACAACCCTATAAGTATAAAGTCCATTGTATCAACACACATTGAAGGTGCCCAGCACTTTCTCTGATATTACTGCCCTGGTTGAGAGTCACCAGTCATACTAGTGAAGACATTGTTCTTATCCCCGAACCAAAAAAAGTCTCAACTATAAGCTTGAATCATATATGAGACGCCGACATCAGCGAGACAGAAGCATGTGCTCTCCAAACGGAAGTGCAGAAGTGAGAAAGTAACTAAAAATGCTGCTTGTTTCTAGGGCTGGGCAATTAATCGAAACCAACATTCAGAACATGTAACCAATGCAATCTTGCCCAAGCCAATTTCATTTAAAAAATATATAATTCATGTTTTTAATTCTCATAAATGCTACACAATATGAAACTGATTCAAGAAGATGGAAAGAAATGACTACTGCAATATCCTCGTAGAATGATTTCACTTGGCCGAACTCTTCAATAAACAATAATAAATAGTTTATCTGTGTGTTTCCTTCAGTTTGTGTTTAAACTCACAACAATATGCAATTTTTCAGTAGAATTTTACCTTATATTTACAGTACAAACCTTTTAATTGAACTATGAGGCCAAAAATTACAATCATGAAATAAATAATTCATCAATCATAATCATGGCACTGACAAAGAGACAGGAAGCAGAGCTGGAGGTGGCAGAACTTAAGATGTTGAGGTTCTCTTTAGGAGTGTCTAGGGTGGACAGGATTAGGAATGAGATCATCAGAGGGACAGCACAGGTTGGAAAATTGGGAGACAAAATTCGAGAGGGAAGACTGAGATGGTTTGGACATGTGCAGAGGAGGGATAGTGGATATATTGGTAGGAGGATGTTGGCGATGGAGCTGCCAGGCAAGAGACGGAGAGGAAGACCAAAGAGGAGTTATTTGGTTGTGGTAAATGAAGATATGCAGGGAGTTGGGGTGAGAGTAGAGGACGTGGAGGACAGGGTGAGGTGAGCTGTGGTGACCCCTGATAAAGGGAGAAGCCGAAAGAAGAAGAAGAAGAAGAAGAAGAAGAAGAATCATAATCATGGTAAAATGTTCAATTAATTGTGATATTGATTTGAGGTCACATCGCCCAGCACTGCTTGTTTCCTTCGCCATCCTATGCCACTTAACACACATACAACGGCAGATTACCAGCAAAAATATGACTTCAAAATCTCCAGAGACCTTAGACATGCCACCTGGAATCGCTGTTCAGTATATTAATAATAAAATAAGTTCGGGGTCCTTTAGGCACGATTCACTGGCCGCAGGCAGAGGTACACCCTGAGGAGGGCACCAGTCCACCGCAGGGTACTATAACCACACTACCTGCACTTCTCCAGCCTGGAGTTTGAAGCCAGGTTCTCAACAGCTGGCTCTTACCTCCAAGCCACAGGAGCTAAAAGTTTTGGTAATTAAAACCTGTTTTTAATTAGACATCTGAGACAAGCACATAATTTTCTACACGAATTAAACCCTTTGGATTTTCTCTGTGTTCCCTTTCTCTTTGAACTCACTTTTCCTACAATATTTTACTTAATCTAAGAATCTTCTAAACACTCTAAAGCCTACATAAATAAGTCTGTAACACTTCTTAATGTGTCACTGGCATTTAACCACTGCAAATGTGGTGTGAAGTACAGCATAATCCCTAGAAATGAACCGATCGATTAGTCTCATGTAACCGATTCTGTTCCGGTCACATTTAGCTACACTTGCGCACCATATGACAGCGACACAAACACAACCACACACGAAAGCACACTGCTTTCACTGACATTCATTCACAATTCAATTCTGCTTTAAACACAGTTCGAGCTTTTAACTGTGTTTGTTTACGCTACTGACGCGGAAGCGTTAGATTTCTGTTGTGCTTCAATGCCACTGTGCTCTAAATAGTCTCTTTCTATATAGCATAGTACTAGTGAGAAAACAGTGATACAGTGTTATTTCGGTTACAGCCATGTCTTCAGTGTTCAGATTCTTCGTGTTATGTGAGTGCTGTTTGCAGTATGCATAACAAAAGTAAGCCGCACAAAAACAACTCCAAAAACACACGGAACTAATTTAATAAGACATTTCAAACAGCTGAATATGTGAAATTTGCTAAGAGTTCAGAGCCAGACACAAACCAGCCGCAGCTGCTATCTTTATTTAGCAGTTAAGAAGTTTCCATTAAAAGAACAAATATGTTTCTGCATGCTGTCATTTATAATTCTTGGGCAGAAATAAAAAATCAGCCAAAATCAAAATTGGTCAGTCATATCTTTAAAAAAATCAGACATCAGCCAGGAAAATTGCAATTGGTGCATCTGTGATAATTACCTGTAACTATTAAACTGTTCTGCACAAAGCTTTGCTTCTGCAGCACAGAAAAGCAAGGACATAGTGGCATTCATTTTTGGCCAGTGGAACATCTAAAGAAACTTTGTTCTTTCATTCATTTCAAACACCCATTCAAACAATTCAGCGTTGTGGAGTCCATGGACTAACTGGCAGCACAGAATGCAAAATGTTAACCAACTCTGGACAGGGTACCAGTTCTTCACATGGCACAATCACACACACTCAGAGCCTTGGATTAACATGCATTTTTAGATTTCGCTCGACAGCATGAAAAGCCAGGTGTAAACACACCCAGGACACATTATGATAGGATCACTCAAAGTACATTTGGAGGTGCTCAAAGACAGATATAAATAACCAGATTTAATACATGTGTAAACTGAATGAGTCTTTTGTCTCCTTCATAAACACAATTTCCCATGGAACATCATGGGGATGTGTGAGCTGGCTATCGTTCCTACATATCTGGGGAATCCCCAGCTCTCTTTAAAATGTTTATGATCTCCCAGAGTCTCTGATAACACTGACAGAAGTGCCTTTCAACACACTTTCCATACGTACAGGACATACAGTATGTACACAGCTGCTTTGCTGAGAGCAAAAGGGTGGGATAAAGTGCTTTTCCACCCATATGACCAAATATCACTGGGTCATTTTTCTAAAGATCACTGGTCACACTTTCCCATACATTAAGTTGAATGTCTGGCATCATATGTGAAAAAATGGCGGGCAATCAAAATCAGTGAACCCAGCCATAGATCTCCTGTAATAGTCCTGACTTTTCTATCCTGTCCAAAACATGGTCTGGACAGCAGTAGAGCTGACCACTGCAGCAATGACAGCAGACACTGAGTTGCCTGTTGTACATGGTTTCTGCCCATATCTGACAGTGTTTAATACACTGGTAATGGAGCGTGAGAAACCATGTTTACAGTATGTTTCAGGAAGTATAAAGGAAACAATGGATATGCTGGTGCGCTTTTTAACGCAGCAAAGATCAGATCTGGTTACACTGGGGAGGCATTTTAGTGAAAAGTGTAAACAGATTCCAGCCAAAGTATATCCAGACACAATCCAGATATGAAACATATGTTAATGCAAGGCGTAAACAGGCTATTGCACACGATCACACACAATGGGGCACTTTAGAGAATAAAACTGACTTAAGGCAAATTTTTGGAATACGAGAAGAAACCAGAGTGCCCAGAAGAAATCACCACAGATGTGGAAAGAACATGCAAACTCCACACGGGCGGCAGCCAAACAGCGACTCCAACCCAGATCTCTAGAGGTGTGAGATGACAGCTCTAACTAGGGTTGGGAATTGTTTGCATTATATCAATTCTGATTCTGATTATCGATGCCGGTTCTTATAAGGTTTTGAATTCCAAAATGGTGAAACAATATGCCACATTTTTGCTATAAAGAATATTTTTATTTTTTATATTTCAGCTTCAAAAGTAATAATTTTTAAGTTAAGTTTTTTTCTTCCCATTGATACTTACTATAAGTAAAAATCTTAATGTGGTTTAATGCACTAAAGCAGTGACCTAGGAATACGAAACATCTCTCAATTACTACTGGTCATAAGTAATCTCTACTGCTGACATGACAAACATGTGATCCAAAGGGAAAGTGTGTTTAAATGCACTTAATAACCCGACCACAGTCAGATTTCTTCAGTTATCTGAGTATTCAGGTGGCCATGTATACAGCATACTCCAAACCAAAAATCAGATAAAAAATCTGATAAAGAGAGCTGTATTTTACCCCAGTAATGGAATTACTCACAGCATGTATACCAGTTACCCGATTATAACTGGTGTTTCGAGTTTGCACATGTGTGCGTGTCCTCCCCCAAGGTTGCCAGGGCCATGTATTTTAAGGGCTTGGCTTCATTTGGACTCTTTTTCCATTTACTTGAGCGTTTATTTTGTCGCTGGATCTGGCAACCCCGGAATTCAATGCGTGACTGAATTAAAGGCAGCGAAAGAGCTATCAAACACTTTGTGACTCTGAAACGCAGTATATACTTGAGAAAATAAATAATTTGATTATTTAATATTAAGATTTTAAATTTATGTCACGTATTTCTTTGATATTACTGGCTGGTTGCAAAGTAAAAATCCGATTACTGCCCGACTCACATAAACCCAGAGGTTTCCCATTATCTAGATTACTCAAGTGCATGTATACTTGTTGATTGGGTTACTGTAAAAAATGATTTTCTGCAGCTATTGGATTATTAAGTGCATGTAAAGCACTTATTTTTACATTAAACTTTTTACTTGTAATAGGTTTAAATAAAACACCTAACCAATGAAATGGTTTCTTTCCTTTTGGATCACAGGTTGGTAATTTCAGCAGTACTTACCACCAGTAGAAACTGAGAGAAGGTTGGTCTTTCTAGGTCATTTAGACTCTCCCAGCTAATGCATCATTTGTGCTAGGAGACCACAGACAGTCGAAGACGGTACACTGATGAAGCTCAGTATCATGCTGGTGCCTTAGATATTTTGCCATGTTGGTGGTGCATCCTTCTTTACAACAGATCAACTTTCCACACATATTGCATTAAACCTTGTTGTTTTCTCTCAAAGTGGAGCCAAACTTTTGACTGCTTTTGATCTACGGCTCCAGTTGAGAGTATCAAAACCAAACTAAATGATGACGTACAAGATTGCGTAGCGCACCAGTTCTGGCAGATAGGTGCCTGCTTACGGATGAACCGATAAGTGGAATCGAAATTCAATTCTGAATTGGAATTGGTTTCAATACCCAACCCTAGCGCTAACTATTACGCAACCATGCCACCGTGTAAAGAATGTTCCGTAAATGTGAGTGAGTGAGTGAATTACTATCAAGGTCCATGAGGCACTTTTAAAAACAGACCATACATAGCACATAGCCAGACAAGGTTCAGATTGCGCTACAAAAAAAGGTTTCCTTAAAAAAAAAAAAACGCTGAATGACATGGAAAGAGAGCTTAATGCCTGTTCTTCTCTCTCACCATCTTTTATTTGCACAGATTTATCCAACAGCAACAGAAACAACGTACATGCACTGGCACTTGGCTTTACCACCATTCACGAAGCACACTTCTACTGCATAATTCAGACCTGTATAAAATGAAAGGGCATCTTTATATTCTGCTGGTAATGTCGTCAGATATAATCAGAGATATTACACTGAAGGTTTAATTAAAGTGATAATAGTTCCCAGACATTTGATTAAAGTGTCAATCTGTGCCAGTAACTTTACAGAGTAGGAGTGTAACTACAGTACAAGCTCACTATTTATTTTTCTTCCAGAACATAATCTATCATTTTTGTAGAGGCAGAACTTTCTGTTGATAAGTATTGATACGAGGACAGACTGTCTGCAGCAAGGAAATGTGGTCAGCAGTGATATCAAGACGTGACACTGTAGGTCATGGTTAGTGAAAGGCACAGTCGTTGAAGAGCTGTCTGAGATATCAATCCTGAGCTCAACTCAGACTTCCCATGTTATATCATTGTCAATTTTGACATATTTGACACATTTTTAGAGACACAAGAATGGCAATTCAAGACGAAATATGGTCAACACCTACTACACTATGATAATGAGATCAGACTACATGTATGTTTCACACAACGTCCACGATACGTTCTGTGAAACTGCATATTATGCGATCTGGGCGTTGTCCAAACACCTTATGACATACTGTACCAGGTATGAGCTTCTTAAAGAAGAAGTTACAGGTTCGCTTGCTTGTTTGTGGGTGACCAAATACTTATTTTCCACCATGATTTACAATTAAATGCTTTAAAAATCCTACAATGTGATTTCCTGGATTTTTTTTCTCATTTTGTCTCTCATAGTTGAAGTGTACCTATGATGAACATTACAGACCTCTCTCATCTTTCTAAGTAGGAGAACTTGCACAATCAGTGGCTGACTAAATACTTTTTTGCCCCACTGTAGGTACACAGCTGCTTTGCTGAGACCAAAAGGGTGGGATAAAGTGCTTTTCCACCTGTATGACCAAACATCGGTGGGTCATTTTTCTCAAGATCACTGGTCACACTTTCCCATACATTAAGATGAATGTCTGGCATCATATGTGAAAAAATGTCGGGTAATCTAAATCTGTGAACCCAGCCATAATTCTCCTGTAACAGTCCTGACTTTTCTATCCTGTCCAAAACATCATCTGGAAAGCAGTAGAGCACAGTCGTTGAAGAGCTGTCTGAGATATCAATCCTGAGCTCAACCCAGACTTCCCATGTTATATCATTGTCAATTTTGACATATTTGACACATTTTTAGAGACACAAGAATGGCAATTCAAGAAGAAATATGGTCAAAACCTACTACACTATGATAATGAGATCAGACTACAGGTATGTGCCACTCAACGTCCACGATACGTTCTGTGAAACTGCATATTATGCGATCTGGGCGTTGTCCAAACACCTTATGATATACTGTACCAGGTATTGACTAAATAGTCAAGATACTTCAGTGTTTCCCATACAGTGATTTCTTTAATATCAACAATGACCGCCACAATTATTTTTTCTATTTTTACTACTGAAGATAAAAGGTAACATCTCATTTCACCAGAAAGTTGCTTGCAGCACACTGATTCGCTCAGTCCCTCCGTAACCCTCTCTCTCTCAAACACATTTCTGGAATAACAAACTGTGTTTATGTGCAGCTATTTTAGAAGAGAGCTGGGAAATGAGAGGTGTCCAGAAATTGAGAAGCTCTGAAAAATGAGCGCTTAACTGGTCGTTTTCGTTGCTGTCGTGCACTGTCCCCACACTGCGGAGTGCAGATACATCACCCGAGAGATAAGACCTGCTCATCATCAACTTGGTGCTTAAATCTATAGCGAGGCTGGCCAAACGTTGCTCAGAATTCAGTCTGCTCATGCTGATAGTCTGGAGTCATGTCTGGCCTGCCTGCCTTGTCCTTTAGCCGGGAGTGTCGGGTGGGCGGTCTGGCTGAACTGGGCTTTGGTCCTTGTGATCTTGACTTGTACATCCTTGCCTTAGACTAAGGGCAGAGCTGGGGGTTCATAGTCAAAGAGTCTTATGGTGATCAGAGACGTTGGGTTGCTGTCTTCTGCCTCCCGTGGGGTTGCCACTGTCTCATGTGATCCCTCGTGGCTGTGTTACCTTCCGGTTCTCCTCTTTCTAGCTATGCTGCTATAGCTAATGCTGCCGGGGTCTCATGCTACATGTGGCATCAGTGATTGACATGGCATCAGTGATTGTTAATAGACACTGTGCTCTTAATCAATAAATAATTACATTTTCTTTTTCTCTCCGAGCTGTGTTCCGGTACCAGTTCCAGCCCCACACATAATGTTCATCTGATGGAGCTTCAATCAAGCTGCTTCCGTCGTCAGCCCCAGCCCCATCATACCCGGGCCACACCAGAGGGCAGTAACTCTCTCCCTCCTCCGGTTGGCTGGGGATGAAGTGCCGCTAAGGACATTCCTGCTTAGACTCAGGATCTTAGAGTGACTGCGTATCGGACTGCCTAATGCCGATGTGCATATTTTACATTTTACTTGAACTATGACTCCATGACTTATTAGTTTAGATAAATTAGTTTCATTCTTACATTTATCATCTACGCCACTGGCTGCCAGTACACAGACGGAACTGCAACTGGAGGGCCATGTTTGGCCCAAAATACAAATCCTGCACAAACATTACCTATGGATGTTTACAACGTAGGCCACCTATGGCCCAGAGTCTAAATTTTATGATGAATTATATTGTGGCTGGCAACAGTTGGGCCATTTTGGTCCACATTACACTTGCCATTGCCATAACTGAGCTGTAAAAGCCTGAACTGAGCCATACTTGGCTCAGAAAAGTCTGCTATCTGTATATGGTAACAGGATGACAAAATAATACACTGGACCCAATGACAATAAGAACATACTAAACTGCACACACACAGGGACACACACAGGGACAATAGAGACACCAATTGACCCAGTAAATGTGGAAGGAAACCAGAGTACCCAGAGGAAATCCATGCAGACATGGAGAACACGCAAACTCCTCATAGGAGATTTATTATTTTCACTAAGGGGGCTGGCTACTCCTTCTCATACTGTGCAAAGTATTATGCAAGGTACAAAATGGTTTAGTCCATTGGTGACCTGAGGGCATTCATGGAGCAGTCGTCAATCATAAATAAACGTCACTCTCTATGCACATGTTAATTTGCCCTGTGACTGTAGTAGCCTAACGCTTAAGGTACTGAACTATGGACCAAAAGATCTAGGGTTCAAATCCCACCTCTGCCAAGCTGCCACTGTTGGGTCCTTGAGCAAGGCCCTTAACACACAATTGCTTGGATTGTAAGATTGCATCAACTGTAAGTCGCTCTGGATAAGGGCGTCTGCTAAATGCTGTAAATGTAAATAATTCAGCAATGTCATCCAAGTCTACCGACAAAGCAATACACAATTTTCTGGCAAATGAGCGAAGGATGGACTTTATCTTCAAATAAGCTGGTGAGTTTGGTGTTTACCTAATGTTTTGGCGGCCCTGGCATATTGTATACATAAGAAACGAGTTATCCTACTTTGTTGAACGGTTCACAAACTATGATAATGCAATGCATACTATGACCACGTACTACTACACAGAAACAGTGTTACCACAAACTATTACACTGCACACCATGTTAGCTGAACAAACACCCATTTCACATCTAATATTTTTACTGGGATATATTCCTACAATGTTAACTAAAACACCGACCCTAACCCTAACCTGCTTTTTATGCCAGTCTGACAGCACCAGCTTGGAAACGGATTAAAGCCAAGACCACAGAAATGGATTGAAGTCAAGCCAAGAGCAATCAGCGTTAAATGTCACAACTGCAGCATTTTTGCTGCTGTTTATACGTTCCATAAACGTGTTCTAGTGAAATGTTGTATCAAGATTGTAACAGGATTATAATGGGCAAGGGATAATCAGATAAGGTAAAAGGAAAAGTTGATGCCTTCAGAGGAAGATCCCATTTCTTCTAATCTGCTTCTCTCCAACACTATCTCTTGGTTTAATCAGAGCTGCTGCTGTTTTGTGCACTCACTCATCATAAGTATATAAGTGAGGGAAATATCTAGACACTTAGAGTATCAGATTTATTGTATAGTTGAATAGATGACAGAGATGATGGCATTCTAACCTCACATTGGTATCGACTTCCTCCATCACAGGCATCTGGCCGCTGGAACTCAAATTCATGTACCCATAGAAGCACAACGTCTCTGTAAAGCAAGAAGAATAGCTTGATGTTAGCTTGACGTGTTGTTTGGCATTGCACTGAATTTAACAAATGACTAAATCTCTGTTGTGTTTATTATGTTTTTATTTATTTTTACATCAACACTACTGTATTGATAATGCAATTAAGTCTCCTTGGGTCCTATGAAGGTTAGTATTGACAGGCAACGGAAAGGAAAACAGGAACTGAATCCTCCAGAAGACAGGCTGCAGTTAGCATCAGCAGCTTCTAAGTTCATTAATAGAGTAAGTGTTTTGCCTTTACTTTATACTTTCAATCCATTACTCACTAAATGACATGAGATTTTTCAGCAACTTGTTATAAAATAAGCTTTGTGTTGAGGAATTTGGTCTCTATGTTGTCTTAATGAAGTGTTTTAAACATTAACTTACTTACCATCACTTATCATGGGATTTGTCAGAACATATCCCCATCGTAAATCAGGGAGCACCTGTACAGTACAGCTCCATTAATGCAAATAATGCCTTATACAGTGTGGATTTTCTGGGGGTCTGGAGCGGATTAATTCAAAAATTTGCTCAGTACTCGTAGCTTTCGGTTCTTGACAAGCCTTCTGGAACAAATTAATGATGAGAACCGAGGTACCACTGTATTGTCATGTCAGCAGAAGCAGACACTGTACTTTTTTTTAGAATAAAATGAATTTTTTAAATTGTAAGAGTACTTTTAATTGTATCTACTTTTTACCTTTACTTAGATACATTTGTAAGGGCAAAAATGTACTTATACTTTTTTTTACATTTGCAACATTCTATTGCAGAATCTCAAATGGCATTTTCTTGGAACTGTAGCACACTTTATATGTCACGATGATGCAAGCTCTAGCTTGTATTACTCTCTTTCCACAGCAGGTGGTGCTGTTCCCACCTGCTGCAGCTTTTCTATAAATATCTCACTTCCTGTTCACTTCCTTGTCTGACATTTTCACACCACACCCTGTTTCTCTTGGCTCCCTGTTCTGGTTTGTTCTCTCTTTTGGTATTTGTCTATGTACGTTTGGTGTTCTGTGTTTCAGTGTGTCTTATGTCACTTAGCAGTTCTGTCTTGTATTGTCTGTTCGTAGTGATGGCATAAGTGGGGCTTTTGAGAGATCGCAGCAAATGAAACAAATGATTTGGAAAAAGATTAGAGTCAAGTCAAGTCAGATCTATTTATATAGCGCCTTTTACAGTGGAGAATTGTCTCAAAGCAACTTTACAAGTTTAGATTATCTCCTAAAGTCTACGTCCAATCCCAAATTGAGCAAGCCTAGGGCGACAGTGGCAAGGAAAAACTCCCCAAGTGTTATGAGGAAGAAACCTTGGGAGGACCAAGACTCAAAAAGGGACCCAACCTCCTTGGGCGGCGAAAGATTCGAGCTTGTGAAACGTTTGAATCATCGCACCACACCGACATCTAGTGTCCGACCAGTGGTCTAACAGTAACATCTGTCTTTTTACTTGCTTGTCTTGTTTGTTTGAACAAGTTCAAAATGATCCCAAACAGCAGACCTTGGTCTTTCTCAAGCTCTTTCCATTGTATAAATTATATAATTTGCAAAAAATAAGGGAATAGTGAAACATTTTACATTTTTACATAGAAATTAGTTACGTTGCTTTGCATCTCTTTTGTCTGTGACGTGTCATGTTGACACCAACCACAGTTCTAGGATCAGTAATAAGATTTTCCGACACTCATTTAGAAGCATTCTAGGTAAAAACATTATGAAGTCAGATCAGCTGCTTGCTCTTCCTTATGGGTTTATACCAAAGTGCGGGAAATAATTTGAAACGTTTCAAAACAGCGTGACATCATGAAACCTATTTTGGGAAGTCACTGTCACAGTGACTTTTTCATTTTGATACGAAGTTTGAAGCCACTTTTCGAAACACTGAGCTTCAAATGAATCGATTCAGTTTCGAATCCAAGTTTCAAGTTTGACATCACTATCTGTTTGTATAGCACAGGGTCTTGTTGTTTTGTGTGCTTTGTTAGCATTAGCACGTTGTCGAGTCTTGTTCGTACCTTGTCTAGTCTTGGTAGCACATTGTCTTTAGCACTTGTGGACTGAGGACTGTGGTGGCCTAGCGGGTAAGGTTCTGGACTATGGACCTGAAGGTCGAGGGTTCAAATCCCACCTCTGCCAAGCTGCCACTGTTGGGGCCCTTAACCCACAATTGCTTGGATTGTAAGATTGCATCAACTGTAAGTCGCTCTGGATAAGGGCGTCTGCTAAATTCTGTCAATGTAAACGTAAATGTAGCACTAGCCATTGGTCTCATTGTATCTGTAGTGTTAGCATTGTTTGTTTGTATTAGCACTGTCCGTGAGTATTGTTAGCACTTTAGCTTGGCTTTAGTTTGTTAGCTGGTCATGGGACTCAGCTTTGTCCGTGTCCTTTAGCATGTTAGCTTATTGTTTGCATATGGTAGTATTGTGTCGTATATAGCATTGGTAGGTTGTTGTTTGTGTGTATTAGCTTGTCTGTTGACTTAGTGTTCGTTCTGTTTATCACCTTTGTATCACCATGTTCACTAGAAAACAAACCTGCACTCTTGTACGCACGTACGTCCGCCTCCGTCTCCCTCCCTGTCTATGCGTGACACTGAACACCATTGTACAGGTAGTCCCCGTTTTACAATGGCTTGTTTTATGACTTTTCGACTTTATGACAGGAATCCAATATCACACACAAATCCACATTTAGCAGAAACCACATTCTGAATTTTGAATTTCAGTTTTTTCCCCTGGCAAGCGATAGATACATAGTATCAGTTTTACACAGGTGCTGGGCATCTGAGCAGCCAGCTGACTGAGCTAAGCAGCAGTGCCCTCAGTTCACCAATGGATTAAATTATATGAGATATTCAACACTTCATTATAAAATACACTTTATGTTAATGATAGTGCCCAGCTGTAGGTTCATTTACATTTACAGCATTTAGCAGACGCCCTTATCCAGAGCGACTTACAATTGACACAGACTTACAATCCAAGCAATTGTGGGTTAAGGGCCTTGCTCAAGGACCCAACAGTGGCAGCTTGGCAGAGGCGGGATTTGAACCCTGGACGTTGTGGTCCATAGTCCAGTACCTTAACCACTAGGCTACCACAGTCCCGTTTTTTAAGCATGTTTTAAGGTAGGCTACAGTACAGATTAAACTCTCTGGTTTACGATACATTCAACTTACGATGGATTTGTTTGAAATCGGGGTGCACCTATATTATGTCACACAGCCTTTTATCCAGTAAACTCTGAGACAGGGTGGGACCCGCTCACCTCCATGACCCTGACCAGGGGTAAGCTGGGGAAAAATGAAGGTAATTTGGCATGTAGTCTGCCTATTTCTAAATATGAAAGCAGATGAATTGAAAATTGGTGGAATATACTGGATAAATAAACAGGAAATCTTAAAAGTACATACCAAGTATTAACTCAAATTCAAGGGCATGCCTGCTTTATTTTAGCAAAGAGTTTGTTTGTTTGGTTTTATTTAACGTCGCTATCAGCATCAGTGGCCATTTCAGCGACACCCACACAAGGTTACATCAAGACTAGTCATATATAAACACACTCTAGTCAATGCCAATTTAGCATAATCAATTAACCTAACACGCACGTCTTTGGATTGTGGGAGTAAACCGGAGCACCTGGAGTAAACCCATGCAGACACAGGGAGGACATGCAGACTCCACACAGACGGACCCAGGCCGCTCCACCCTGGGATTGAACTCAGGACCTTCTTGTTTTGAGGAGGCGGTGCTATCCACCGAGCCTTTCTTTATACAAATGTGTCAATGTTTTAATGTTCATTTGCAAACGCAATAAACAAATACATCAGCATTGAAGAGAGTCCAAAAAACAGGAGACAAATTTTCTGCAAGACAATCCCAACAAGATGCTCAACATTCCTAATACAGAGCAGAGCAGATTTTCTACAGGGCTGAATAGCAGGGAAACCTGAAGCTCCAGACATGGATAACTTCCTCCTGATGGCATCCAGTCAGTTTGAAATGTGCTCTGCACAATCACATAACATTCAACTCACAAAATAATCACATTGTTACCACAGTATTACAGATGTGGCATTTGAACTCATACTGACCTGTTGTCTTGCGTGCTGTACAAGACTAGCAGCTGGAAGTCGGTTTGCAAGGACATAACAATATAAGGAAAATTCCGAGATTCAAAAGTAAGATAATATTTACACATTCACATCCACAGCAAACAACCATAACATTAAAACCATGTGGAGAAACCACTGAAACCACTAAAGTTAATAACGCTCACAGGGTGATGCTCTGGCAATGTTAGGCTTGGGTACTCAGGAGTGGGCCTTTGACAAGGCTAGGTTGATGTGCAAAAACATTGTTGCAGACCAAGTACATCCCTTCATGGCAACTCTATTCCCGAATGGCAGTGGTCTCTTCAGCAGGATAATGGACATTTACATTTACAGCATTTAGCAGACACCCTTATCCAAAGTGACTTACAAGTGATACAGTCTTACAATCCAAGCAATTGTGGGTTAAGGGTCTTGCTCAAGGGTCCAACAGTGGCAGCTTGGCAGAGGTTGGATTTTAACCATGGACCTTCTGGTCCATAGTCCTGTACCTTAATGGCTAGGCTACCACAGTCCCAACCATACCATAATGGGCCCTGCCACACTGCAAAAAATGTTCAGGAATGGTTTGAGGAACATGACATAGAGCTCAATGTGTTGACTTAGCCTCCATGTTCCCCATATACCAATCTGATCAAGCATTCCTGTGCTGGACAAGCAAGTCAGATCCATGGAGGTCCAACCTCATAACTTACAGAAAATAAAAGTATCTAAAGCATCTAAAGTCTTGCTGCCAGATATGACAGGACATCTTCAGAGGTCTTTTGAAGTCCATGCCTCCATGGGTCAGAGCCTTGGTGGCAAGAGGGGATCATACACAGTATTAGGCAGCTGGTTTTAAAGTTATGGCTGTTCAGTGTATACTGTACGTTTTTAAAGGTGAAGGTTCCTACTACTCATCCTGGTCAATTTTATGTGACGCATGGGGCTGAAAAACTGGAAATAGAGGCAGCAGGTCTAAGTTTTACCTAAGACCTAAAATTAATAACTGACACTTAAAAGATCACTTTAATGGTAATCAAAACTTGATACTAATTAAAACACTGTTTGTTTACTTCACTCTCCTGCACCAGTCAGCAGAGACACATCTGTCTGAGCAGAAGCAGATCAACAGTGAAAATGTCAGCTGTGTGGGATCATTCGAGGATCTCCAGAGATTTTAGACAAGCCACCTGTAATCCCTGTTCATGGTCGATATCAATAATGAAATGATTTTCTATTACATGTCCTTCAAAAAACAAATGCAATTAAAACAAAACCAGACACACTGTTACGAATTTTTACTTTGGTGCGTGACTTATCTCAGCTGATTACCAAGGCTATCATAAGTGCTATATAGAAAATTGGCTTGCCAATTGTATTGCCTATTTCATACACACGGCAATTCATGCTGCAGATAATATATATGAAGGTTCATGCATTCATTCATTGTCTTATCCACTTATAGTAGTCAGGGTCACGAGAATGCTGGTGCCTAGCTGGCAACGCTGGGCACAAGGCAGGAACAAACCTAGACAGGATACCAATCCATCGTAGGGCATATACACACACACTCATTCACACTCTAAGGGGCACTTTGGAAACACCAATTCATCAAACACAGGTCTTTGGAATGTGGGAGGAAACTGGAGAACCCAGACAAAAACCCATGCGAACACGAAGAGAACATGCAAACTCCACAAAGGCGGAGCCCGAGGTCAGGATCGAACCGTTGATCTCGGAGCTGTGAGGAGGCAATGCTAACCACTGCATATATGAGGGTTCTGAAGGGTTAACTCATGTGTTTGTGACTTTCTGCCACACAAAGCAAGGGGGCCTGTAATGCAGTGTCAGACAAACAGACAATAGCCCGGAAAACTGGTTTCACAATGTGGGCCATAACTCATTACAAACCACAAGGCATAATACATTTTACAAGCATTCCAAATAGCAGCTGTTATATCTGAAACACATTCTGTGGTCAACTTTAGCTCATGCTTTGTATTGCAGAGCCATCATTGTTCATTTCAAATCAGGTACTCCCCATTTTATGATGGTCTAGCTTACGATATTTCGGCTTAACAGCTGGAGTCCGATAATATACATTAGTTCACTCAGGGGAAACCGCATTCTGAATTTTGAATAGCGATTTTTTTTCCCCATGCAAGCAATACACAGTACAATATTCTCCCGCAGATGCCGGGCATCCGGGCAGCAGCCAGCTGACTGAGCTGAGTATCCTAATTCATTCATTGTCCTATCCGCTTATCCTAGTCAATATTATATTCCATAAATTACATGAGATATTCAACATTTTATTATAAAGCTTTATATAAATGATTTAGCCCAACTGTAGGGTATAGTAAGTGTTTTAAGCATGTCTAAGGTAGACTAAGCAATGATATATACAGTACATAATAAACCCCTCAGTTTATGCTATACAGTCTCCTAGATGCAAACCTCCGACTACCAAACTTTCAAAGATGCAAACGTCCTTGTGCAATACATTGATTCATAAGTGCAAAATAAAAAATTATGGCAAAATTCCAAGTTGCGAGTCAGCGTGGTAAGTTAGTTCACATCTCTGACGTTTAACTGAGGTGAGTAGAACTTTGTTGTTTACTTGGTCTCAGTCAAATTTGGGCTTTATCAAAAGTGGTTGTGTTATCGACTGTCATGTTTGGACAGAAAGCGGGAGATGAACACTAGAAGCCGGTACAGAGCAGAGCTTTATTAAGAAACTGAAAAAAAAAAACAACGCTGGAGAACGGAGTGCAATAACGACACTAAGACCTGGGGATACAGGGTTCACAAACAACCCAAAACGCAGCAAACAAGAATGGGGTGATACATGCACGAGGAACCAGGAAACAGAAACCGTAACAGCACAAACTGCACAGAAGCAAATCGTACTCAATTTGCGCCAACCAAGGAAATGCGAGGTTTAAATAACTTAACTAATGAATCAGGAAGAAAGAATGTAAGCAAAGGTGATGCAATGAGCAGGGATGACGTGGAAAGAGTGACTGAGGCTTGGAAGTGTAGTCCGTAGCAGTCATGACACCATGATACCTTACATTTACATTTGACATTTACAGCATTTAGCAGATGCCCTTATCCAGAGCGACTTACAATTGGTAGTCTTACAATCCAAGCAATTGTGGGTTAAGGGCCTTGCTCAAGAACCCAACAGTGGCAGCTTGGCAGAGGTGGGATTTGAACCCTCAACCTTCTGGTCCAGAGTCCAGTACCTTAACCACTAGGCTACCACAGTCCCTCCTTTTTGTGCTATTTTTAACCCAGTATGTCCGGTATTAAGAATTAAAGCAGTGATGATCTCAATAAGAAACAGCGAACCATAACAATGGAGACTAAAATGAAAGTAAGTGAGATCAGGTGTTGAGGCTCACAAGCTGGATGCTCAGGCTAAATATTTTGGACATGCGAGCCCACTCTCGGAATAGAACTGGTTCATATATAGGGGACTTACTGCATTCAACTTATATGACAGATTTGTCAGAACGTATACCCATTGTACATAAAGGAGCATCTGTACACTGTAAATTTGCCAACGTCTATTTAATGACTGAAAAAACACTTTATTATCAGACAATGTAATTCAGGGTACAGGTTCATTTTGTACAGTGGTGCTTGAAAGTTTGTGAACCCTTTATTTTCTATATTTATGAATAAATATGACCTAAAACATCATCATCATCAGATTTTCACACAAGTCCTAAAAGTAGATAAAGAGAACCCAGTTAAACAAATGAAACAAGAATATTATACTGATAATAATTAATATTTATTTATAGAGGAAAATGATCCAATATTACATATTAGTGAGTGGCAAAAAATATGTGAATCTTTGCTTTCAGTATCTGATGTGACCCTCCTGTGCAGCAATAATTGTAACTAAACGTTTCCTGTAACTGTTGATCCGTCCTGCACACCGGCTTGGAATTTTAGCCCATTCCTCCGTACAGAACAGCTTCAACTCTGGCTGTCCATGTGATCTTCAGCAAACTACAGACGAGCAGCAATGTTCTTTTTGGAGAGCAGTGGCTTTCTCCTTGCAACCCTGCCATGCACACCATTGTTGTTCAGTGTTCTTCTGATGGTGGACTCATGAACATGAAACTTTATCTTCTGTAACCATCTTGGTTATAGAGGCTGTGGCTTGGGTCGTTGTCTTGCTGCATGACCCACCTTCTCTTGAGATTCAGTTCATGGACAGATTCCTGAATTTTCCTTAGAATTCTCTGATATCATTCAGAATTGCATTGTTCCTCAATGATGGCAAGCCGTCATGCCAGATGAGCAAAACAGGCCCAAACCATGAGTTACTACCACCACCATGTTTCACAGATGGGATAAGGGCTTATGCGGGAATGCAGGATGTTTCCTTTCTCCAAAACATAACGCTTTTCTTTTAAACCAAAAGTTCTATTTTGGTCTCATCCGTCCACAAAAACATTCTTCCATAGCTTCTGCTTGTCACGTGAATCTTTAGCAAACTGCAGACGAAGCAGCAATGTTCTTTTTGGAGAACAAGTGGCTTTCTCCTTGCCAACCCTGCCATGCAACACCATTGTTTCAGTGTTCTTCTGATGGTGGACTCATGAAAACATTAACATTTAGCCAATGTGAGGGAGGCCTTCAGTTGTTAGAAGTTACCCTGGGGTCCTTGTGACCTCCGCAATATTACACGCCTTGCTCTTGGAGTGATATTGTTGGGCGACCAACTTCCTGGGGATGCGGTAAACAATGGTCTTGAATTTTCCTCCTTGTACCATCGGTCTGACTGTGGATTGGTGGAGTCCAAAACTCTTTAGAGATGGTTTTGTATAACCTTTTCCAAGCCTGATGAACATCAACAACACTTTCTGAGCCCTCAGATATCCTGTGTTCGTTACCATGATACATTCCACAAAGTGTTGTGAAGAGCAGACTTGATAGAATCCTGTCTTTCAATAAAACAGGGTGACAACTGACAACCTGATTGTCATCCCATTGATCGTGTGAAAATCTGATGATGCTTATGTACAGTGGGGCAAAAAAGTATTTAGTCAGCCACTGATTCTGCAAGTTCTCCTACTTAGAAAGATGAGAGAGGTCTGTAATTTTCATCATAGGTACACTTCAACTATGAGAGACAAAATGAGAAAAAAAATCCAGGAAATCACATTGTAGGATTTTTAAAGAATTTAATTGTACATTATGGTGGAAAATAATTATTTGGTCACCCACAAACAAGCAAGATTTCTGGCTCTCACAGAACTGTAACTTCTTCTTTAAGAAGCTCTTCTGTCCTCCACTGGTTACCTGTATTAATGGCACCTGTTTGATGACCTGCAGAGAGGTGGGACCAAAGTAACATCAGTAACACACTACGCCGAGAGATGAAACCAACATAGAACTTTTTGGTAAGAACTCAACTCGTTGTGTATGCAAGAAGAAGAATGCTGAGTCGCATCCCAAGAACACCATACCTACTGTGAAGCATGGGGGTGGAAACCTCATGCTTTGGGGCTGTTTTTCTGCAGAGGGGACAGGACGACTGATCCGTGGTAAGGGAAGAATGAACGGGGCCATGTATCGTGAGATTTTAAGCCAAAACCTCCTTCCATCAGTGAGAGCATTGAAGATGGAACGTGGCTGGGTCTTCCAGCATGACAATGATCCCAAACACACCGCCCGGGCAACGAAGGAGTGGCTCCGTAAAAAGCATTTCAAGATCCTGGAGTGGCCTAGCCAGTCTCCAGACCTCAACCCCACAGAAAATGTGTGGAGGGAGTTGAAAGTCCGTGTTGCCCACCAATAGGGCTGGGGGTTAGGTAGGGGTGAACTTGGTTGGTCACAATGCTTAGGTAAGCTCTACAGTCCAAACATCCATCCACAGGTACCAGAGCACCCAGGGTGTGCCAAGAAAACATTCCCTGTACCTCTTCTCCACCACCCTGAAACCTTATAGGAAGGTTTCATTGACTCATGCTGCTTTGTACTAAATTCTGACGCTTACATCAGCATAGTGCAACAGAAATTTTGGTTCATGCCCTGGGTAATGTTCTGATGGGACATTTCATGCATTCCCATAATGACCTACCAATATAGCTACTGTACTGAACCAGGTTGTCATAATTTTTTGGTCACTCCTCCAAGCCTGCTATGCTGCCTTCAGGTCAGGTGACAGAGCTCTGCGCAAGGCTGCTCGAGCTGACCTGAAAAGAGGAATTAAAACTGCCAAGACAGACCGTAAGAGCAGTATAGAGTCCCACCTGAGCAGCAACAATACACGGAAGGTGTGGCAAGGCACGCAAGACATCACAAACTACGGAGGCTGTGGTGTGACTACAGTAGACCAGAGTGCGCTGCAGGCAGAGGAGCTAAATTACTTCTTTGCACGCTTTGACACACCACAGCAGTACTCATCTGCTCCAACTTAGTTCCTGCACTACTACACTCACTGTACAGGAGCATGATGTCAGACGAGTGCTCCTGGCAGTGAACCCTAAGAAGGCTACCGGTCCAGATGGAATACCTGGCAATGAGCTTAGAGCGTGCGCTCATCAGCTTGCCTACACCTTCACCAAAATCTTCAACCTTTCACTGGCTCTGGCAATCATCCAGCCCTGTCTATAATCAGCTAGAATCATTCCAGTGCAGAAGACTCCCATCACTAGTCTAAATGATTATCGCCCTGTGGCCCTCACTCCGGTAATCATGAAGTGCTTCAAGAGGCTGGTTCTCCAAAACATCAAGGACTATGTTCCTCCAGTCGTTGATCCCCACCAGTTTGCTCCACAATGCGCTGACCCACCTGGAGCAGCAGCAGAGTTATGTCCGAATGCTCTTCGTGGATTACAGCTCAACCTTTAACACAATTATTCCGGATATTCTCAAACTGGACACCCTCTGCCTTCCCCCTCTCACATGTGCCTGGATAAAGGACTTTCTCACCAGCCGGCCCCAGACTGTGAGACTTGGCCCCTGCCTCTCCTCCACTCGCACGCTGAGCACCGGCTTCCCACAGGGCTGTGTGCTGAGCCCCCTTCTGTACCGTCTCTACACCCATGACTGCAGTCCTGCCCACAACAATGACCTTATCATCAAGTATGCTGACGACACCACAGTGGTCGGACTCATCTCAAAGGGTGATGAGGCAGCCTACAGACGAGAGGTCCTGAAGCTCCCATCAGTAGGCTACACTAGCGAGTGTGTGGAGAGGGTCCACACCTTCCGGTTTCTTGGTGTCCTGTTCAAGGTCCTGGTTGGGTCCTGTTCAAGGTTCTGTTCTTTTCTGCCATCTCCTGGACAGAGAACACTACAACAGTCATCAAGAAGGCTCAATAGTGGCTACACTTCCTGAGAGTCCTTAGGAAGTACAACCTGGGCTCCAATCTGCTGCTGACCTTCTACCGCTTGTTCAGTGAGAGCCTGC
The DNA here is from genome assembly GCA_025084515.1 of Ancistrus triradiatus. Taxonomy (NCBI): domain Eukaryota; kingdom Metazoa; phylum Chordata; class Actinopteri; order Siluriformes; family Loricariidae; genus Ancistrus; species Ancistrus triradiatus. The sequence continues at coordinate 129,328 of JAJAGP010001383.1, forward strand.
TGACATACTGCATTACATCTGGTACTGGAGCTGCACGGTGGAAGGCTTCAAAGAGTAGTAAAGGAGATCATTGGCTGCTGTCTTCCCTCCCTGATGATTTACATTTATAGCATTTAGCAGACACCCTTATCCAGAGCCAACCTTACAATCCAAGCAATTGTCCTTGCTCAAGGACCCAACTGTGGCAGCTTGGCAGAGGTGGGATTTGAACCCTGGACCTTCTGGTCCAGAGTCCAGTACTTTAACCACTAGGCTACCACAGTCCTACCACATTTACACATGCTGTCTTAGCAAATCAAATAACATCATCAAGGACATCTCCCACTCTGGCTTTTTTTGTTTGACTTGGTGCCCTCAGGGAAGCACTACAGGTGCATCAGATCAAGAACAGACTCAACGAAAGCCATAACCACCCTAAATTCATACATGCATTGATCTCTTAGTCTAATCTCCACACATCACCCCCCACAGGCCTTCTGTGCAATATTTCCATCTGTTACTGTGAACATGTTAGATTCCACTATTGTGCACCATTTGTATACTGTGGAATGACCTTACTCTCACTACCTACATCCATTATTGTGCAATATTGGATAATGTGCAATAACAACTGTATTATACAGTTATCTATTTATTTATTACCTCAAACTTATGCACCATTTGCACCATTTCTTATGTGTTATATCTTTGTATGTGTTTTAATCTCATCGTACATTGTACAATAAAGGCATTCTATTCTATTCTGACTCCTTTGTGTATAGTATATGCATACTGTATATAGATTGTCATTAATATATATTTTTAAGACAATAGGCTGGAGAAAAAATATTTTAATGTAACTTGTTAATTATGATTAGCACCATGAGTCTAACAGCAGAGTCTTACTTGAGCAAAACCTGCAATTGGGGTATTAGGTGATATTAATAGGCACTGATTCACTTGTGCTGTAATGCTTCCATCTAGCGGTGAAAAAGATTATTACGATGACGTACTAAAACGTGCAAAAACAGATATTCAATTTTAATTTGATCTCGTTTGCTGCGTGTGATACAATATTTTTAAACAACGGAATAATAGTAGGTACAATAAAAAGCAAGAATGCCAGCCAGGAACATTACTTATATTTTGTTTCTTTGCTGTGCTTTATTTCAAACTTGCCTTTGTGCGCCAGCATGTGCCTCTAAAAAGAATTGTGAGTAGTACAACGGGCATAGGGAGGGAGGGACGGAGCTATTTGACACGTTTGTTCACGTGATAAATAAGATAAATAAATAATAGTAATTTTAAAAAACGTAAATAAACGACATACCGGACCTGCAGTGCATGCTGGGAGCTCTCTTTCCAGGGGCAATCTGTACACTACGTTAGTTAGTTTTATTAGTTATTAGTTTTTGTATTATATTAATATTATTATTATTTATTATATTCTCTTTAAATATTGTCTTTGTTATTTATTTCATTTATTAATTAGGTTTATTAATTTGTTAATTAGGTAACTTAATTTAATTCTTACATATATCATCTAGGCTGCCCAAGGAGGTTGGGTTGGGTTTTTTTCTTTCCTCACCACATTTAAGGAGGTTTTTTAGCAGTTTTTTTTAGCAGCCTTTATCCAGAGCGACTTACAAATGATACAGTCTTACAATCCAAGCAGTTGTGGGTTAAGGGCCTTGGCAGAGGTGGGATTTGAACCCTGAACCTTCTGGTCCAGAGTCCAGTACCTTAACCGCTAGGCTACCACAGTCGCCCTAGGCTTGCTAGATATTGGTAAAGCTGCCTTGAAACAATGCTCTGTAGTTAAAGAATGCTTTAGAAATAAATTTGACTTTGACTTAATAACATACAGTATTTGTACAAATTGATAAGCAGACTGATTGAAATCAGTCAGGAATAATAGTAAAATATAAAATAGTGGAAAATATATAACCCCCAGATTTGGCTCTTTATGTTTCATGTAATATTTCTATAAAAGAGACATGACAGCTCATACCGTCTGGCCTAAAAGTTTGGATGCACTTTCTCAAATGGTAAACAAAACACAATTTCAGCATGGAACAAAACTATATGACATATTTATGCCCACTTTTTATGAACCATGAACAGTTCATAAAACACCAGTGGATCAGTAAAAGTAGAGACGGTAGTTCCTTGAAGGACTGGGTTCAAAACCCCGATGGGACTTACAACGTGAACGTCAGGTGGTGCATTTAAGGAACCTGTGATACATGGTGCTCCATCCAGGGTGTTCCTGTCTACAGGGTGTATGATGTGGCTCCAGACCCTTTGATTTGTTTATAGCCCCCCATCACAGGGACTCAGGAATCCAGCTGGTGTCTTTCAGATGGGTCAAACTCGGGGTAGTCCCCTGGCCCTGCGACAGCGATGGACTGGCGTTTCATCCTGTGTTCTACAGCGACCCTGGCTAGGAGAAGCGGGGTTCAACGCTACGAGAAAAAAAGGCGAAAAAAGTGTTCAGCAAAGGGGCAGTACTTCACATCGGCCACTAGATGGCGATTAGAGCCATTAGGTGACGTCATTGCGCTTATGCCGTGTGCTCCATGAACAAGGAAGTGGTTCAGTTATTTTCCTACAAAGCGAGACTTTAACGGTTTAATTATGATCACGTTCGGCCTGACGCTCGTCCGACAGTAAGTGAGGTTTACAAAAAGATGCAATGTTTTATATTTCATTATGACATTATCCTGTGTTTGTGTGCAAAAGTGTGTTTGACTCATTATTCATAATATATTTAATTTATTATGGTAATTGCAGAGGTCAACACGTTTTTTTGGCAGCCATCACGAGTTTAAATGTTGTATATAATGTTTATAAAAGTTTGTGAACCCTTTGTGAACATCCAAAGTATCGTGCTTAAGGCATATTACTTGCACATAAGCGGATGAGTGGATTAGTGGTTGAGGTACCAGGGATGAGAAGGTCCAGGGTTCAAATCTCTGCTGACCCTTAACCCACAATTGCTTGGATTGTAAGACTGTGTCATTCGCAAGTCACTCTGGATAAGGGTGTCTACTAAATGATTAAATGTCTAACCAGATAGCATCCAATCAGACATGTGTGGGGTGACTTTAGGTAAAGAGTGACACTTCATTTTGGAATCACAGACCTTTGTTGATTTTGCCATTAATGCAAGGCATGATAGTAAGACCCTGCTGTATTTGTGTTGATTTTAATAAATGCTTTTGGCTGCTTGTGGTTGGTGGTTGTGCCATGCTTTCATATCAAATATCTAACCAAAGCTTAAGTTTACATTTTTATCAAGGATTTCATAATTGCTTGTTCGTCTGTATTAAAATATATACAGTGTAACCTCGCCTCTTGCCCTCACCAAGATTAAAATGTAACAAATGTCCTGCCAGTAATGAAATTCTACCCCGCTATGCTGTCATTTTTGAGACTGTCAGTAGCTGCAACTTTAAACTTGTAACGCCGGATGATGTACAGCCCCTGTCTGTTATCAGAGACGTTGTATAAGGAGGAGACTGGGCACTGGTTCAAATATGAATGGGACTGTAGTACAGAAGCCCTGCCCCATCATTAGAAAGAACCAATCGGCATATTAGTAAATGTGTTGGAGAGGGGGGCATAAAGTCTTGGCCCCTTTGTAGTGGCGGGATGCCACTGGAGTGAAAAGACTATCTTATAATGACTTTGCTGTGATTCATAGCAGACTGGACTTCATGTGCTTTGCGCCAAAAATAGCCACAAAGCAGAAAGTGGGTGAGATAACGAGTTCAGACATTACAGCCATAACATTAAACCCACTGACAGGTGAAGTGAGTGAGAGTGAGAGTGTGTTGCTCTTGGCAAAATCCAGTCCGTAGACTCCACCTGTGTGGTGTTTGCATGTTCTACCCGTGTCTTTGTGGGTTTACTCTGGGTACTCCGCATTCCAAATACATGCATTAGACTAATTGGTTCGTGTAAATGTGTCTGAATAGTATCGTGTACCCTTGCTCCTGTCACAAATAGCCATCTATAATCATTCCATCACTGTCAATACTCACTTAATCCGGTCCGGGGTCAGAGGGTCAGTACTGCCAGTTCATGGTGCAAGGTGGGAACCAACCATGAACAGGGTGCCAGTCCATCACAGGGTACGTATGCTCACGGAGGAAACCCACACAGCCAGTGACCAGGTTTCTGGATCACTGGGCCACTGTGATCTCACATTTGATCATGTGTTTTAAATATATTCCATAACTAGGACTTACTATGAAGACCATTATGGTTGGATTCCAAGGGTTCACAAACGTATTCCCTTTGTTAATTCTACAAAAAGTAGCACCGGTGTGGTCTGATCTCTGTACGTCTTCTTCTTCATAGTGGTGAAACGCAATACAACAGAGACAAACTGCTGCAAGGTATGAACACAACCACATGAGAGGATGTTCACCTCTGGTCATGTTATGTCGTCTTATGTTCTGAATGTAATCACACAATCTTATGTTTATTTCAGAGTGTTTTTATGCCTTTGATTCAATAAAACAACAATTAGTGTGTGCAACGTTTGAGCACTTTCCACTTGTGTCCTTGTAAGGTCTTAGATCTGATGTAGTCATGGTTCATTAAAATTCATGCCTCATGCAATTTTCCATGCCTCGTGTGTGTGTGTGTGTGTGTGTGTGTGTGTGTGTGTGTGTGTGTGTGTGTGTGTGTGTAGGTCAGGGTATTGACACTCCCCTGTCAGAAATGGGGCTGCGGCAGGCAGATGCAGCAGGTCACTACTTGCGAGAAATTCATTTCACCAACGCTTTTGTCAGCAACCTGCAGAGAGCCATACAGGTGTGTGTCTCTGTATCCGTGTATCTGTGTGTGTGTGTGTGTGCATGTGTGCCTGTGTGTGCATGTGTGTGTCTGTCTGTCCGTGTAAGTTTTTACCATGTATGCTGTGAGACTTATGGGCCTCTGATAAGGCCGAAATGACTGGGACAGGTCCGGTGCTTGACATGACCAGGGAGGGTCAAGCACCCATTGTGACCAGGAAGGGTCTGGCACCCATAATGTCCAGGGAAGTTCTGGTACCCAAAATGACCGGGCAGGGTCTAACACCCATAATGACCAAATAGGTCTGGTGCCCATATTGATCGGGGAGGGTCATGTGACCAGAAATGGCACCCATAATGACCGGGGAGGGTCTAGCATCCATAATGGCCAGGGAGGTTCTGGCACCCATGATGACCGGGGAGCGGCTGACACCCATAATGCCCAGGGAGGTCCTGGCACCCATAATGCCCGGGCAGGGTCTAATAACCATAATGACCAGGAATGGTCAGGTGCCTGGAAGAACTGGTGAGGGTCAGGCCTTCGTAAGGACTGCAGAGGGTCAATCTCTTGGAAGGACCAAACAGGTCTGGTGCCCATACTGATTGGGGAAGGTCATGTGACCAGAAATGGCACCCATAATGACCGGGGACGGTCTGGCACCCATAATGCCCAGGGAGGTCCTGGCACCCATATTGACTGGGGAAGGTCTGACGCCTATAATGACCAGGAATGGTCAGGTGCCTGGAAGAACTGGTGAGGGTCAGGCATCCGTAAGGACTGCTGAGGGTCAATCTCTCAGAAGGACCAAACAGGTTTGGTGCCCATATTGATTAAGGAGGGTCATGTGACCAGAAATGGCACCCATAATGACCGGGCAGGGTCTAACACCCATAATGGCTGTGGTGGCCTAGCGGTTAAGGTAAATCCCACCTCTGCCAAGCTGCCACTGTTGGGTCCTTGAGCAAGACCCTTAACCCACAATTGCTTGGATTGTAAGACTGTACCAATTGTAAGTCTAAATGCTGTAAATGTAAAAATAATGACCAAGAATGGTCAGGTGCCTGGAAGGACTGGTGAGGGTCAGGCATCCGTAAGGACTGCCGAGGGTCAATCTCTCAGAAGCACCAAACAGGTATGGTGCCCATATTGATCGAGGAGGGTCATGTGACCAGAAATGACTGGGAAGGGTCAGGCTCCCATAATGACCAGAGTACTGACCGGGGGAGGGTCAGGCCCCCAGAAATGACCTGGGAGGGTATGGCACCTGTACTGATCAGAGTGGATCAGGTATCTGGACGTGACTGGGGAGGGTCAGGCACCCGGAATGACCAGAGAGGATCAGGCACCTGGAAATAACCGGGGAGGGTCAGGCGCTTGGAACAATCCTAGCTCTGTAAGTCTGTGTTTGAACCCACTAGTGACTTCTGGGACTTGTCTGCCCGAGGTGTGGCCTGTATCTGGGTGTCAGGGGTTCCCATGGAACAGAAAGTCACAAAATAGTATAAAACCAGTATTGATTCAACATCAACTTAAGAAATAATAGTTCATAGTTTTGGGAAGGTTTGGAGGAAATGTATTTGCCCCATTCACACTAGATATCTAAACTTTAAGGCTGTATGTTAAGGCTTTATTAAGTAGCTATGAATATGACTGGTCATGCCTCAGGTTGGAGATCTAGTAAATGTGTTTTGTGCTTTTTTTATATTGCACAGGTTTTATTAGGACCACTGCTTAGCCTATATAAAACTGTTAAAATGTTAGTAAAAATGTTAGTTAAAAAGCCTTGTTGTAAGGTATTAAGACTGAATAATATCCTGGTTTCCTCAGACGGCTGAAGTCATTCTGAGAAACAACGTCCACTCGTCAGGCATTGAGATGGTTTTGGATCCCTTACTCCGAGAGAGGGTGAGAGTCCTCCAGTCACTATGCAGCTTCGCTCCTATTGCACTTAGTGGTTTGGATCACAGTGGTTTAAGGTTGATTGAATATACCGTGTTCGGCAGGGCTTTGGGGTTGCGGAGGGACGACCCAAAGAGGACCTGAAGAACATGGCCAACGCGGCAGGTCAGGCGTGTAGAGATTACACGCCGCCAGGGGGCGAGACGCTTGAGCAGGTACATAATAGTTCTTACCGCAGGGTGTTCCAATAGGCATATGCATACATTTTATATCATCATCACAGGTATCAAAGGCACTCGGGTTTGAGTCCTGGCAGTGCCTTCTGGCCAGGCCAGGTGTCACATATAGGCTCGATTGGCTGTGCTTGAAGGGTTGGCTGGTTGGAGGATTATTTTGTGGATCTGCAACAGCAACCCTTACCAAGCACAGCAACGGAACCTCTGTTTCTAGTGATTTATTTTAATTGCCGGGTTTAATTGTGTGTGTGTGTGTGTGTGTGTGTGTGTGTGTGTGTGTGTGTGTGTGTGCGCGCATACGTGCAGGTGTTGGCTCGCTTTCGTAAATTCCTAAAGTCCATGTTCCAGCGCATGCTCGATGATCACTGTCCCAGTGCCCGTCCCAGTTCTGTCCCGGTGCATCCAAACCCGGCTCCGCTCACAATCGCGGGCCTAGCCAACGATGGCGTTGAGAAGTTGCGCACCCACGCGCTGGTGGTGAGTCACGGCGCGTTTATCCGCGTGGCAGTGCGTCACATGGTGGAGGGTCTGCGCTGCTGCCTGCCTGAGGGGATAAAGATGAGTCAGGTGTACTCCGCCTGTCCCAACACGGGCATCTGCAGGTTCGTCATCACTCTGAAGGAGGAAGACGCAGTCCCGAGGCCTCTTGCAATCCACTGTATCTTTATCAACAGGAAGGATCACCTGACCAGGCTCAAAGGCGTCGAACCGTGAACTGTCATTTCAACTCGGCACAGAACCTACACTTCCTTTCCTGTTTAATTTATCATACTTGATCTTGGATATGCCATTTAGTCCATGTGTGTAATCCGTATACTGTTTAATTCCTTATTGATGGTCCTGAGATTGCTGTGGTCCAAAAGGCTGCGAGCTGCTTCGTATTTACTGGTTATACAGAATGTGCACCACTACAGTATTTATTATATCGACTACTGTATCTTATTATGAAAATGACGTGCTTTTGTTTCAGAATCTGTGGAAGGCATTTTATGTGTTACAGATCTAACACGTTCAGTGTTGCAGGCTAAACGTGCAGTACAAAATAAAGAGCGAGATAAAGAATTAAATCATTAACTCAGCAGTGTTCGGTCTTATCTAAAAACAGGGTCATGTGATCGCAGGATTTTGTCCATCCAAGCAGGAGCTGCATATGCATAATATTAATTGGAGTGCATAAGATGTAAGCCCTTTGCATTGACTCCCATATGGGAGTTTCAGTACGATACGAGCTGTGAATCGAATACATTAAGATTTTATTTTTAAAAACTTTACTGAGCCGTCCGTCAACCGGCTCTACTGAGATGCGTCATCTGCACAGAGCCAGTCGCAGTTCTAGACCAACAGTTCAGGCATGCTGCAGTTGTACACATGCGCCATCTAGCGGCAGATTGTGTAATAGGTTCTGCGCTCCGTCTGGATACTGTAAGTAAGGAAAGAGCATATGATCTCACCACAGAGGTTTTAAGCATTGGGCAGCATCAGAAACAGGTCGGCTTGATGTTGTTTGTAAATGTGAGGAAATAGAAAGTCAAATATAGTAAATACGTTTTCATAATTTATCTCTATAGTGTAAAGATGGAGAGAATATGGAGGCAAATCCTTCAGAAGAGAGTGTGGACCCTGAGGTGCCTGGATCATGCACTTCAAAAAAGAAATCAGCAATGGCAGAGGTCTTTGGTGATTTTTTTTTCTTTTGGACTCCTCGGCCTCTACGTTGAAATGAGAATCAAAATGTCTTTCTTAATTTTTTTTGGAAAATATATCATATCGTTGAGCAAAAACAGCAAACCAAAAAAACGGCTACACAAGACCTACAGAAGCATTTATGATGTCCCATTCTAAATCCATACGTATTAATATGGAGTTGGGCCCCACTTTGCAGCTGTAACAGCTTCCACTCTTCTTGGAAGGCTTTCTACAAGATGTTGGGCTGTGTCTGTGGGAATTTTGGCCATTCATCCAGAAGAGCATTGTGAGGTCAGACACTGATATTGGACGAGAGGGCCTGGCTTGAACCTCCGTTCTAGTTCATCCCATTGCATCCTGTTGCAGTACCACGTCCGCATTCAGTGAGCTCTTTAGTACAACCTGATCTTTCACGACACAAATATCTAATCAGCCAATCACATGGCAGGACCTAAATAGATTTAACCATGGTTAAGAAGACCTGCTGAAGTTCAACCTGGGCATCAGAATGGGGAAGAAAGGTGATTTGTGACTATGAACGTGGCATGGTTGTTGGTGCTAGACGGGCTGGTCTAGGTATTTCAGCATCTACTGGGATTTACAGCGAATGAGAAAATATCCCGAGGGCAGTTCTGTTTATGACCACAGTGTGCCATCTTCTACACGCCATGTCACAAAGCTCAAATCATCTCAAACTGGTTTATTGAAAATGACAATGTGTTCACTGTATTCAAAAGGCCTTCACAGCCACCAGTGACCTAGATTTATAGGACACCCTGTATTTAGTTCACAGCATTCATCTCTTATCCAGAGCAACTTGAACTAGGCAACTGAGGGATAAGAGCCATGCTCAAGGGCCCAACTGTGGCCCTTTGAAATTCTGGTTTATAGTCCACCTTAGCCACTGCACCACCAGAGACAGTAATGGATGCTTGTGAACTTTTTCAGTGTACAGTCATAGTATGCTTACCATCAGCTTATTATAGTGATTCTGTGATGTGTGGATATGAATTAATATTT
>JAJAGP010001383.1:139053-199140 GCA_025084515.1 Ancistrus triradiatus
CAGCAATGTTCTTTTTGGAGAGCAGTGGCTTTCTCCTTGCAACCCTGCCATGCACACCATTGTTGTTCAGTGTTCTTCTGATGGTGGACTCATGAACATTAACATTAGCCAATGTGAGAGAGGTCTTCAGTTGCTTAGAAGTTATCCTGGGGTCTTTTGTGACCTCACCAACTATTACACTCCTTGCTCTTGGAGTGATCTTTGTTCGTCGAACACTCCTGGGGAGGGTAACAATGGTCTTGAATTTCCTCCATTTGCACACAATCTGTCTGACTGTGGATTGGTGGAGTCCAAACTCTTTAGAGATGGTTTTGTAACTTTTTTCCAGTCTGATGAGCACCAACAGCTCTTTTTCTGAGGTCCTCAGAAATCTCCTTTGTTCGTGCCATGATACACTTCCACAAACGTGTTGTGAAGAGCAGACTTTGATAGATCCCTGTTCTTTAAATAGAACAGGGTGCCCGCTCACACCTGATTGTCATCCCATTGATTGTAAACACCTGACTCTAATTTCACCTTCAAATGAACTGCTAATCCTAGATGTTCACATACTTTTGCCACTCACTAATATGTATTATCGGATCATTTTCCTTAATAAATAAATGACCGAGTATAATATTTTTGCAGAAATACAGGAAATTCTAAAGGGTTCACAAACTTTCAAGCACCACTATACCTACAGTCCATGTTATCCAGCTTATCCATACACTAAAACCGGAGGTTATTACACTGAAATGCATTATCGACATCTAACTTAACACACTTGAATACATAAAGCTCTTATGATTGAATGAGATTTGATCAATAGCCAAGTCTTGAAACTGATCAAGAACAAGTAATAAAAAAAACCTAAAAGTTCATAGGAAATTAGTTTTCATTAGATCTTATACCATGCAAAAACTCTGCTAATCTCAGGGGAATTTATATCTCATTTAAATGCAAATGTTGGCTTTAATAATGATCTTAGGGAACCCTGTGCTTGTATAGCGTCTCTGTCGGCTTACTGCATAATATTTGGAGAGGACCTGTGTTTGTCGGTACTCCAATCCATCTGCAATGAAGATGAGGGTAGCTAAGCACTCCACACTGATTTACATCCTATTAGTATTATACATCACATGCTTCCGTTAGGTAGAGCTATTTTTCCCTAGTATTACATATGCCATATGTGCCACATTGTAATCGTTTAGGTAAGTAATAATACAAAACTAATATACTAATAAGCTAATAAAAGTGCTGCTGCAGGTGTGTTGTTTATGTACCAAAAGCTTGAGGATTCTGCCAAAGCTAACACCGTTGGGTTGTTGAACAAGGTCCTTTAACCTCAGCTGCTTGGATTTTGCCTGGTTAGATCTCATCAGCTGTGCAGTGGTGCTTGAAAGTGTATGAACCCTTTAGAATTTTCTACATTTCTGCATAAATATGACCTAAAACATCATCAGATTTTCACACAAGTCCTAAAAGTAGATAAAGAGAACTCAGTTAAACAAATAAGAGGAAAATATTATACTTGGTCATTTATTTATTAAGGAAAATGATCCAATATTACATATTAGTGAGTGGCAAAAGTATGTGAACCTCTAGGATTAGCAGTTCATTTGAAGGTGAAATTAGAGTCACGTGTTCTCAATCAGTGGGATGACAATCAGGTGTGAGTGGGCACCCTGTTTTATTTAAAGAACAGGGATCTATCAAAGTCTGCTCTTCACAACATGTTTGTGGAATTCTGGAAAAGGTTGGAAAATGTTACAAAACCATCTCTAAAGAGTTTGGACTCCACCAATACACAGTCAGACAGATTGTGTACGAATGGAGAAAATTCAAGACCATTGTTACCCTCCCCAGGAGTGGTCGATCAACAAAGATCACTCCAAGAGCAAAGTGTGTAATAGTTGGTGAGGTCACAAAGGACCATCAGAAGAACACTGAACAACAATGGTGTGCATGGCAGAGTTGCAAGGAGAAAGCCACTGCTCTCCAAAAAGAACATTGCTGCTCGTCTGCAGTTTGATAAAGATCACGTGGACAAGCCAGAAGGCTATTGGAAGAATTTTTTGTGGACAATGAAGCCAAATAGAAGTTTTGGTTTCAAGAAAAGGCTTATGTTTGGCGAAAGGAAAAACACTGCATTCAGCTTAAGAAACCTTATCCATTCTGTGAAACATATGGTGGTAAGTATCATTGGTTTCGGCTGTTTTGTGCATCTAGCCAGGACGGCTGCCATCAGTGATGAAACAATGTGTTCTGAATTATATCAGAGATTCTAAAGGAAAATGTCAGGACATCTGTCCATGAACTGAATCTCAAGAGAAGATGAGTCATGCAGCAAGACAACGACCCTAAGCACACAAGTCGTTCTACCAAAGAATGGTTAAAGAAGAATAAATTTAATGTTTTGGAATGGCCAAGTCAAAGTCCTGGTCTTAATCCAATCGAAATGTTGTGGAAGGACCTGAAGTGAGCAGTTAATGTGAGGAAACCCACCAACATCCCAGAGTTGAAGCTGTTCTGTATGGAGGAATGGGCTAAAATTCCTCCAAGCCGGTGTGCAGGACTGATCAGCAGTTACAAGAAACGTTTAGTTACAGTTATTGCTGCACAGGGGGGTCACACCAGATACTGAAAGCAAAGATTCACATACTTTTGTCATTCACTAATATGTAATATTGGATTATTTTCCTCAATAAATAAAAATTCTATGTTTATTGTGAGTATAACATTTTTGTCTCATTTGTTTAACTGGGTTCTCTTTATCTACTTTTAGGACTTGTGTGAAAATCTGATGATGTTTTAGGTCATATTTATGCAAAAATATAGAAAATTATAAAGGGTTCACAAACTTTCAAGCACCACTGTATTGTGATAGGAGATAAATGATAACTATTATTTGTAAAAACAATAAGTTTTTATAAAAGGAAATGTTAACACAAGATACTAATAACATGTTACTGACCTAAAGACCATACAAAGTAAACGAGCAAATACAGTGGTTCCTCAGTTCTCGACCACCTCGGAACTTTCTCGAAATTTGTCTCGGTTCTCGTTGTTTGCTCGGTACTCGGCACACTTGCTTAAACTTGTACGAGTCGATTCGCATGACTTGTTTTTGCCGAAACTTCACGATTCAGTACACAGTGTTTCAGGTTCACAATAGCCGTCAGAGAAGATCTCTGCCATTTGCTATTGCGTTTTTCTTTATTTTTACATCTGCAGTACTGTATTCTTCTTGCAAATAAGTCTCCATGTCTTAAAAAGGTTTAAAATAAATAAAGCAAGCCAGGAATAAAAGTAATGCTCCAGAGCACAGGCTGCAGATAGCTTAGCTGAGTTTGGCCAACTGTAGGTTAATGTAAGTGTTTAGGTTAACTTACTTATCATTACTTATCATAGTATACCTTCCATATCGCCGCTATGATACAGTATAGACCGCTCTACCAAACACTCATTAAACTCCTCAGTCCATGATCCATTTAACTTATGATGGATTTTTAACATATCCCCTTTGTAAATCAGGGAGCACCTGTACAATACAACTCCATGAATATGTATAATACCTTACACAGTGTGGATTTCTGGAGATCTGGAATGGATTCATTCAATTTACATTATTCCTTCTTGGAAAAATTCGCTTGGTACTCATCATTTTCAGTTCTCGACAAGCCTTCTGGAACTAATTAACAACGAGAACCGAAGTACCACTGTAAGTGAAAAAAACCTATTGACTTACAAAATGCAAGGCTTTATGCTTGGTTTTATAGCCGATTGCCTGGAGAGCAATTAAAAGTTTCTATGTCTTAAAACCTTTTTTTAAATTTGAAACAATATAAATCCTACATGCAATAAAAGGCTGACAGTGTCTTCTATGTAAATGAGAGCATGGACTGGATTTAGAGAAATGTTTGTGACAAACACAACTGCAACTAACGTTATCCTTATGGACTGGTCGACCCTCTACTTTCAATTTCTTACCAAGACATATACTGCAGAAACCTGAAACAATCTACAGCTTACTGGCAAATGCTTGCACATAAACAGCGTGTAAAGACACTTTGTGTAGGACTGCTGCTCATGAACAGAAACTTAAACCCTGAGGTAAAACAAACTGTTCCATACAGAATCCCTGATACATGGATTTAACTAAGCAAATAGTTAAACAATTTAAAAAAAGACCCCCCCATCAGATAATTACTGCGTTGGTGATTACGTTTCAGCTGGCAATAAGTTATTTAACCCTAACTGATGCAGTGAGCAGCTTCTCATTTGTTAAATGACCATATCCAAAGATACATCAGTTGTGGAAAAGATGTTCATCTGTTTCAGAAGGGTCAGATTGTGAAAGAGTGGTTCAAGGAGCAGGAGACATCATTTTCACACATGGATTGGCCACCACAGAGTCCAGACCTGAACCCCATTGAGAATCTTTGGGATGTGCTGGAGAAGACAGTGGTCCCAATCTCCCATCATCAATACAAGATCTTGGGGAAAAATGTATGCAACTCTGGACAGAAATAAATGCTGTGACAGTGCAGAAGCAGTTCTGTCCAGAGTTCCATTAATTTTTCCCCAAGATCTTGTACTGATGATGGGAGATTGGGACCACTGCGCAAATTCTTATCCCGCAGTGCCATACTTAAAAAAACTATACCTAAATATTTTCTGGAATTTTACCGATAACGATAATTAGATGATACTTTGGCTTAACTTGGGTCTAAGATATCCAAAAGTTGTTTGAACACATCTCTCTCAAACGCCTGAATTGGCATTCAATCTTTGAAAATGAAATTTGTGGAAGCCTTTGTTATGTCTTACCATCTGCTTCTTTTCTTGCTGTAAAACACTGTTTTTCAGGATGATTCACTAAGGTTTGCTGAGTGGGTTTGGTGCTGGTACCTTGCCTGGTTTAAGCCTGTCATGGACAGCTGACTACCAAAGCTTGTCATAATCTTCATATTCTGCATGCTGGTTAGTTTGCAGATGGTGAAATTAGTTAGTTGTCCAGCTGTCTTTAACAGTAACCGATTTCCGACATAGTTTGCATATTGCTGTCTTTTGAGCCACATCCTTCTTCTCAAAACCAAACTGCCTCATGCAAGTTGGGATGTGCCACTTCTAGCAATGAAGTATAACGGCATGGACTTTGAGGCTGGTGTCGTCTGTATTGTCTTCCATGCGCAGTCTGTTCAGTCATGTGCTGTTAGGTAGAACTCTAGCTTGATTTGTAGCACTAGCACACCACATGCACAGCAGTCTATCCTACCTCACTACATGATGTAGTGAATACATGAAAACTCTTGAAGCTTGTTTTTGACTGTTTTTTGCAAAGTAAGTGATGTACCGTATTTTTCGGACCATAAGGCGCACTTAAAATCCTTTAATTTTCTCAAAAACCTAATGTATGAATTCATTCTGGTTGTGCTTTCTGACCTAGAACCGATTGTAGATGGTACACGGCGCTCATAAATCTGTCAAAATGTTTTAGCACGATCTTTGGTAGGTTACGAAGCTTACGGCCACCGTAGTACGCAGCATCGCGGAGTAATACGGTATGTGCTTCACCATTACGGTGTGTGCATTCATTAATTTATTTTCGAAGCGGATTTCAAACACAACGCTATCGGTCACGCAGTACAACATGGCACTCGGGTCCTTGAGCAAGACCCTTAACCCACAATTGCTTGGATTGTAAGACTGTACCAATTGTAAGTCGCTCTGGATAAGGGCATCTGCTAAATGCTGTAAATGTAAATGTAAATGTAAATCTAAGGCACCAGCAGTATACTGAGCTTCAGCAGTGTACCATGTTCGACTGACTGCTGCATTACTCGGGAGAGTTTAAAACGCTTAAAGTGAACAAAGCTTAACTCTTTTTAATATCCCAAAACAATGACCTAGCAAAAAAAAAAAAAAAAACAAATTTCTCTCTGTTACTACTGGTGATGGGTACTGTCTACTGCTGAAATGACAAACCTGTGATCCAAAGGGAAAGTAACCTTCCCACTGAAAATGATTACTTTCCCTATGGACCACATGTTTGTAATTTCAGCAGTAGAGATTACTTATAACCAGTAGCAAACGAGAGAAGTTTGGTGTTCCTAGTTCACTGCTTTAGTACATTAAGCCACGTTACGCTGTAATGTAACATTGATTAACTTTGATTTTGAAATACAAAACAATAAAGATATTCTTTACACCTAAACATTTGGCATACTTTTTCACCATTTTAGAATCGAAACTTGGAAACGATAAGAACTGGATTCGATAAGAAGAATCAGAATAAATGAAATGCAAACGATACTCAGACCTACATGAGGCACACCTTGAACAGATCCCTGAGTGGTGTTTATATAGAAACATCACAGCTGAAGCAAATTAACATTCGTTATTGAGTTACAAATTCAAGTGAAACAGACTAGCAGTAGGTAAGTTATAAAGCCCTACTTTCTTTTGGGGGTGTGGGGGTTACGTGGTTCTGATGTCAAGTGTGTACGTAAACAAAGTCACTGCCAGTCTGGATTCCTCGCTGTATTTATGGCTTGGAGCACAGTCCAAGAGAATAAACATGGCTCATCTTCCTGCTCTATAAGTGTTCACAAGCTAAGAAAAACTCCCTTTCCTCTGTCCACAGGGTACACTCATTACTTTAGCCATCAAACACTGACTCCGTCTCCCAACAGAATCAATCACAGATATAAGAACCTTGAGAATAATAAACAACAGCCTGTTCTCCTGACTTCATTTTGACTGATGAATCTCTGATAGAAACATGTTCTTATAAGCACAGCTCCTCTATATATTTTCAATTAAAAGATCTGAGCTTCTGTATTGGGAAGCCCATCCAAAGACATTTCGAATAAATAATAAAAAAAAGGATTACTTTGTTTAGTGCGATCACATTCTGGGCCCTATTAGCTTAGTCAGTGAAAAGCAGGCACAAACGCAGAATAATGCCAAAATATTTAATTTGTTTTGTAATTATTTTGTAATATTGATGTTTAAATGAAGCGGCTCTGGTGGCACAGAGAAAACTGCTATACCTGGGGCCTGCATTCAAATCCATGATGGGGCTTGCAGTAGTGCAGTAGTGCAGTAATAGAAGGATGCTATGGACTGGTGCCCTCTCCAGTGTGTGTCTCCACCTAAATAATTATGGGCTAGACTCCTTAACCTTTTTTATGATCCTGACCAGAAAAAAACAGGATGCTTTACTTTGGTTTTTATGTTTAAATGAACCAGTTACCGTATTTTTCGGACCATAAGGCGCACTTAAAATCCTTTAACTTTCTCAAAAATCGACAGTGTGCCTTAACGCGGTGCGTCTAATGTATGAATTAATTCTGGTTGTGCTTTCTGACCTAGAACCGATTGTAGATGGTACACGGCGCTCATAAATCTGTTAAAATGGTTTAGCACGGCCTTGGTAAGTTACGAAGCTTACGGCCACCGTAGTGCGCAGCATAGCGGAGTAATACGGTATGTGCTTCAGCATTAGGGTACGTGCATTCACATTTACATTTACAGCATTTAGCAGACGCCCTTATCCAGAGTGACTTACAACTGATACAGTCTTACAATCCGAGCAATTGTGGGTTAAGGGCCTTGCTCAAGGACCCAACAGTGACAGCTTGACAGAGGTGGGATTTGAACCCTGGACCTTCTGGTCCATAGTCCAGTACCTTACCCGCTAGGCTACCACAGTCCCCTTTATCAATTAAGAAGTTTCCATCAAAAGAAAAGCTGAAAAAATGTTTGCTGTAATGCTGTCATTTATAATTCTTATAAAGAAAGAAAATAGGAATAGGTCAAAATCTGAATCAGGGGATCACATATTTTAAAAATCGGCTACCGGATTCATCTAAGAGAATGACGGGTTAAGTGAATAACAGACTTGGCAATGTTCTGCTCAGAAGCCTTGGTTCCTGGCATTCATATGGATGTTATTTTGACACCTATCACCGACCTAAACATTGCTGTATTCCCTAATGACAGTGGTCTATCTCATACAGATAATGAGCCCTTCCATACTGCAAAAATTGTTCAGTAATGGTTTGAGGAACAGGACAAAGAGTGTTGACCTGACTTCCAAATTCCCAAAAACTCCAAGCATATGTCTGTGTGCTGGACAAACCAATTTAGGCCCCACCTTGTCACTTACAAGACTTAAAGCACACCACAGGACATCTTCAGGGGCATCGACAGTTCTGAGCCTTGCTGGCACCAGGGGCACCTATACAATATTAAGCGGCTTTCTTTAATCATACGGGTGATCATTGTATACCACAGTTGCATGGATTACAAATCTAGTTTTCTATGTTTAATCTTTGCAAATTTCCCAGTGAGATGTTTTACAATTCAGCCAAATAGACATCAACAGCTCACAACAGAACATTATTTGTTTCCCAAATGCCTGCAAAGGGCTGGTAGGTTTGCAAGTAGATATATAGTTCCTGAAGTATGAAAACTTTCTAGGCACCTCTCTTAATGCCAAGCCAAAGAAGCAGCAGAAGCTACCCCAGAAGCTATACCTGAACCAGTTTGTTTATTCGACTGGTCTCCATTTTCAAACAACGAATGATTTGTGTCTGCTTCTGCTTGGTTGGAATGAAAGCATATGCCACTGCCACAGCGGCCCTGTACTAGTAAAGTGTGGTAAGGTGAACATTGATTGACAATTTATACATAATTGTACTCATGTCATCATACTTATCATACAAATCCTGACATTTTGGTACAAAAGATAAATACTATAACAATTAATAACTGGTATTGGTGAACATGTCAGCACAGCTGCAAAGCTTGGGTTTGAGTCCTGGCCTGGCTGTTGACTGTGTGCTGACTGCATGTTCTCCCTGTGTCTATCTTTGTTCCTTCGAGTACTCCGGTTTCCTCTGGGCACTTCCCACATTTCAAAAACATGTGTGATGTGGTGTCTTTAAAGTGAAATGAATGTGAGTGTGTGTGTGTGCATGAGTTCTATGACAGACTAGCGCCCTGTCTATGGTTTGTTCTCAGCTTTTGCTCTGTGCTCCGGGTTAGGCCCTGGCTCCCAGCATCCGTGAATTAAATGGGTATAGAAAGTAGAGATGCACCGATCAGATATTAGGATCGGCTATCGGTCCCGATATTAACAAAATTAACTGGATCGGGTATCAAAAAATCAAGCTGATCCATGGGACCGATCCAGTAATTGGGGCAAAAAAAAAAATCCTACAATGCTGACTAAATACTTTTTCACACTGTATATGTGTGTGTGTGTGTGTGTGTGTGTGTGTGTGTGTGTGTGTGTGTGTGTATATACTGGTCCTTCTAAAAAAATTAGCATATTGTGATAAAGTTAATTCTTTCCCGTAATGTAATGATAAAAATTAAACTTTCATATATTTTAGATTCATTGCACACCAACTGAAATATTTCAAGTCTTTTCTTTGTTTTAATTACTGATGATTTTGGCATACAGCTCATGAAAACCCAAAATTCCCTATTCCACAAAATTAGCATATTTCATCCGACCAATAAAAGAAAAATGTTTTTAATACAAAAGAAGTCAACCTTCAGATTATTATGTTCATTTATGCACTCAATACTTGGTCGGGAATCCTTTTGCAGAAATGACTGCTTCAATGCGGCGTGGCATGGAGGCAATCAGCCTGTGGCACTGCTGAGGTGTTATGGAGGCCCAGGATGCTTCGATAGCGGCCTTAAGCTCATCCAGAGTGTTGGGTGTTGCGTCTCTCAACTTTCTCTTCACAATATCCCACAGATTCTCTATCAGGTTCAGGTCAGAAGAGTTGGCAGGCCAATTGAGCACAGTAATACCATCGTCATTAAACCATTTACCAGTGGTTTTGGCACTGTGTACAGGTGCCAGGTCGTGCTGAAAAATGAACTCTTCATCTCCATAAAGCTCTTCAGCAGATGGAAGCATGAAGTGCTCCAAAATCTCCTGATATCTAGACCCTGCATTGACCCTGCCCTTGATAAAACACAGTGGACCAACACCAGCAGCTGACATGGCACCCCAGACCATCACTGACTGTGGGTACTTGACACTGGACTTCAGACATTTTGGCATTTCCTTCTCCCCAGTCTTCCTCCAGACTCTGGCACCTTGATTTCCGAATGACATGCAAAATTTGCTATCATCCGAAAAAAGTACTTTGGACCACTGAGCAACAGTCCAGTGCTGCTCTCTGTAGCCCAGGTCAGGCGCTTTGCTGCCGTTTCTGGTTCAAAAGTGGGCTTGACCTAGGGAATGCGGCACCTGTAGCCCATTTCCTGCACACGCCTGTGCACGGTGGCTCTGGAATCGGCCCTTCTCCACAATCCTCCTCAGGGTCCGGTCACCTCTTCTCATTGTGCAGCGTTTTCTGCCACACTTTTTCCTTCCCACAGACTTCCCACTGAGGTGTCTTGATACAGCACTCTGGGAACAGCCTATTCGTTCAGAAATTTCTTTCTGTGTCTTACCCTCTTGCTTGAGGGTGTCAATGATGGCCTTCTGGACAGCAGTCAGGTCGGCAGTCTTACCCATGATTGCGGTTTTGAGTAATGAACCAGGCTGGGAGTTTTCAAAAGCCTCAGGAATCTTTGGCAGGTGTTTAGAGTTAATTCGTTGATTCAGATGATTAGGTTAATAGCTCGTTTAGAGAACCTTTTCATGATATGCTAATTTTGTGAGATAAAAAAATCATCAGTATTAAAACAATAAAAGACTTGAAATATTTCAGTTGGTGTGCAATGAATCTAAAATATATGAAAGTTTAATTTTTATCATTACATTACGAAAAAGAATTAACTTTATCACAATATGCTTTTTGAGAAGGACCAGTATATATCTATATATATCTGTATATATATATATATATATATATATATATATGTGTGTGTGTGTGTGTATATGTATATATATGTACATCTGCATATGTATGTGTGTATATACATATATATACACACACACACACCCCGATTTGGCATAACATTATGACCACATCCTTGTTTCTAAACTCTCTGTCCATTTTATCAGTTCCACTTACCATATAGACGCACTTTGTAGTTCTATAATTACAGACTGTAGTCCATCTGTTTCTCTACATACTTTGTTCGTCCCCTTTGCTCTAATGGTCAGGACCTCCACAGGACCACCACAGATCAGATACTATGTGGGTTTTGGATCATTTTCAGAACTGCAGTGACACTAACGTGGTGATGTGTTAGTGTGCGTTAAGCTGGTATGAGCTGATCAGACACAGCAATGCTGCTGGAGGTTTTAACCACCTCAGTGTCACAGCTGGACTAAAAATATCCCACCTACCAAAAATGTCCAGCAACCACCATGCTGTGAGCACTGATGAAGGACTAGAGGATGACTTGCACAAACTGTGCAACAACAGATGAGCTGCTGTCTCTAACTTTACATCTGCACAATATTTAAAAACTCAAGCAGCACTGCTGTGTCTGATCTACTCATACCAGAATAACACACACTAACACACCACCACCACCACGTCTGTGTCACTGCAGTGCTGAGAATAATCCACCACCAAAATAGTACCTGATCCGTGGTGGTCCTGTGGAGATCTTGACCATTTAGAGCAGAGTAAAGGGGACAAACAAAGCATAATGTTATGCCTGATAGGTGTATATGACTAGTCTTGATGTACGATACCTCAGCCTTGTGTATCGAGGTAAACGTATGTGTCTGTCACTAAAATGGCCACTGAAGCAGAACGCAATGCTAAATGAATCCAAATAAACAAAAAAGCAAAGTATTAATTTCATTAGGGATTACTATTAGAAACAGCATGCACACGGTGTGCAGTTATAATGGACTGTTGTGATGATAGAATCTGCAGTTGCCGAGCAATGTGCAAAGCCATACAAGGAAGTGGCCAAAAACTTAAGCTAAAAAACTTCCCCATAGGCTAATAGTGTCTCATTTTGGACACAAGTCTGGGTGCTTCGCAAGGCCAAGTAATAAAAATGCAATTAATGGCATTTAAATGAATTGTTACTGTTAATATGTTAATGAGTTATTAACCTATTAATTTTGATAGCCCTGGTACTTTTTTTAGTATTTAATTTTGATGTCTGTTGTATCGATATGCGTGATTGTCTACGATAGTTTGAACTGGACAATCAAGTGAATACTAATAACACTAACATTCCCTTAGCATTCAAGCTGACTCTCTGGAAGCAATGACTGTTAAACATGCAATTAAAAGGTCTGATGACACCCTGCTTTATTAGAGCTAGTATTATGTTCCTGTACCTGATCTGTGAATAAAACATGCCAATTACTTTTATGTAGCACAATTTATGTGGCACTACGTAGACTTCATACAATTACCGTATTTTTCGGACCATAAGGCGCACTTAAAATCCCTTAACGTTCTCAAAAATCGACAGTGCGCCTTAAAATGCGGTGCATCTAATGTATGAATTAATTCTGGTTGTGCTTTCTGACCTAGAAGCGATTGTAGATGGTACACGGCGCTCATAAATCTGTCAAAATGTTTTAGCACGACCTTGGTAGGTTACGAAGCTTATGGCAACGGTAGTGCGCAGCATCACGAAGTAATACGGTATGTGCTTCAGCATTAGGGTACGTGCATTCATTCATTCATTTTCGAAGCGGATTTCAAACTCAACGCTATCAGTCACGCAGTACAACATGGACATAGAGCTGCTGTGAGAGAATTCAACATTAACGAATCAATGGTACGGAAGTGGAAGAAGCAAGAAGACGCCCTGTGCCAGGTAAAGACCAAACTGAGCTTCCGATGGAACTTAAGAGTTTTGTTTCATTACATGCGCCTTATAACCCGGTGCGCTTTATGTATGAAAATAAATCCGTTAGCAGCCGATCGTTGATATTGTGCCTTATAACCCGGTCCGAACTCTATGGTCCGAAAAATATGGTATCTGTTTTGTGGACCCACACTTTCAAGAACTGTAAATGCAATAAAGAAAGCTAAATAAATTATTTAACAAAAAGCTACAGGCAGAAAAAGACTGGCATGGATACAATACAGAATCAATACAATGATAATAGCTAATAAAATATATTATTTCATTAATAAGAACCAAGGCGTGCAAAAAAGAGCCATCTGTTGGAAAGAAATGAAATCATGTGCTCTGAAGCCATCATATTAATGTGTCTTTATGTGCTTGGAGTCAAGAACAGGGTGGTCCTGTAATGTTATCTCGGTTGTACCTAAGAACGTAATCAGCCATACAATCAAGGACTACTTAGCATTAGCACTTGAAATGTTCTACTGAAAGACTGAAAAGCAACATACTGACAGTAAGAGAAACAACTGAAAAAGCACAGACAGGTTCAGGCAAAGTGTGATATCAGCAGTCTATAAAAAGGACTATAAAATGCACACACAAGGATGGATATACAATAACGTGCAACAAACTTAGGCAATCATTAGATTTGTTGTTTCAGCAATGGTATAACGACCATATATAACATTACTGTCTACGATTGAACCCAAACATTTCTAACTTGTATTCTTCACTCCATAATACTCTTTTCCACTGATCTTCATGTTTTAGCCTTTTAACCCTGTTCCTATCCAAAAAAAATGGTTTCTTGGCTGCTGCCCTTCCAAAAACTCCATCCTGATCACGCTTCTTCAGACTGTAGAAAGGTCACCTTGGCAGCCTGATTAAGCTGCCTTTGCTAAAACAATGACATATCCAATCTAATGGTGGAATAAAACTTTTGCACAGTACTGGGTTAAAGAAAATGTAGGGTTTGTAGCAATAACAAGGCTGGAGGAGAATTGTTCTAAAACATGTATATTTGTAATGGTATTCATGTAATTACATTATTCATTCATTCATTGTCTTATCCACTTGATCCTAGTCAGGCTCACGGGAATACCGGTGCCTAGCTGGCTAGCTGGCTGAATACCGGTACCCTAGACATGGCACCAATCCATCGTAGGGCACCTGGAGGAAACCAATGCAGACACGGGGAGGACATGCAGACTCCACACAGGCGGAGCCAGAGTTGGGATTGAACTGAGGATCTTGGATCTGTGAGGCAACAGTGCTAACCACTGCACCACCGTGCCGCCCGTAATTCTTCTTCTTCTTCTTTCGGCTTCTCCCTTTATCAGGGGTCACCACAGCGAGTTAAACGTTTCCACCTCACCCTGTCCTCCACGTCCTCTACTCTCACCCCAACTCCCTGCATATCTTCATTTACCACAACCAAATAACTCCTCTTTGGTCTTCCTCTCCGTCTCTTGCCTGGCAGCTCCATCGCCAACATCCTCCTACCAATATATCCACTATCCCTCCTCTGCACATGTCCAAACCATCTCAGTCTTCCCTCTCGAATTTTGTCTCCCAATTTTCCAACCTGTGTTGTCCCTCTGATGATCTCATTCCTAATCCCGTCCAACCTAGACACTCCTAAAGAGAACCTCAACATCTTAAGTTCTGCCACCTCCAGCTCTGCTTCCTGTCTCTTTGTCAGTGCCACTGTCTCTAACCCATACAACAAGGCTGGTCTCACTACTCTCTAATAAATCTTTCCTTTCACTTTTGCTGCGACCCTTTTGTCACACAGCACTCCTGACACTCTTCTCCACCCACTCCATCCTGCCTGTACTCTCTTCTTTACCTCCTTTCCACACTCCCCATTTCCTTGGACAGTTGATCCCAAGTAATTACATTAGCAAAAATTTTAAACAAACGAAGTTTGCTTATTGTCTTACATAGTTAAAAAGTAAAAGTGGTTCCATATGCAGACTGTTTTTGAAGGCTTAACAAGGTTATTAAAACATTAGGAGGGTTTTGGGCATGTGCTTTTGAGCACTGGCAGGGGCATTTTAGTGGTGAGGCTATTTAAGCCTGGGGCACCTTGGCAAAAGGTTCAAGTTCATTGGCAAGTGTTGCTATATAAAAGGTATAAAAATAAAACGATAGGTATTTAAGACTTGTAGCAACTGTTTTATGCATGAGGGCGTCTGGTGTTGAGGAGTCTCTTTGGCTAAGGCTTTACGGTTATGGTAATTATGGTTATTTTATTCCGTAAGATGTTATTTGTATGTATGAAGTGTGTATACGATTGGGACTATTTTAGGGGTCAGAAAAACAGAGGCACTTTTGGTTAACAATAAAAATATACCGGATGTTTGATAGTTTTTCAATCTTGGACTATGAGAAGTGAGTTCAAATTCACTACGCAAAAAGCATAGGGGGATCACAATAGCACGTGCTTCTAAAGACTTCTAACAGATCAAATTTCTTGCACTCTTGTAATGTAGTTCCAAAAACCCACTCTGCACCCCAAGCAGCACTAAGACTTGGGTGCCCCAGGCAGCGTTCAAGCATTATTTGTCACGTGGCAGCTTGTTTGGACCCAGCCGCTGCAAAGACCCAGTCAACTTGGTCTACTAAAGTCTCTCTCTGTATCAATAGTGCAGTTCTAAAGTGGGAGTACGGAGACTCATTAGTAGGGATGTACTTCGGCCATATCTTCAACGTGGAAGCTCTTCAGAGTGTGCTGCATAGTGAAAGTAAGCCGTGGAGAAACGACTCCAAAAACATTTAGAACAACAAATTTGATAAGACATCTAAAGCAGCATCACCCCGCTGATTATATGGAATTTGACAAATCTACCAAAAGGCAAATAGATTAAAGCTAAAGCTAGTGCTAGCTAGTGCAGAACCATGCACAAGACAGCAGTCCCTGCTCTTTCTTTAGCAGTGAAGAAGTTCCCATTAAAAGAAAAGGGGAACAAAAATGTTTCTGTATGCTGTCATTTATAATTCATGGCTAGAAAGAGAACAGAAATTGGCCTGTCATATGTTTGAAAAAATTTGAATCGGCCAAGAAAATTCCAATCAGCACATTTCTATTAATCATATATATAGAGTCAAGGTGGGTGACTGGCACCCTTGATAGTTCAGCTCCACTCCATATGGTTTCCTGATGTACAATTCCCAGAATGTTTCCTCCTCACCAGTGTGGTATAACAGATACAGAACACTGTTTCCCCAATGCTGAGCCTCAGAAGACAAGATTCACACAAGACATTTCAGTTCCTGTCACTGCTGTAAGTCCAGAAGTTGTTCCTGGCCATGTCACTGCACATAAAGTCCAGGTGTGGACTGCCAGTGTGAGAATACAAGTCTAGGTGGGTGACTGGCATTCTTCAAAGTGTTGCAAAGGTTTATTTGTGCTCCTCGATGTTTCTGGATGTGTGTTTTCTCCTCGCAAGTCTCAGTGCTCTTCAGGACAAGAGTTGGGTTCGTGATCAGACCAGTGGCTCCTCCTCCTTACACCCCTCAATGTAATCACAGCAATCAACTCACATGGATTCTTTAAGTGGCGCGTGCCACTCAGATTTATCTGGCTTGTACCATCAGTAAGATGGAAGATTCCCAGACACATTTATTAATTGGTGCCAGCCAGCCTTGGAGAGAAGAGTTAATCAGCTGCTGAAGTCCCATGCCTTTCACGTGGTGCCTGATGAGCGAAAACACTCTACTCCTGGGTTTGTTTTTCACCCACAGGGATGTGTGTGTGTTGGCAGTTGAACCATGTGTGCATCTTTTCTTCAATTCAGGTAGTCTCAAATGATGCACCACATGACCACCTCATGTGGTGCATCATTTTGTCCTGTGCTGCAACATTACTCAGAATCATGTTGCTCCCCAAAGTGAAAAGCAGCAAAGCCTTAATAGAGGCGTTTTCTCTACTCGGCCACGGAAAAACTTATGATGGAGAATTGACTGTTACTAAGGAGGAGAATGCAGAAGAATCATTTGTGTTCTATCTCATGTAGATGCAGATTTTGTACTACCATGACACCTTAATAAAGGTCAACGAGACAGTCTATTGAGTTAGCGATCTCAGCGTTATCAACTGTTCATGCCCTCTGCAAGTGGCCATTAGCATCACTGGAATAAAGTGTTACAGCTCTTCATTCCAATCTTGCAGGTTTTCTTGGAATGTTAACCTTTCCTCAAGCTTTCATTTTGGAGGAAGAGTGCAAATGAAAATGCTGACGAGCTGTAATAAGGTGACGAAATTTGATGTTTGTCAGTGGCTGTGCTGGAACCGGTAGGATGTACACAGTAGCTAGTATTTGGACAACTAATGTGAGATCTCCTCTACAAGATCTGTGGTCTAATCTCATCCAACTGGTAACTATAGAGAAATAATTTTATGCTTTCACACATACTGTCAGTTTGGAAAGCACAACCCTTTTTTAATGTTCCATAAGAGCTGAATGTAACCAGTGCAACGTAAATAACTTTGGGTTTTCTTAAGGTAGTAAAACAACAAGTGCATACAAACCTAACTACACAACAGTTCAACATTCCATTTGCAAAAAGATTCCCTGTAATATGTGTCAAGACTTATTTCCATTTGGGAAAAAAAACCTCTTGGAATATGACCTACAGTTGATGTAATTTAATGTGGCATTATCCTGACCTTAAGATCCTCCTAGCTGTTACTGAAGTAAACCGTCAGCTCAGTCCAATGCACGACATCAGACAAGTGGACCGTCCTAAAATGTAATCTCTTGGGTCAAATGAGGTGGAAACATGGGGGAGGGGTGATGGTACAAACTGCATTCATCATGCTGTTGGTGTCTGGGTTCAGTGCCCATTTTTAGACAAGAGAAGCTAAACATTTCTCTCGCACAACTGTAGCTTTCAAGGCAACGGTTCTAACACATACCAAAAGTTAACAACAAAATGAGATGCTCTTAACTAAACGGCAAAGCAATTCATACGGACTAAAGCACCGACTTTCCATAACAAACTGATTTATATAACTGACAAAATACACAGGAGAAAACATCTTAACAATCCTATTGCAGTGCGTAAGTCACTAACTCTGCATGGTGAAGATGCATCATGAACAAAGTCAGGAGTGCCCCATTCAGAAATCATATAAAAACTTGAAAAAAGATACTTAAAATAATAAGTTAAAACAAAATGAAACCAAATTTAAAAAATAGGTTTTCTGAGAATATTAAAGTTCCTCAGTTCTGCACCATTTCCACTGGGGAAAACAAGAGGCAGTGGCAATATGAACTAGTAGATCTAATTACTTGATGCAGATTCATCAAAATACTGCAATCATCTTGTTGCTCAGCACTAAACGGCCTTGCACTGACCAGGACAGTGAAGAAAACGAGCAGAGTTTTTGGTTACTTTCTAATTTGTATTCAATTTATTTTAGTGTTCTTCAGACTTTCTCACTCCCTCACATGCCCCGAGCCCAGGACTGCACTGCCAATGAGCACTCGATGCCAACACCTGCCAACGTCTCTCACTGACAACCCAACCTGACATTTGATACTTTAAGTCAGGGATAAGAGGAATTCCTTCACTCATATGGCTGGTGATTCTTGACCAAGGCTATAATTGCAGAGAAGGTACCGCAGACTGATCCGATCCTATATCGACGTCGGGTCTGATATTGACGTCATTCACTCATCGGATATCGATGCCAATCCATATTCCATTCCAACTCTTACCATGAGCAGGTGACAACTTCAGTCTTCAACTCAGTGAACAAATAGTATTAGCTGTGGGTTTAACTAAAATGCTGTTTGTGTGGAGATTTGTTTAGTCTGGAAATGCCAAAAAGCAAGACAGTATGTTGTAACCTTAACATCAAGAATAATAATCATAATATTAAAGTAAAGAAAACCTTCTGTATCGGTATTAACATTTGTGCACTGGAATCAAATCTGAAAAAATGTGGATTGGCCCATAACTAATTATAACTGCTCAGTGCTTACCAAACAGAAGTGCCCCAACAACCTTCTCTACCTGCATTCGAAAATGCCTTTCTGTGCCCATATTGCAGCCATCCTCACATTCTCCATTAAAGTTACTACTGCATTTAAACAACATATAGTAGCTTTCAGAGGTCTCAAGTTCAATTTGTTCCCTAAGAACAATAGGAAATACTTTTGTTCCCTAAGAAATACTTACATTTACATTTACAGCATTTAGCAGACACCCTTATCCAGGGCGACTTACCATTGGTACAATCTTACAATCCAAGCAATTGTGGGTTAAGGGCCTTGCTCAAGGACCCAACAGTGGCAGCTTGGCAGAGATGGGATTTGAACCCTGGACCTTCTGGTCCAGAGTCCAGTACCTTAACCGCTAGGCTACCACAGTCATCTGTCATCTAGGTTTGTCTCCACTCTCTGGCCAAGACTGCCTTTAACCTTTTCTATTCCAAACATTTCTGTTCTTTCACTTTTTGTTCTTTCACTCTGGCACTGGCAAAAAATATCTGGAGGCTGAATTATCAGTTCATCTCAACTTCAAAACCTAAAGTCACACCTTCAGCAGCTACAATCTGTAATCTAGTCATTTATAAAATAACATATAAACTATATGTAATCTAACAACATATTTCACATTTGTTATTACAGGATACTGACAGTGACTGACATACATACATACCGTGACGCATATTAAAAAAATGTTGCTCAAAATCCATACAAAACTGGGTATAGTATGTAGTACAAGGTGTGTACCATCAACAGTATGCACAATGCAGTATTTACCTAAACCATTACAGACACAATCTACTATTGATTGCCTAGATCAAAGGTGCTATTACATAGAACAGGGCATGTGATCAGCATCAAGCCAGTCACGTGACTACATCCCGAGGCAGTGGCAAACAGTCATATCAGATATATTGGGATGATAAATAATCTGATAGTCTGCAGAAGTGCAGGTTATATTGTGCTGGTTTTCAAGTTTCACCTTTGTCTTTTGCATGAGAATCCTGCAGGGTCCTATTGTGTAGTGAAAGTACGTACTGCATCTCTGAATGGCACTCTGTATTGAACTGATTCTAAGGCAGACTGTGCTGTGCCATCCATCTGTACACCACCTTTACTCGTGCTTGTTTAGCACCGTATTGACCACTGCACTCTGCAGTACATAAGCACAAAGAGTTCAGAAAACCAGTGATGAACATCCTCCACTTTGAGCTCTGCTATACCAGTAAACCCATCCAGTCTTTTTGCTAACTTTGTGATGATACATTGCAAGGAAACTATGAAGTTTATATCGTTCTTATATTTAGTACTTATATGCTTATATTCAATATTCAATTCAAATAAGTGTGGGGACTGTGGTAGCCTAGCAGTTAGGGTACTGGACTCTGGACCAGTAGGTCCAGGGTTCAAATCCCACCTCTGCCAAGCTGTCACTGTTGGGTCCTTGAGCAAGGCCCTTAACCCACAATTGCTTGGATTGTAAGACTGTACCAACTGTAAGTCGCTCTGGATAAGGGCGTCTGCTAAATGCTGTAAATGTAAAAACAGATGTACATTGCACCCACTATCCAAACTTCTGCTATAGAGTAACACATGGAATATTTTAACAAAATTCTAAGAAATTCAGTTATTTCATCGTGTATCAGCATTAGTGGTCAGCCAGTCTGGGTTTTTTTTAAATGGCCGATGCCTGATACCGATATTTAGAGCACAGGGTGACCGATGGCCAATATATAATGCCAATACCACATTTTTTAAAACTGATGAAAGAAATAATAATAAATGAGAGACAAAATTACTGAACATAAGTGAACATTTATTTAAGCTATAAATACACAGTCTCTGTTTGTACTGTGTCTTTTTTTATAAACAAATTTTTAAATAAAAAGTTTTATTGCACTTAACAACATTTATTACCAGACAATGTTCGAGTAGTGCACATGACAGCAGCATCTTTTTATACTTAATCCCAGTCCCAGTTAAGAGCAGTAAGTTGTAATGCAGGAAACAGTTTTCATCTTCTCGTAAATGGTCCCACCCTCACTGCGTTATCTCTCAGCAGCTCTTCGTTTTTACTCATTCAGTAGTCCCAGTTTATGAGCTGCAATAGCTTCTCTGCATTTTCTCCACTATTTTTGTATAATCGGCCTTGTGAGTGCCGGCTTTGCCCAATGTCGATCTCTCAAAATGGCATTAATCTGTCAGCTGACTCATCGATTTATCATTAAGCAGCATTGTCTAGTAGAAGCATATGGAAGAAGCTGCTGTTCCAAATGGGCTCTTACCACTACATACACTTTGCACTTAGCTCCTATTGGTAAGTAGCCCAAACTTTATGACTTTTAAACAGAACTAATTACACTCTTCATAATGAAACACGCAGTTGCTGAGTGTTCTTTAAGCACTGTCGATATCCTTGATACACTCAGAAAAGCAGATTATCTATCACCATAAAAACTTTTATCATGATATGACAAAATATTGTCATATTGCCCACCCCTAAGGTGCTCCCATTATCAGAATGATTACTATTCAAATCTTTTTCAGAAATGGTACATTCATGGACTGATGATGATGATGATATCTAAAAATTGATGATTTTACCAGTACAATTTTGCTTCAAAAAGCATACCGTATTTTCCGGGCTATAAGGCGCAATATCAATGATCGACTGCTAACGGGTATATTTTCATACATAAAGCGCACCGGGTTATAAGACGCATGAAATGAAACAAAACTCTTAAGTTCCGTCGGAAGCTCAGTTTGGTCTTTACACCTGGCGCAGGACGTCTTCTTGCTTCCTCCACTTCCGTACCATTGATTCGTTAATGTTGAATTCTCTCGCAGCTGCTGCTCTATGACCATGTTGTACTTGCGTGAACTGATATGCGTTGGAGTTTGAAATCCGCTTCGAAAATAAATGAATGAATGCACTTACCCTTAATGCCTGAAGCCACATACCGTATTTTACTCCGCGATGCTGCGCACTACGGTTGCCATTAAGCTTCGTAACTTAACCAAGGCCGTGCTAAAAAACATTTTGACAGATTTATGAGCGCCGTGTACCATCTACAATCGGTTCTAGGTCAGAAAGCACAACCAGAATTAATTCATACATTAGACGCACCGCATTTTAAGGCGCACTGTCGATTTTTGAGAAAGTTAAAGGATTTTAAGTGCGCCTTATGGTCCGAAAAATAGGGTAATGCTTTCTACTATGCTTCTGACTTGTTGCTCATTTTTAATGGAGGATGACCCTTGAAAAAAGGAAAGACCATTACAGATGCACCTCGTGTTATGGTGGATCAGTATTCTGAATTTTGAATTTTGATTTTTTCGATACTCTCCCACAGATGAGAATCCGAGCAGCAGCCAGCTGACTGAGCTGAGCAACAGCGCCCTCAGTCCAGCAACGGACTAACAATTTTGTTTTTGTTTTTTCACTTTCACCACATTATTGATTAATTACATGAGCTATTCAGCAATTTATTTTAAAATAGGCTTATACTAATACTTAACGAATGTACATGTGTAAATGTACATATCTAGGCTTCCCAGATGTTGAATCAGTTCATCTGGACATGAGACTGAAGAAGTCACGTAGATGAGTGACGAAGCACTTCTCCCTTATGTCCAGATGAATTCTGATTCAACGTCTGGGATTTTCTCAGCTGGATCATTGAGCATACATCAAGACATATCTAGTGTTGTATCTATACCCATTTTCTTTTCTTCACTTTTCAGATTTAATTTTGGCTTGATAGATAAATAATTCCTAATTTAAGACAGCATGCTATCTTGTAAGCTTTTGTACAGACATTGGCAGGGCCGTAGACAGAGTTGCCATGTGTTTTCCACCTGTGAATCCGGATTGAGCTCTCGTGCAGTTGAGACTCACTTTAAATAATTCCAATTGTTTAAGCAAACAAAGCAAAATTCGGACATTTTTATGTGAATGTCTGCTCTCTCTCACACACCATTCTACTTGCACAGGTGTTTATTCATGTATTCATTCATTAAGTATTCGTGTGTAATCTTGTGCATAGACATTCAGAATAGTATACATGATTTATATAAGCTATAGAGTGCAAAATGACACTTTAAATATAGAATTACAATCATTTTCATTTTAATCAATTATTGTTGAAAATATGATTAAATGAAAATGAATAAGATTGGAAACAAAAGTATTTGTTCTAGCTTTACATAAAAATGTGCTGGTATTCGCTGAGTGTACTGGGTGACAAATAACACAACACCAGTGGTGAAGCATAAACAGTGTACCCACTGGAAAACCAACAGGAATCGACGTTAAACTGAGTGATAGGTACTTGCCGTTTGTATACATAATTTTGACAGAAGGCAGAAAGGCAGTGACAAGTTAAAAACTAAATCATAAAGTATTTTACAAATGTTGGTCACATGCGCATCACACTGAACTACTTCCACCTTACAAAATGTCTTTTGCCATTGCAAATTGCTGTTGGATACAGGCATTTTCCAAATACTATAAATGTAAATGGAGTATTTACATTTTGGAGTAAATTTAACTGGGCAGCTAGGCATAGTATAAACTCTTCTTTTTACTAGACCTCACCACTATATTATCAGTACAGCTATTCAATTCAATTAGATGCAAGAAAGATCACGACTTGACAGTTGCTGTGATAAAGTATTGCTTCTTCCAAAAGTAAGTCTAAAAAATGAAAACATTTCTTTCACCAGACATATTTAAATATGTCTCCTGTCAAAAGGAAACAAAGCAACATAAAAAGAGAGGTATGCTTGGAATTGGCAGTTTTATACTTTCTAATGATCATCCATTGTCCTGAAGCATCTGTGCAGTAAACAAAAGTGAAATTTAGTTCAGTGAGGATATCAGTGAATTTTTATGCCTGATAAGTTTGTACAGATTATATAAGCAGGTATTTAAATGACATAATTTAGTACCAGTGTTTAAACATCTGGGACCATTACATGTGTTCCAGAGAACCAACTCGGACTGAACCAAAACACTGAGTTAATGTCACAAATGCTTGTGCACAAAATTAACACAAACTGTAAATGCAGACTGCAGGTAGGCACTTCACAGTTAACTGCCCAGCCAAGTATAATATCCAATTATTTAAGCTGATCATTTAAGTTACACTGGGGAGACAGTCAACTGTTAAACAAAAAGAATTATATTCACATAACTATAGTCAATAACAATGCGTATTCTCAGTTTTGGTACTCTCAGTTCTTGCCATTAACTTCTTACAGAAGGCTTGTCGAGAACTGAAAACGATGAGTACCAAGCAAATTTTTCCCATCAGGAATAACGTAAACTGAATTAATCCGTTCCAGATCCCCAGATAACCTACACTGTATAAGGCATTACATGCATTAATGGAGTTGTATTATACAGGTGCTGCCTGATTTCCGATGGGGATATGTTCCGACAAATCCACCATAAGTTAAATGTATCATGAACCAAGGAGTGTTTGATAGAGCGGTCTATACTGTATAATAACAGAGATATGGAAAGAATACTATGATAAGTAAGTTAATGTTTAAAACAATTACGTTAACCTACAGCTGACAGCAATAATTAATACAAAGCTTATCTTATAATAAAAGGCTGAAAAATCTCATGTAATTTAGTTAGTAAAGAATTGAAAGTGAAAAATAAAAGCAAAACCCTATTGATGAACTCTGGTCCTAGCATAGCTGCTGAGCTAACTGCAGCCTGTGTTCTGGGGTATTCAGTTCCTGTTTTACTTTCGGTTGACTCTTATCAATTTTGCACTAAGAATACAGTACTGTAGATGTAAAAATAATGAATAACAATAAAAAATGGCAGAGATCTTCTCTGAGGGTTATTGTGAACCTGAATCACTATGTACTGAATCGTGACTTGTGAATCATGAATCGAGTTTCGGCTGAAACGAGTCACACAGCTTGACTCATACATGTTTGAGCAAGTGCGGCGAGTACTAAGCAAACGACGAAAACTGAGACAAATTTTTCTAGTCAAAATGGGTCGAGAACCGAATTTGACGAGTTCCGAGGTGGTCAAGAACCGAGGTACCACTGTAGTTATATTTGAAACATTACTCTCAGTCAGAGACTTTAACCAAACATCTTGTAACTAAAGCAGAGCAATGCTATGTCCTAATTAATATCCATTACATTAGTAATATTTTCAAGTCTGAAGCAAAGGAACGAAACCAGCTGTAAAAAAACAGAACAAACAAAAAAATATTCCACTGATTTGGAAATTATTAAGAAGTTAAAACAGCTGCTTACAAGAGGAAACAGTATGGATAAGTACAGTAACAATAATAATAATAATAATAATAGTAATAATAATAAAACTTTGCACTTATATAGTGCCTTTCACAACACCCAAGGTTGCTTTACATTGATAGCACAGCATAAACAGAGGAAGACAGTGATGGCTTAGTGGTCATTAAGGTACTGGACTACTGAACAGAAGGCTACAGGCTCAAATACCAGCACTGTCAAGCTACCACCTTTGTGCCCTTAAAGATACGTAATCCTCAGCCATCAAATCATACCTTATAAGACTTTATCAGTTGTAAGATTGTTTGCTAAATTCTGTAAATATAAATGAGGTGAGATTCAAAGTTGGAGATTTGAAAAGGATGGTAGCATTCTGTAATCACCAAGTCACCAAACTGACACCACCTCCATGACAGAAATCTATTTCTTAGGTGTGCCAGAAGAAAGCTCTTTCTTCCAATTAAACACAAGCAGACATGTGAACCTTCGGAACAAGGTTGGGAGATACAAAACTAGGTGGATTTGGGATAAATAGAAGAATGGATATACAAAACCTCATCAAAATGTATCCTTTAAGGGCCCTGAAAAACATATCAGGATAAACAGCATCACAAAATCAATACAGTATCAGAAGACTTTAAAATGTTTCTGCATCTGGGTCAGGGCTGGATCTTACCAGCAGAGAAAAATGACCCAAAACGGTCCAAATCCAAACAAACAGTTCAATGACCACGCATTCAAACTTCTGGCATGATCACTCCAGTTGTGTGACCTAAACCCCACTGAAAACCTGTGCTGCGAGTCCACAAGAAAGCACTCTGTAGGATCTGGAGAAATTCTGTATTGAGGAGTGCTTTGCTGCTTTTCTGTCCGCTCCATTCTTAATTAGTGTTATGGAAGAAAACTCAGTGCTGTCATGTTGACAAAGTTAGGATATGCAAACTGTGTATGTGGCTTTGAGAAAAACTTCTTTTTGACAATGGTTCACATTACCCTTCCTACTAGATTCCTTCATATATTCTGTGTGGGAATACCGTAATATATGGTGTATGTATATGGTATTTATGGTATTTTGGAATACCAAAATACCACAAAGTTCACCTACAGCTCACTAAATGATCTATTCAACAACTAGAATGTAAAATGGAGGGAAAACGTTTAATCTGTGAATGAAATCATTTCATTAAATCACAAAGTACATTATAGCATACTGTAAACACCACTGAATCACATGTACTGGCAGAGCGGTGTACATATCTTAAGAACAGGGTACGTCTCAACCTTTGAACGAAGTAAATTACCCTAAGAGATTGCAGTCTGTAGTTTCTGGTAAACTACTGTCGATTGCATAATGCTCTGTCAATGAGTCAAACAGCTTATCAAGTCTTAAAATATCTTTCCATATCTAAAATTTTTCCACATAAGTATGATGTAAAAATCATCGGATTGTCGAGTTCTAACTGTAGATAAATAGAACCCAATTAAACAAATGAAGCAAAAGGACTATATTTGGCCATTTATTTATGGAGAAAAATTATCTAGTATTAATCAATACAGCAACATAATTGCAATATTTATTTTCGTGATATACATTGATTTTCAGTTCAAAGTATCGTTTTTTTCAGGGAATAAAAAACACATTTTAAATGGTCTGTAGAATACAATCTCCGCTCCTGTAGATGGTGTAGTACAGGGTTTTGACTCAATTTGTCAGCTGAATTATCAAAGTGCTGTGATGTATTAAGACGACCCAGATTGTACACCGTAACTTGTATTTCAGGGAACTATGTGGAATATATGCATCGTATCGCAATGTATCTTGATATAATCATATCATGATGCGCATCGTATCGTGAAGTCCTCTCCAATACCCACCACTATATACCACAGTTATATCCAAGTCCAGGGATGAGATGCCATAATAGGAAAAGGGTAAAGAGAAAGAGACAAAGCAACCAACAATGCCCGTCACTACGCACAAACCTGAAGAGCATAGAGTCAGTGTTCTAACAAAGAATCAAGGTCAGAACGGGCAGAAGTCGGCATCCAAAATCACAAAAATTTGGGGATTAAAGCGAGTGTCAAAACAAGCCAGCCTTTGGAACGAGTATCGAAGTGAGGCTGAAGCATTAGGCTAATCACCACTCTCACATGCAGGCTCAAAACATAGAAGGAGCATCAGTGATGTCACTGACCTCTGACATGCTTGGGCTCACGTGACATACCTAAATGCGCAGAGAGATACAGAAAGACAGCAAAAGAAAAAGAAGCAACAGTGGCTCTTTTTACACTGTACTAGTATGTGTGTCTATTTCAGTGTCACTCTATAGTGAAAACCAAAAGGTTCCATTTTATGCATATATACTAGTGCTGGGCGATTTGATTTCAATTCAGTATCACAATTAATTGAACATTTTACCTCGATTATGATTAATGAACGATTTTTTTGTTGTTTTTCTGCCCATATAGTTCACCAATAAGGTTTGTACTGTAAATATGCTCAACTATTAAAACTGGGATTTTTTTTCTAGTGAAAAATTGCATATCACTGTGATTTTAAAATAACTGAAGGAAAAACACAGATGAACTATTTATGTTTGTTTATTGAATATTTCAACCAACTGATGTAGTAGGATATGGCATTAGTTCCATCTTCTTACGTGGACTGTGGTAGCCTAGCGTTTAAGGTACTGGACTATGGACCAAAAGGTCTAGGGTTCAAATCCCACCTCTGCCAAGCTGCTACTGTTGGGTCCACCTTTAACCACAATTGCTTGGATTGTAATGTTGTATCAATTGTAAGTCGCTCTGGATAAGGGCCAAGTCAAGTCATAATAGCGCTTTTTACAATGGAGCATTGTCTCAAAGCAACTTTACAAGTTTAGATTATCTCCTAATAACTACGTCCAATCCCAAATTGAGCGAGCCTAGGGCGACAGTGGCAAGGAAAAACTCCCTAGTTCTAGGAAGAAACCTTGGGAGGACCAAGACTCAAAAAGGGACCCAACCTCCTTGGGCGGCGTAGATGATAAAGGGCGTCTGCTAAATGCTGTAAATGTAAATTATCCTTCTTATGAATCCTTTCATATTGTGTAGAAATTAAGACACTTTTTTAAAGTATTAAATTATGAACATGGGCAAGATTATGCCGGATAATGGTTCTTAATGTCGGTTTCGATTAATTGCCCAGTCCTAATATATACTCATTCACAAAAAAAACACACACACCCAGATAGAAACGTCGGATTGCTAAAATGTCGGATTACATCTGTGGTGTGATTAGACACTGGGTTTTGCCACAAGGGGCATAAAAGTGCTTCCCCCGCTGCCCTATAAAAAAGCTCTCAGATTCTACTTTGAGAAGTTTACCTCTTGGTGAGAGCTCTTTGAATGCTAGACATGCCTCTTTGACACACTGTCAAAGATGTTTTGCCAACTTGACAGACTTTGATAGATGCCAAATCACTGATCTGAGAGAAGAAGGATGATCATTTCAATGGACTTGCCGCCATCTCGGCTGTTCTGACCTAGCCATTCAAAGGTGTTAGAACCATTGGTTCATGACAGCACACACATGGTGGGTGAGCTGGCTCCAGATGACCCAGACAGACCACCAGTAGAGAGGACCATTGGATCCCGAATATTTGTTGTGCACCATCCAGACACAGGTGGTACCTTCACTACACACCTCTGTCTCTGCCTGGACCATTTCCAGGTGCTTAAGAGAGGTACATTTGTTGTCACGGTGCCCATTACGTGTTCTGCCACTGACAGCCATACACCATTTACAGACTTACAACTGATAAAGTCTTACAAACCAAGCAATTGTGGTTTAAGGGTCTTGCTCAAGGGCCAGTCCAGTACCTTAACCGCTAGGCTACCACCTTCCCAGTGTATGATGCCACTGTACCATCGCCTTCACTTGCAGTGGCATCACAAATGAGAAACATGGACTTCAGTGAAGGAACTGTATCATCTTTAGTGACAAATCAAGGTTCTGTTTGAGATCCGACGACGGTTGGGATCGAGTGCGGAGGCCTCGTGGTGAGCGCTTCTGTGGCAAATGGGCCACAGAATACTACGTGGAACCTGGTTGCCTCCAGTGCCCAATCGTATCTCACCTTGTATCTAGGCTAGAGGCGGCCTAACAGGGTAACCTTTCAGTTGTACAGTTTTCCCCAATAAACGAATCCTCTTAATCTGATATTGCAATCACTTACATATATCTTCACTACATTCATACATATAAAGTTTCATTCGATTCTAACAACTGGGTGAGTTATTTTTGTCAATGAGTGTATATAAAGGGCGTATTCATATTAGTCTGTACACAAAGGGCAATTAAGTGACATAAATTAGCCTACAATATCTTCAAAGAAAATCCTGAATATTCCTAAATTCAGGTTCATCTATATGTAAAGGCAATTGTAATGCTGTACTTACTATTATAGGCATGCAAAATAGGTCTCCAGAAGTTTATGCTTCAAAATGTAAAAAACTTTGAAATAGTCATCAGGCAGGATGACAAAAAAGTTCAAACCAGTTCTGCTAGGATTGTGGTAGCCTAGCGGTTACGGTACTGGACTATGGACCAAAAGGTCGCTCTGGATTGTAAGTCGCTCTGGATAAGGGCATCTGCTAAATGCTGTAAATGTCAGGATGACTGTCCTTAGAACAGTTTGGTACAGTGACCAAAGTTGTGTGGACTGTCGTAGCCTAGCGGTTAAGGCACCGGACTATGGACTAAAAGGTCCAGGGTTCAAATCCCACCTCTGCCAAGCTGCCACTGTTGGGCCCTTAACCCACAATTGCTTGGATTGTAAGACTGTATCAATTGAAAGTCGCTCTGGATAAGGGCGTCTGCTAAATGCTGTAAATGTAAATGCTGAAACAAATATTTAAACAATTGACCGACAGGGGTTTCTCTCTCTCATCATTTGTGATTGTTGCAGGAAACGTTGTAAGTAAATTCTCCTTCTGTTTAATATGTACATTTGCAATACTTTTTGTTGAACATGCCACAAATTTAGATGGATACTGAAAACATGCCCCTCGTACAGACCTCTCTCTCGTACAGAAATCTCTCGTCCTTTTCAATGCTGCTACACTAAATGGTGTTCTGCACATACGTGTGATGTTGGATCTGAGATTTTTACCAGATTATTGAGTTTAAGCATGCACCAAAATTACTTGGTTTGAGAAAAATCTCTGCATGTGCAAGTATCCACTGTGAAACACATAAAGGTTTTTTTGTACCTTAAACACAAACACTTTCTGTTGTATGGTTGAACAGAGCCTTAAGGAGTTCCATACAAAGAAAAACAAACATGCCTTTATGTACTAGCTGGTATTATTTTTTGTTTTGTGAATTCGCAGTGTAGACAATTAGCATACAGTCTAAATCTCAACGACTAAAGCTGTAAAGTTTCCTGAATGTCATTCATTTCCCAAATGATTTACGTTCAAAGTAGGTTCAATAAAACAAATAAAAATACTGCAAACACTGTGCCCTCTGTTTTCGGAACAGGATGAAACAGTATTGATCAAAAATGCAACGATAAATTAAAAAACTGCACGGAACAGGTCGATGTTTGAATTGCAGCCGCACTCTACTAGCATCTTTAGATTGGCATTTTTTTCCCTATTGGTGTATTTTTTACAACAAATACAAATGGCATATAAAAACGATTTTACATACATAAAGTCAGGCTAATTAGCATTATTGGTGTTACTGGCACTGTCAGAAACATACTTAGTGATTTGCTACACATAGGTGTGCCCAAAAAAGGAGTGGAAATTAGTCAGATTATTTTAAAACAGGACTTTGAGTCAGCTATAAATGGATGGTACCGTCAGAAACATAGCTTCACAAGTATTAATCTAAATGTTATGTAACATCTAACTGTACTATATACCAGGTGCTATACAGATCACATCCTGACCAAACTGTAGCAATTGCTGTCCTGGGAAAGCATTTCCTTGTAGGGTTTTATAATGTTTTTCAAGCAATTTCCAATGACATTTATCATATACCAAAGGTATAAAACATAATATACAGTACTGTCCAAGGGTCTTAAGCCACTATTAGATTAGATTGTTTTAGAATTGATATAATGCCCATATATAATTATTTCTCTGTCTCTTTTATTAGAATACAGCCAGAAAATACAGGGAATTTGTATGCAGTATTAAAAAAGTGAAAACTTTTGAAAAAATACTTCTATAGGCTACAGAGGCTAGTATTTAGTGTGACCTCCACTTAAACTTAGGCAACAGCAGCATCTGGAAGCTTCATCGGGATGCCAAGTTGACCCTTCAACAATCCGAAGAATCTTGATCAGCAGTGGTCCTTTTGGAAGGGTAGCAGCCAAGAAACCACTAGCTGGCTGAAAAGTCTAAGATATGCTAAAGCTCAAAGACTGGCATCAAGATCAGTAGAAAAGAGTATTACTGAGTGATGAATCCAAGTTTGAAATTTCTGGGTCAAATTACTGACAATATGATGTATGTGGTCATAAGGTCAGTCAAATGGTGGCCTGAGACTTTTGCACAGTACTGACTTTTGTACAACCTCAAAGCAATTTGTAAGGGTAGTTAGTATGTACCACGCATATAAAGTCAGGTTCACTATCACTATTGGTATTTTCAGGCACTGCCTTGGTGCTCTGATAGTCATAGATGTGCCAAAATAGAGGGAAGCAGAAATTGGTCACGTTATTCTAAAATGGACTTTGAGCTATATAATGATAAGTATTAAAAATGTTATGTTCCTGTATGGAGCAGGGTGCTGTACAGATCACATCCTGACTTTGCTGTAGGAAGGTTTTATTTTCATTCTGTGGAATTGGTATTAAAGACCGTTTTCTATCTATCTATCTATCTATCTATCTATATATATATATATATATATATATATTATATATATATATATATATATATATATATATATATGTACACACACACACATTATATATATATATATATATATATATATATATATATATATATATATATATATATATATATATATATATAGTTAGATAGATAGATAGATAGATAGATAGTTACATAAGAATGCATGCATACAGAGATTACGACCTGACAACTGTAGGAATTTAAATGCACTTTCATTCTGAGGAATCCTTAAAAAACACTTTTGTGTAAGTTTTTAAAAGCCAAAATCAATTTACATATAGTTATCATCAAATATAGGCTCAGTTAACTCGCATTTATTGGTATATATTGGGTATTTCCACACCGGCGCGCTGACTCTGTTTTGGTAAACACGTTATTGATAAAGCATAAACCGGGCACGATATTTCAAAACAGGACTTTCTTATAGCTAGTAAGGAAAAATAAAACTTTAAAAGTGACTAAACTATTCAACAGTTCTATGACTAGTTGTAAAAAGTCACTCACCATTTCGACGAGGAGATTCCGGTTCCAAACCATGGTACGGCTCTAAACCGTCATGTGGGACACATCCTCGCATGTAAAAGCGTTGGTAGACACGGAAACGACCAAGTCCTGGGCTCACCGAGAACCTGAAGGATGGCAGCGGCCGGTGACCGTAAATAAAATCAAATTAGTTTCCCACAGGTTCCAGTCGGGCACCAGCGTTTGAAAGGAAACTGCCAAGAGTTAGTGAGCGTCTCTGACTCGCGGGCAGTACAGCGACCGTTGCAGCGCGGAGGCGCGCGCTCGACTGTTTCTACAGCGAGGAGCTGCACTGACCCTCCTCTAAGCGCGTGCTGTCACTGCACCTCGCGCCACAACAGAGCCCGTCTGCTTTGCGTAAATACACCTCACAGTGATCTTCTCGGTCTTTTAACGAGGGCAAAATGTGGTTTCGTAGATCCACATCCGCTCCCCGCTTCCTTCAGTGCACTTCAGTGAATATCATGGGTCTCGCTTGACGACTGCAACAGGTTGCTGGCTCTGGAGAGACACGCTAACAGAGTGCGCCACAACGCCAACACGGTGCTCTGCAGAAATGTTACCATCAGTTTCACACTTACATTGACTGCAACACGTCAGAACATCAAGCACGACAACGCAAGACCTCACTTTTACCCCTTTTGCATTGTCATGAGGTCATTTACATCTCAAAAAAGAATAATACTAAGAACAAGAATTGAGTTGCACATTTATTTTGCCTATGCCCACATGCCAAGGATTACAGTTCTTTGTTCTCTAGTATAAATATTGTTGTAGTCTATTGTTCTATAATACTTATTCTATAGTGTCATATAGTTTCGGGTTATTTGTAACTGTAAATACAACATGTCCCATAATACACAGTAACACAGGTTACAGAAGACTACATTAGCAAGGTTTCCCTCCTTTGTTCATTGCCCCTCATAAAGTGTATTATTATTATTATTATTATTATTATAGTTCTGTTTTTTTTGTTGTTGTTGTTGTTGTTTTTTACCTATTTTTGTCTACTGAGACCAGGAAAAAATTTACTGTGAATTTTCATAGTAAAGCTGTGATTTAATGTGAACTTTCCACAATCTGACCAGTTCTACTATCAATGTTTGATGGTAATTTGGCCACTTCATGGTTCTACTTTGAAATTCTATAGCACAACTGTAAACTTGGTGGACGCTGAACTGACCGTGAATTATTTCACTGTTGTACTATGAATTTTGGTGGTAATTTGGCCACTTCATGGTTCCACTGTCAAATTTCACAGTACATTTTTTCCTGGGAGTACCAACAAAATTGTTGTCAAAATCTCAGTAGACAGTGAAAACACTTGCCATGGAGCAAGGTTTGACTACCACTGGTCAAAATACTTACCTTTATTTTCTGAATGAAAAGAACTTAACATAATATAACAATATTACATTAAGCGAAGTCAGTTAAGTTAGTAGACGTTACAAAAACACGTGAGTCATCTAGAA
The DNA here is from genome assembly GCA_025084515.1 of Ancistrus triradiatus. Lineage (NCBI taxonomy): Eukaryota > Metazoa > Chordata > Actinopteri > Siluriformes > Loricariidae > Ancistrus > Ancistrus triradiatus. The sequence continues at coordinate 173,033 of JAJAGP010001383.1, forward strand.
AGGTGCAGAGGCTTTTTCACAAGCCAAATTTTATGTAGCTTTTCAAATGTATGCATGCAGTGTATGGACAAGATATTGGGACACACATCTGAAATCATTGAGTTCAGCTGTTTCGTTCAGTTCCATTGTCACAGGTGTATAAAATCAAGCACCTAGCCATACAGTCTGCATGTATAAACATTTGTGAAAGAATGAGTCGTTCTAAGGAGCTCACTGAGGATACTACAATTGTTCCACAATTGTTCTAGATTAACTGTGAGTGGTATTATTGAAAAGTGTCTGGAACCACATCAAGTCAGCCACAAAGTGGAGGACCATGTAAAGTTACAGAGCGTCGCCAACACTCTGCTGACTGAATAACAAACCTCCTCTGGCATTAACATCATCACCGGGAGCTTGATGCTGCATGGGTATTCCAAGGTGGAGCAGATGCCTGCAAGTCTTACATCACCAAGCGTCGGCTGGAGTGGTGTAAAGCATGCCATCACTGGACTCTGGAGCAGTGTAAACATGTTGTGTGGAGTTCAGAAGCATGCTTCTCTATCTGGCAGTCTGATAGATGAGTCTGAGTTTGCTGAATGCTTGGAGAACTTTACCTGTATGACTGCAGTGTGCTATGCACAAAACTTTAAAGAATGGTGGAGGAGGGCTAAGGCTATGGGGTTGTTTTTCAATGGTTGGCCTTAGTTCCACTGAAGGGAAACCTTAATGCTTCAGCAGACCAAGACATACTGAACAATTGTATGCTTCCAAGGTTGTGGGAACAGTTTGGGAAAGGCCCCTTTTCTGTTTCAGCATGACTGTGCCCCAGTGCAGAAAGTAAGGTCCATAAAGGCATGGCTCGGTGCGTTTGGTGAGAAAAAACATGATCCATTATCAAACACCTTTGGGATTAACTAGAGTGGAGATTGCCATCCAGGGCCCTCTTGTTCAACATCGGTGTCTGACCTCAAAAATGCTTCTAGATGAATGGGCAAAAATTCTCACAGACACACTCCAAAATCTTGTACAACCCCAAATGTGAAAAAGTTGGGACGGTTGAATTTCATTGCAGACAGTCTGAACCCATTATATTTCATTTTTTTGTCTGGTCAACTTCATTTGATTTGTTAATAAACATACATTCATACAAACATGCATTTGAGGCCTGCAACACATTCCAAAAAAAGTTGGGGCGGTAAAGCATTTAACACTTTTTAATGTTGTCATGCCTTCTCACAACACTTCAAAGATGTTTTGCTGTTTCAGGTGTCATTTTGTCCTATTCTTAAGGTGTGCAACAGTACAGCATTGTCGCTGTCGCATTTTTTGTTTCAAAATTCCCCACACGTTCTCTACTGGGGACAGGTCAAGACTGCAGGCAGGCCAGTCCAGTACCCATACCCTCTTTTTCGGCAACTATGCCTATGAAATGTGTGTAGCATGTGGGTTTGCATTGTCTTGTTGAAAACTGCATGTAAGTCCCTATAAAAGATGTCACCTTGAAGGCAACTTATGTCTCTCTAATATCTCAGTGTGGTTTCCCCACAACTCAACACTGACACAAACTTGTTTTTGGAACTTGTTGCTGATAATAGTCTGGATGATCTTTGGTCCGAAGCACACAATCCATCTCTTCCAAAATAATATTTGGAATACTAATTGGTTTGAACATAATACACGTTTCCACTCTGTGGTTATCCATCTCAGATGAAGTTGACCACACAACACATGAAATATCTTTGGTTCATACTGTCTGCAATGAAATAAAAGTCAAAGCAAAAGTAAGACAGACTGCATTTTTTTTATTAGCATTTTCCACTATGTCCCAACGTTTTCTGTATTGGGATTATAGAACGGGATGCAATAAAAGCCCTTATAGGTGTAATGTGTAGGTGTCGCAATACGTTTGCCCATATAGTGTATTTTATGAAAGCTCTTTTCCTTTATTAATGAACAAAATGTAATTTGAGTAGAGGTGCCCATACGTTTGCATAAGGCTGCGTTACAAATGCTATGCATAGCTTTTACATGAATGCATACATTTTACATTAATTATATATTGAACTGAAATTCAGCTATTTGTAAGATTTGCTGTAACACCACCAAAGTCCCCTATCGTAATAACATAACACATATAAATATACACCAGTCTATACAAGTAACACTGTCCATCCTTTAAGAGATATTTGTTGTTTCACTGCTTTACTGAGTGATTTTACAATTTACAAACAGATTATCAATCATCTTTTATATTTCCATGTCCTTACAAACCCTGTGACTAATCTTTTGCAGACCTAACAATTACATTTGTCTATCATTTCAGTTCAGATCTAAGTATTTCATCTCAGAGATGCCTTTATGTTTTAGCATGTCACTAGAATGAAAGAAAAAGTCTCTCCAAAATTTTAAGTCTAGGCTAAAGACATACTTATTTACGCAGGCTTTTGACTAGATTTAGACCGGGATGCATGGGGCCTGAGTCTGGAGTCATGTCTGGCCTGCCTGCCTTGTCCTTTAGCCAGGAGTGTCGGGTGGGCGGTCTGGCTGGGCTGGGCTTTGGTCCTCTTGATCTTGACTCGTGCATCCTTGCCTTAGACTAAGGGCAGAGCTGGGGGTTCATAGTCAAAGAGTCTTATGGTGATCAGGGACGTTGGGTTTCTGTCTTCAGCCTCCCGTGGGGTTGCCAATGTCTCATGTGATCCCTCTTGGCTGTGTTACCTTCTGGTTCTCCTCTTTCTAGCTATGCTGCTATAGCTAATGCTGCTGTGGTCTCATGCTACACATGGCATCAGTGATTGTTAATAGACACTGTGCTCTTAATCAATAACTAATTATATTTTCTGTTTTCTCTCCGAGCTGTGTTCCGGTACCAGTTCCTGCCCCACACATGATGTTCATCCGCTTCAGCTTCACTCAAGCTGCTTCCGTCATCAGCTCCAGCCCCACCATACCCGGGCCACTTATTGCCGATATGCATATTTCACATTTTATTTGAACTATGACTCCATGACTTTAGTTTCGTTCTTACATTTATCATCTACGCCGCCCAAGGAGGTTGGGTCCCTTTTTGAGTCTTGGTCCTCCTAAGGTTTTCTTCCTCATAACACTTAGGGAGTTTTTCCTTGCCACTGTCGCCCTAGGCTTGCTCAATTTGGGATTGGACGTAGTTATTAGGAGATAATCTAAACTTGTTAGGAGACAATGCTCCATTGTAAAAAGCGCTATATAAATAGATCTGACTTGACTTGACTTGAAAGGAGAAGTGGGCAAGCTGTTTGATTGGAGATGGATTTTCATTTCCTGTCTGTGTTAGATTATGGTATAAATTCAAGAACAGGTTAATTCTTTATTCTCCAGAAAAAGCACATGCCTCATCGTTATGTTTTGTTGTACTATCTTACAGTTTGTAAGGAGAAGCACTGGCTTAAACCTGATAAAGTGCTTAGAATGAATTTATGATCGAGCTCGATCAGCCACTGGATGAAGCAAAAGAATCACTAACATACACACAAACTGTCTGAGTAAAAGTATATTTATGGGGGCTTTCCATTGGTATAGTGACTACTCTAACTTATAAATACTACACCCACACCTAACCCTAACCTTAACCTCAGTAACCCAAAGAAAACTATCTCCATTGGTTTTCCCAAATAATATTTCCCTCTCTCTCACCATGTCTCTGTCTCTCACACACATGCATAGACACGTTAGCTAATACTGCTAATACACACAATCATTTACTACCATTATTCACATGTTCGCTGCTTGACCTGAGCTACTCGTAGTTAGTTCTTTGTCTGAAATGGTCCTTTGATCACCATTCCCTACAGTCTAAAATGGACTCTCCGTATCTGCAGATTCGACATCTGCAGATTCAACCATTTGAAGAAATAAAAAATCATAGCATAAATTCACATGCCAAGAACTATGCTGAATCCACATGAATGAAGTGTTGTGTAGGCAGACCCTGCTGTAGCCTCTCACCATTTCACAGATCCTCAGTCTATCTCCGGCATTGTTTGAGCATTGTTTGCCTCACGTCTCATTCGAGTTTTTTTTCTTGTCATTATTTCTTAAACAATACAGTATAACAACTATTTAATAGCATTTGCTTCGTATCACAAGTAACTTAGAGATCATTTAAAGAATACAGTATTATGTGTGTAGGTTATATGCAAATACTACGCCTTTTTATAGAATACACTTCAGCATCCACAAATTTTGTATTCCTGGTAGTCCTGGAACTTATCCCGTGATGATAGTACGGGGGTTGTACTACAGCTAAGAAATGTGGGCGAACATGAACATGAACATGAGGGAGTGTATTATCATGAATAACACCATGGCTGTGATGATCTATGGCACCCCCTTCGGCTGGTACCTGCAACCAAATCACAGCCACGATGTTATTCAGGATAACACATGATTTTGAGTGGTCTATTGCTTTCATACAACAGCTTTTTAAACGACAAAATAAATCAAATAATCCCTGAATATACTTTAATACTGACAATATATTTCGCCAAACAGTATGCCCACAACAAATGAGCTGTAACAATTCCATACCCTGCTCCAATGCAGTTTGCTACAAAAGGACTACCAAGGAAGTAAGTGACTGTGAAAAGAAATGTCATGTGTTATGTGTCATGTGTTTGTGTGCATAAAGTTTGACGTTACTTGGCAACACGTCAGCGGAGTGACACAGTTTTATGACAAAGCCATGCTGTTATCACAAATATCATCACAGTGATAACTCTTCTCAACCAATCAGATTGTAAGGTCAGAAACAAGTGTTGTATAAAGCCTATATAGTTGTGGAATCCTGAAGGAACAGCCAGCCTTATTCTGAAGTAAACAAAACCACTACAATTGATGTCAGATTGGGGCTACTTATCCTAGACAGACATTGAAGGTGATTGGTTGTAGCTCAGCAAGTTTACAATGGTTGCAAAAGGGCTAATCAATTATCTAAACCAGGTATTTTACTAATTACATAATTTTAAAAAAGTTTGAGGGATATAGTGTGTAAACAAGTTAGATTAAGGTGTAATGAGATCACAAATGTTGACTTGTATGATATTAATTGATATCTTTAATTGACTGACTCCTATAGACACTAGGTAGTCAAATAAATGTATATTTCTGTATATAGAAAAAATATATGTGTATATGTTGTTTAACAAACTGACATCAAATACTAAACCAAGCTAGACTACAAAGCCACAAATATAACGAACAGGTTGCAGAGAGAAACTGTCACAAGTCTCCAAGAACATCGATCTAAGACGCCTGGAGTTCTCTATAAAAATGCTCCACAGATCTCCAAGCTAGGTGAAATGACATGTATGTAGTTATACAGGAAAGCAGTGGATTCAGCCAAATAGTAGATTTTTAGTTAGATTTGACTAATCTCTTCTCTTTATAGCATTTTTCCAAATAAATTATTGTTGTGGGGGACAAAAGGCCTGTCCAGTAAGACGAGAACCAACCCTGAACACATTTGGAGCTGTGAGGTGACAGTGCTAAACACTATGCTAAATAATGTGTGTGTATATTAAATTAATTTTGTGAAATCATTTACCTAAGTAATCCAGTTATTATTTTTAATGGCATGCGTGTATTGTATTAATGCTATTTGCACTACTGGTTTGATGCTAACTGCATTTCATGGGCTTTGTACCTGTTGCCTGTGTAATGACAATAAAATTGCATCTAATCCAATCTAATCTAATGTAATCTAAAACTGGTGATGAAACCGGAAAGCTGATATCTCTAAGATTTTTATGGTCATATATGAAACATTGTCTTTAACAGAAAGCTAAAGTGCCATTACATCTACAATCCACACCCAGGTTTATGGGAAAATATTTTTGATAACTCAAATGGGACCGTTTGAGACCAGAGTTCAACTGCATATTCTAGTAAAAACATATATTCTTCATTAAGGGTTAGGGAGGCATAAGTAAGCTCTTATGCTGATGTTGCAGTAGCAATTATGGCCTAAATGGCCTATTAAGCCAGTGAAACACTAGTGCTTTCACTTAAATATTTTCCAACCAGAGGACAAATGTATGTTATTGCTGTGGAAATTGGCTCAGTCTAGTCTGTCTGTTCTCTGCATATCCTCCCCCCGTTGCTCTTGTCTCACACAGAGTGACTCCTCTATGACACCGAGACCTGTCTTTGGCACCAAGCTATCATCAATCAGTTTGCATCTTTGCAAAACGTGACATGACTGTGACTCTGGGTTCCTCCACCTTGACTGTGGTCATAAAAACAAAAGGTTTTGTACACAATTGCGCTTACATATCATCCTTACAGGAGAAACACACTATTATATACATTATACAGTATATACACCAATAGGCCAAACATTTTTACCACTCACAGACAGAATAGCATTGATTAGGACGTTTCATATGTGCACATTAAGGTCTGGGTTTTATTAGACTGTAGGAAAATAGGCGGTTCTGGTAGCTGATGTGTTACATTCATGAGAAATGTGCAGATGTAAAGACTTGGGCGACAGTCGGAATTTACACTTAGTCATTTTTCTTACTCTCTTATCCAGGGTGACTTACAATTGGTACAATCTTACAATGTACAATCCAAGCAATTGCTGGTTTAGGACCTTGCTCAACGACTCAACAGTGGCAGTATGCCAGTGCTAGTGCCTGAACCCTGGACCTTCTGGTTTATAGTCTATTACAATAATTGCTGTGCTACTACAGTCAGCAATGATCATTATAACATGCTCTTTCTTCAGTTGAGAAAATAAAATCAAAACCTTTAACAGCAATTGCTGAACTAATTACAACCCCAAACCCCAAGACTGTGGTGGCCTAGTGGTTAAGGTGCAGGACTATGGACCAGAAAGTCCAGGGTTCAAATCCCACCTCAGCCAAGCTGCCACTGTTGGGTCCTTGAGCAAGACCCTTAACCCACAATTGCTTGGATTGTAAGACTGTATCAATTGTAAGTCGCTCTGGATAAGGGCGTCTGCTAAATGCTGTAAATGTAAATAAAAATTTGGGACAGCATAAAAAATGCGAATAAAAAAAAATGTTCTTTACATTTAGTTTCACTTTTATTTCATTGCAGGCAGTATGAATCCTGGTCAACTTCATTTAATTTGTTAATAAGCATCCATTCCTCCAACACATTCCACAACAAAGTTGTGACAGGGCAGTTCAGGGCTAGTGATGTAAAAAACAACTCAATAATGATGTGATTTCAAACAGGTGATGTCAATAGATGATTATAATCATGATTTGTTACAAAATCAGTATCCATGAATGGCTGAGTCTCTGAGAGCAAAGATGGCCAAAGGATCTCCAGTATATCAACAAATGTGTTAGCCTAGAGGTTAAGGTACTGGACTACGGACCAAAAGGTCCAGGGTTCAAATCCCACCTCTGCCAGACTGCCACTGTTGGGTCCTTGAGCAAGGCCCTTAACCCACAATTGCTTGGATTGTGAGATGCTATCAATTGTAAGTCGCTCTGGATAAGGGCATCTGCTAAAAGCTGTAAATGTAAATGTAAATGTAGAAAATGATTGAGATGTTTAAAAACACTGTACCTCAAAGGAAGATTAGAAGCAATTTACATATTTCTCCCTCTACAGTGCACAATATCATTAAACAATTCAAGGAATCTGGAGGAATTTCAGTGCGTAAAGGGCAAAGGTGCAAGCCTAAACTGAAGAGGCGTGATCTCAGATCCCTCAGACAGTACTGCATCAAGAACCGTCATTCATCAATAGCTGATATAACCACATGGACAAGGGATTACTTTATCAAACCTTTATCAAGCACTACAATACAGAGTTACATTCACAAATGCCACAAAACTTTACTGTGCAAAAAGAAAACTTACAGCGGGGCAAAAAAGTATTTAGTCAGCCACTGATTGTGCAAGTTCTCTTACTTAGAAAGAAGAAAGAGGTCTGTAATTTTCATCATAGGTACACTTCAACTATGAGAGACAAAATGAGAAAAAAAATCCAGGAAATCAAATCGTAGGATTTTTAAAGGATTTAATTGCAAATCATGGTGGAAAATAAGTATTTGGTCACCCACAAACAAGCAAAATATTTGGCTCTCACAGACCTGTATATTCTTCTTTAAAAAGCTCTTCTGTCCTCCATTTGTGACCTGTGTTAATGGCACCTATTTGACCTCGTTATCTGTATAAAAGACACCTGTCCACAGCCTCAAACAGTCAGAATCCAAACTCAGCCATGGCCAAGACCAAAGAGCTGTCGAAGGACACCAGGAAGAAAATTGTAGACCCGCACCAGGCTGGGAAGAGTGAATCTACAATAGGCAAGCAGGTTGGTGTGAATAAATCAACTATGGGAGCAATAGTAAGAAAATGGAAGACATACAAGACCATTGATAATCTCCCTCGATCTGGGGCTCCACGCAAGATCTCATCCCGTGGAGTCAAAATGATCATGATAACAGTGAGCAAAAATCCCAGAACTACACGGAGGGACCTGATGAATGACCTGCAGAGACCTGGGAACAAAGTAACAAAGGCTACCATCAGTAACACACTACACCGAGAGGGACTCAGATCCTGCAGTGCCAGGCGTGTCCCCCTGCTTAAGCCAGTACATGTACAGGCCCGTCTGAAGTTTGCCAGAGAGCATATGGATGATCCAGAAGAGGATTGGGAGAATATCATGTGGTCAGATGAAACCAAAATAGAACTTTTTGGGTAAAAACTCAACCCGTTGTGTTTGGACGAAGAAGAATGCTGAGTTGCATCCCAAGAACACCATACCTACTGTGAAGCATGGGGGTGGAAACATTATGCTTTGGGAACAGGATGACTGATCCGTATTAAGGGAAGAATTAACGGGGCCATGTATCGTGAGACTTTAGGCCAAAGCCTCCTTCCATCAGTGAGAGCATTGAAGATGGAACGTGGCTCTGTAAAAAGCATTTCAAGGTCCTGGAGTGGCCTAGCCAGCCTCCAGACCTCAACCCCATGGAAGATTTGTGGAAAGAGTTGTAAATCCGTGTTGCCCCAAAGCATCACTGCTCTAGAGGAGATCTGCATGGAGGAATGGGCCAAAATACCAGCTACAGTGTGTGCAAACCTGGTGAAGATTTACAGGAAACGTTTGTCCTCTGTCAATGCCAACAAAGGTTATGTTACAAAGTACTGAGCTGAACGTTTGTTATTGACCAAATACTTATTTTCCACCATAATTTACAATTAAATTCTTTAAAAATCCTACAATATGATTTCCTGGATTTTTTTTTCTCATTTTGTCTCTCATAGTTGAAGTGTACCTATGATTAAAGAATTACAGACCTCTCTCATCTTTTTAAGTAGGAGAACTTGCACAATCAGTGGCTGACTAAATACTTTTTTGCCCCACTGTACGTTAACCATGTCCAGAAGCGGCATTGACTTCTCTGGGCTCAGAGGCCTCTGGGACAGATCATCACACAGTGGAAACGTGTATTGTGGTCAGAACTATCAGTATTCCAGATATTTTTTGGAGGAAATGGAGGCTGTGTGCTCCAGACCAAAGTCAAAAAGGACTAACCAGACTGTTATCAGCTACAAGTCCAATAGCCAGGCTCTGTCATGCTATTGGGTTGGGTCAGTGCCCTTGGCAAATGTCATTTTCAGTTCTGTGATGGCAGCATTAATGCAGAAAAGTACACTGAGATTTTAGACTAACATTAGTTCCCTCGATATACCATCTTTTCCAGTGACCTCCATGCATTTATCAACAAGACAATGCAAAACAAGTAAAAAAATTTTCCAGAAATATGGAAATCCCTTCTAATCTTTTTTTTTTTTTTTGAGGGACAGTGCTTTTTAAACATTTCAGTAATTTTCTTACACATCTGTTGACCACTGGAGATCCTCTGCCCATTTTTGCTCCTCAAAGACTGTGGATGCTGCTTTTGTACAAAATCATGATTATAATCTCTTGTTGACATCACCTGTTTGATTTCACATCATAAATTTAGTTTTGTAACTCATTACTAGCCATAAATTGCCTGGAATGCCAGGAATGGAATGTATTGCAGGCCTGAAATGCAGGAATGGATGTTTATTAACCAATAAAATGAACCAAATATATATATTATATACAGGGTTCATACTGTCTGCAAGGATTTAAAGTAAGATGTAAAACAAGGTAAATGTAAGGAGCACTGCATGTTTCATATGTGCATTTTCCATACCGTCCCAACTTTTTCTGATTTGGGTTTTTTTTTAATGAAGCAACAAAGACAGTAGGAAATGCTTGTGAGGTTTAGTGCATTTAAACATTTTACTTTTCAAATCAGTTCATCAATGAGAGCATGAATTATAACATTAATCATTTGGCTTCCACTGATTAATGCTAAGACTATCTGGAATTGATGTTCTCGTCCAAAGATTTTGATTACCCATGCAGTTTTACTATACATATGTTGAGTCTTTTGTCTGGCTGGCTGAAGTGTCGTTTCATTTAATCTAAACAGGAATATACCAAGGCTGAATGTTTACCATCCTCCATAACATCCACTAAACCTGACTCTGCCAGCAGAGTGAAAATTCCTGGGTAACCACATGGAGAGCGCTTTTAGCAACGATCAACGCTTTGAGTACTTCCTCAAATACACCTGCTGTTGCTTGTTGTGTGTGAGCTGTGAAATTACTTTCTTTGCCATTCAAGCTGTACGAGCAACATACACTAGGCCGATGCGACACAGTATCATGCAGTATTGGATTGTTGCATCAGGGCAGTACATTAGCACAGTATCCGATGCACTCTTCACCACTCCATCTCTGGCCATTTGCACACTGGAGTTGGTGTTCATTTTTTCTAATAGCTAAAAATACCCGTGCAGAAGACCTGGGGCAGCACCAGGAGCATCAGGGTCATTCGGATCTCTGACAGTTACCCTCTGGTTTTGAGTGGTGGTGCTTGTGATTAGGTGTCATGTCCGGAAAAGCCTGAAACCTGGTCCTCGCTGTAACATTGTCTCCACGTCGCCGTACCTGTCCTTTACCTGACAATGCAGACCGCTGAACCGATTCAACTCACAGCACAGTCAGAAGCCACCTTTAACTGTCCCTGTAAAGTCTCCCTCCCACTTCACCCACGGACATGACAGCTGCTTTGAAAATTAGCACCCTTGAGTCACTTTCTTGACATTCTACAAAGACATTTCGTCTTGTTGTGGAAAATAGCTGTGCTTGAAAATACACGTATGTCTAGTTGGTGTGAGAGATGCCACCCAATGTCACGTCTTACTTGATTAGGCACACTCCTAAGGGAGGCAGGTGGAACAGTCAGGCTACAGGGATCAGTGGTCACAAAGGTCCAGGAGTTCAGGTACTTGGGATCAACTGTCCAAGGAAATGGGGAGTGTGGAAAGGAGGTAAAGAAGAGAGTACAGGCAGGATGGAGTGGGTGGAGAAGTTGTCAGGAGTGCTGTGTGACAAAAGGGTCGCAGCAAAAGTGAAAGGAAAGATTTATAAGAGAGTAGTGAGACCAGCCTTGTTGTATGGCTTAGAGACAGTGGCACTGACAAAGAGACAGGAAGCAGAGTTGGAGGTGGCAGAACTTAAGATGTTGTGGTTCTCTTTAGGAGTGTCTAGGGTGGACAGGATTAGGAATGAGATCATCAGAGGGACAGCACAGGTTGGAAAATTGGGAGACAAAATTCGAGAGGGAAGTTTGAGATGGTTTGGACATGTGCAGAGGAGGGATAGTGGATATATTGGTAGGAGGATGTTGGCGATGGAGCTGCCAGGCAAGAGACGGAGAGGAAGACCAAAGAGGAGTTATTTGGTTGTGGTAAATGAAGATATGCAGGGAGTTGGGGTGAAAGTAGAGGACGTGGAGGACAGGGTGATGTGGAAATGTTTAACTCGCTGTGGTGACCCCTGATAAAGGGAGAAGCCGAAAGAAGAAGAAGAAGAAGAAGAAGAAGAAGAAGAAGAAGAAGAAGAATGACCTTTTGAAATATTTTTCGTTCATTAACTGTTATCTCTCATATTTCTTCTTCTTCCCCACATTTCTATGATTAATACAGGCTGAACTGCTTAACATACAGACACGGTTCAAACACTGTTACGTAGATCATCATGCTGTGTGTGCTATATATTTTGAGTCGATCCGATTTATCGTTTTTTTTTAATAGATTTGAGTTAAAAATTTAAAATCTACCATACAAATTATCAGTTTAAATTATAACTGACAAAATTCAAATTGTAAGTGAAATCGTTGATGTCATCACAGAGCACTCAGTGTCTGAGACTCAGTGCACTGTTCATCTGCTACAAATACACACACACACACCCCTGCACAAGGCCAAAAGTATTGGGACACCCCCGCAAGCGATCAAACGTATGGGACACAAGCCATATTCTTTCAGTTTGCCACATTTCAAGCACTGCTGTCGTTCCTTCAGCAAATGCAGATTTAGTTCATTTTCTTATCTACTTATTCCTGGTCAGGGTCACAGGAAAGCCGGTGCCTACAGCCATTGGCACAGGGTGCCAACCCTTCATAGGGCACACACACACAAGCATACACTAAGGGCAATTAGTGTCTTTGGAATGTGGGAGGAAACCGGAGTACCCGGAGTTAACCCACACGGACATGCAAACTCACACAGGTGCAGTCTGAGGTGAGGATCGAACTGGGGATCTCAGAGCTTTGAGGCGATAGTGCTAACCACTACACCACCAAGGTAAGCAGTTCATTTTTGAAAAAAACTATGCTGATACAAATATCTAACAAAACATTATTGGACTTGATGAAATCCTATTTTATGTCACACTTCTTCTTAAAAAAAAAATTTGTTTAGGTAAAGCACTGACTGGTCAATGTCCTACACAGATCTTCCTTCCTTCAGGAGATTTATATTAGCTCAAATATTGCTTCTCTCCTCACACCATTAATTAGTTGGCATGTATTGAATCACTGAAGTCTCAAGGCATCATTATTGAGTGGAGCCTGTTCTATTCTGTTCAGTACATGGGGATAACCTTTGTCGAGCTCGGTAAGGAAGGTCAGGGAGCTGAATTCCCCTGCAAAATAAAATCATTGAGGTCTGTGATTTGTCAGGTCTCTCTGGAGACAGTGAACCCTTGGGGATAGTAGAAGAGATCAGAGCAGTAGGAAAGACGTGGGAGTATGGAAAGCAGACAGGGAGAACTGCCACCGCTCTGGGATACTGCTTTGCGTTTTATCTGCACTTTTTTAATATCGACACCTGGCAAAAATCTCAGAATTCACATCTACCACCACGCAGAGAGAAAAGGCTTAGAGGTTCAATACATCCAGAAGACGAAGGCTTGTTTTGAAAGGTTATACCTTTTAGTCTGCAGTATCACCAGTTTCAGAATTGTATGTAGTCAAGGACATTTGGTCTAAGGCACTTTGAACTACATATATAATGATGCAATACGCTGTATACTAAATTTCATATAATACATACAGTAAGCTGGAAGCCAAGCACTGGTATAGAGCACATTTAAGATTAATATTGCTCTATAACTGCAGTGTAGAAGGTTTTCAGGTCAATGTCACTATGTAACAGGAAAATTTCAGATCAGTTTAACAGTGTTATATAGCAGGTCTTCAGGTTTATATCATTACGTAAGTGTAACGCAGTCAAAGTCAGATTTATTTCTATAGCGGTTTTTTAAAAGCAAATTTACTATTTTTTATTATCTAGGTCCAAAGTCCCAATTGAGCATGCCTAAGGTGACAGTGTAAAGGAAAATCTTCAAATACATTATAAGAAAGAAATCTTGGGCTGGGCAGCTTGGTGGCTCGGTGGGTAGCACTGCCTCCTCGCAGCGAGAAGGTCCTGGTTCCAATCCCAGGTGGGGTGGTCTGGGACCTTTATGTGTGGAGTCTGCATGTCCACTCCCTGTCAATGTGGGTTTACTCCGGGTACTCCAGTTTCTTCCCATAGTCCAAAACACACGTGTTAGGTTATTTGGTGTCTCTAAAGTGCCCCTAGTGTGTGAGTGTATGTTTGAGTGCATATGCACTATGATGCATTGGCGCCCTGTCTAGGGTTGTTCATGCCTTGCACCCGATGCCACCAGCTAAGCACGGCTCTCCCATGACCCTGTAAAGGATTAAGAGGATAAGAGAGTAGGTGGGTGAGTGAGTGAGTGAATGAGTGAATGTATGAACGAACCTTGGGCGGACTAACAATCAATAATGGACCCAACCTCCGTGGATGATCTAGGTGAATAATACAACAGGTTTTCATGTTGATGTCACTATGTAATGGTGTTAGATAGCAGTTTTTAAGCTGATATCACTATTAGCTTCAACATCAGGTTTTCAGGTTGATGCATGTAATGGTGTTTTGAAAGGACTGGCTTCCTATTACATTTCTAATTTAACTGTCACATTTTGGTTTGATCATTAGCATAGGTCTGTGTCCCAGGTAGGTTAATGGGTCTAAGAACGTGGCTTCAAACTAAAGATGATCGAGTGTTTGCTGTCTGGGCCCCAAGACTCTGAAATGCTTTTCCTGTCATTATTCATCAGGCCTCTTCAGTATGTATATTAAATTTTGCTTTAAAGACTCATTTTTATGAAGTGTCAGTTGGGCAATTTGTCCTAATGGTATTTCTATGTTTAGTGTTTAGGTAATGCGTTTTATGTGTTGTTTCTTTTGTCTCTAATGCCCAGCACTTTTGGATGACATTCATCATTGGAAGGTGCTTTAGGAATAAGGAAGTTTCTCCCATCTACACACAGGATCTTTGGAGCTTAGCCAGAGTGAGCATTGGGTTCTTGGTCACCTCTCTTACCAATGGCCTTCTCCCTCAAATACTTAGTTTGGTAGGGCAGCCAGCTCTAGATAGAGACCTGGTTGTTCCAAACTTCTTCAGTTTAAGAATGATGGCCACTGTGCTCTTGGAAACTTTCAGTGCAGCAGAATTTTAAGCTCTTCAGGCAGTTCTTTCCTCCTCATGGCTTGGTGTTTGCACTGACATGCATTGTTAGCTGTGAGACCTTATTATAGACAGGTGTGTCTCTTTCCAAGTCATGTCCAATAAACTTAGTTGATTGGACTCCAATCAAGGTAAAGAAACATCTCAATGATGATAAAGAGAAATAGGAGGCCCCCAGGGCTAAATTCCAAGTGTTATAATAAAAGGTCTAAATACTTAATGTCCATGCGGAATTTTAGTGTTTAGAAAAATTATACAAAAAACCATTTTCTTCCTCCCATTAAGAGTTATTGAGTGCAGATTGAGGAGGGAAAACTTGATTTTTTTTTTATTTTAGTACTCAGGAGGATCTGAAGACTTTCCATTCCTATATTGTATGTGGCACTGTCATCTCGGAGCATGAATGTCCTGCATATCCTCCTCATGTCCATGTAGGTTTACTCTGGGTACTCCGGTTTCCTACCACAGTCCACAGGCCCTGATCCGAGTGTGTGCACGTGTGTGTGTATATATTAGTATGGTGTAGGGCCTCCTTTTGCGGCCAATACAGCATCAATTCGTCTTGGAAATGACATATACAAGTCCTGCACAGTGGTCAGAGGGATTTTAAGCCATTCTTCTTGCAGGATAGTGGCCAGGTCACTACGTGATGCTGGTGGAGGAAAACGTTTCCTGACTTGCTTCTCCAAAACACCTCAAAGTGGCTCAATAATATTTACTATTTACTAATAAACTGGTGACTGCAGGCCATGGGAGATGTTCAACTTCACTTTCATGTTCATCAAACCATCTGTCATAATGTTGTGTGCATTGCAATATTTTGAGCAAAACTGTGCTCTTACCCTGCTAATGGAACCTTCACACTCTGCTCTTAATGACCATCCATCCTCTGGAGGTCATTTTGTAGGGCTCTGGCAGTGCTCATCCTGTTCCTCCTTGCACAAAAAAGCAGATACCGGTCCTGCTGAGGGGTTAAGGACCTTCTCCAGCCTTGTCCAGCTCTTCTAAAGTAACTGCCTGCCTCCTGGAATCTCCTCCATACTGTTAAGACTGGGAGAAACAGCAAGCCTACTGACTATGGCATGTATTGATGTGCCATCCTGCAAGAGCTGGACTATCTGTGCAACCTCTGTAGGGTCCAGGTACCACACCATGGTACTAGTAGTGACGCTGACCATATCCAACTGCAAAACTAGTGAAAAATCATCCAAAATAGAGAACGAGGGACAAAATGTCAGCGGCCTCCACCTTTTAAAGCAATCCTGTTTTGGGGGTCGTCTCATTGTTGCTCCTCTAGTGCACATGTTGTTCATTTCATTAACACCAAAGCAGCTGAAACTCAGTCTATACTAATTAAAAAGTGTACCTGTAATTTTTTTTGAGCAGTGTATATATATATATATATATGAGACTAGCTTCAATATAACCTTGAGTGTTGACTTAACCTTGTGTCTGTGGTTGAATGGCTACTGATGCTGAAATACACAAACAAACAAATTATATTATACAGCAGGTTTTCAGATTGATATCTTTACTTGGGTCTCTAGTAAGGAGTTATATAATAGGTTTCTATGGAAAATAAACCAAAAACATGACAGCCTAGTTGAAAACAGGTCTGTTTGATATATTAAACCTGTCTACAGGTGCAGCAGAAAGCTCAGAATTATAAATAGAGCCATTTATATCACATGCACCATGCGTTTGTTATCTTCTTTGAGAGTCTGCGCCTCTTGTCACAGTAGTAAAACCCAGGGCAACGGCGACAGTTTAGCTTAATCAAGTTCACAGTAAAGGGATGAAGAGCTGTTTATTAAATATTGTTTGATAACAGCAAAAAGGGGAACCTGGAAATGAGCTGATCCAAAAGAACACAAAGGACAAGCATCTAACAGGACCAGCACTGCTTAAAATGCAGAATACATGCCGGTTTGGAGCACTGTGATTCTGGTCCCATTGATTTTGCAGAAATGGCCTGAAACTGAACAATTTATTAATGGTTATGGAGCTTTATGTCAAGTGCTTCCATAATTTTAAACGCAAAACAAAACTGTGTACAATTTAAAATACTGTATAACGTTCACTTTAGGTCTGAATTTGCTAACACACACACTGGCCCTGCTGAACCCTAGAGACCCGAGTTCTATTCACAGTCCAGTTGCTGCCTGTGTGGAGTTTGTATGTTCTCCCTGGGTTTGCGTGCTTTTTCTCCAGCTACTTCAGTTTCCTCCCACATTCTAAAGATTTATTAGTTCATCTGATGTCTCTAAAGTGTCCGAATGTGTGTGTGTGTGTGTGTGAGACCATCCTGTGATGGACTGGCGCCCTGTCTAGGGTTGCTTCCTGCCTTTTGCAATGTGCTGCCATTTAGACCCCGTACCTCCGCGACCTTGAATTTGAATCGTGAATCGAGTTTCGGCTGAAACGAGTCATGCGGCTCAACTCATACATTTAAGCAAGTGTGCCAAGTGCCGAGCAAATAATGAAAACTGGGACAATTTTTTTTTCTGGTCAAAACACGTTGAGAACCACCTCCAATTCAGTGAGTTCTGAGGTGGTCGAGAACCAAGGTACCACTGTACAGATAAACTTCTCTTTCATATTTTTACAGCATTTAACAGACGCCCTTATCCAGAGCGACTTACAATCGGTACAACCTTACAATCCAAGCAATTGGGGGTTACGGGTCTCAAGGATCCAACAGTGGCATCTTGGCAGAGGTGGGATTTGAACCCTGGACCTTCTGGTCCAGAGTCCAGTTCCTTAACCGCTGGGCTACCACAGTCCCATATTGTTTCGTAGGAGGCATGTGTGTGTGTATTTAAAAAAAAAAAAAGTTTCAAAAGACATGTTCCAGTGATGCACACACATGCCAGACACAAAAGCTTTGTATATCACAAGTGTCCATGATTGTTTGCTGTGTTGGCAAGACTTTGGCTTTGATCATTATGTTTTCTAAAGCTCACAATTTTGGCTTAGCCTAGCATTCTGCCCTTTATGCTACACCCTACTGATGTGAAACCCGGATGAGTCATGCCTCTTTCTCATCAAACTGGTCAACATCAAAAGGAAGACAGAGAAAACTGATGTCTGTCCACAAAACAAATACACACGCTTCCCCACACTCACCCACACACAGCAGTTTAGTTCAGCTGCTGGATACCGATCGATTTTTTTTTAACGTGCCTTATTGAAGTTAAACTCTCGACAGACTTGCGCTGTAGGTAAAATGATGAATAAGACAAATATGACATTCAGCAGGTTTAATATAGTATGTTGTATTCTGAGAGCTGGAGGAACAGAAATGCCATAGAAGTCAGACTGTTGATATAGACAATGGAGTTCAGCTGCAATTAACTCAAAAGACATAATGATTGACATAAATGCTACCAGAATATAAAAACTGCAACAGGTCAACAGCAGACTCTTTTCACTTAGTGCCATGCAGCACCATGGAAACAGACCTGCTGTGTCGTTTTATGTGGAATAAGGCATGGAGTGGAATGTTGCTCTTTTTGTCTGCTATTTGTGTAGATATAGTAAGAAGAACTGATAAAAGGACAATGAGTGTAGAAATAAGGTGTACCTATATATATATATATATATATATATATATATATATATATACATACATACATATACATATATACATATACATATATATATATATAGTGTGTGTGTGTAGACAGATAGATAGATATACACACTGACCAATCACATTATTAGGTACACCTTATTTCTATACTCATTGTCCTTTTATCAGTTCCACTTACCAAATAAAAGCACTTTATAGTTCTAAAACCATAGTCTGTTGTCCATCTATTTCTCTACACACTATGTTGGTCCTCTCTGCCCTGTTCTGTATTGTACCCCCACAGGACCACCACAGATCACATTTGCATGGAGACCCATGCCATGAAGCTCCTGGCGCAGCGTTTTTGTGCTGATGTTTACGCCAGAGGAAGTTTACATTTACATTTACATTTACAGCATTTAGCAGACACCCTTTTCCAGAGCAACTTACAATTGATACCGTCTTACAATCCAAGCAACTGTGGGTTAAGGGTCTTGCTCAAGGACCCAACAGTGGCATCTTGGCAGAGGTGGGATTTAAAACCTGGACCTTCTGGTCCATAGTCCAGTATCTTACCCGCTAGGCTACCACAGTTCCAAGTTTGGAACTCTGCAGTTATTGAGTCAGCAGAGGGACCCTGCTCTGTAACTTTGCATGGTCTGCTACCTTTTGGCTGAGTTGCTGTCATTCCTAAATGGTTCCAATTTCAAAAATACCTCTCTGCTCTGTGATCTTCTCGGAGTGTGTTAATTTACACAGTAATGGGTCCTTTGGTTGAGGTGAATTTGAGCCACAATGCCTACACTGAGCTGCAAGACAACCCGGTTTTACCGTTCACTCACTACCTTATCAAGAACATAACATTACTATCCCTGTATTCCTAAATGATAATCCTCCTGTTCAAATGTGACTGATTGGCATGATGAAGTTTCAGGTAGCAGTCACACGTCTGGACTGGCCCGCGAAATCCCAAATATGAATCCTCTTGAAAATCTGGGGGACTACCTGGAACAATGAGTAAGATGACAGGGAAGGCATCCATGAAATCTGGCTGAACATTGATGTCGCTTATATCCAGAAACTTCCATGCCAAAACAAAATCGCAGCTGTTACTCGTACTCATGGAGACATTACACGCTATTAGGTATGTTTCAGTCACACTGCTAATTTTGTCTAGTCAGCCTAACTAACAAAGAAACAGATGTAGAGAAGAAACAGATGCACTACATTCCTTCTAGTACATCTGACTAATGTTGACGTAAACCTGCTCCTGTCGTGCATAGCCATTGATGCTCATGCAACCGTAAATAAAACAAACAAAAACCTGTACTTAAGATAAATTCTTACATTTGAAATGATTTTGAAGGTTCCGTTTTTTCAGACTATTACTAGAGACTAAATAAATTAGTTTCATTCTTACATTTATCATCTAAGCTACCAAAGGAAGTTGGGTCCCTTTTTGAGTCCCAAGGTTTCTTCCTTAAAACAATTAGGGAGTTTTTCCTTGCCACTGTTGCCCTAGTCTTGCTCAATTTGAGAATGTCCCTAGATAGTAGAAGATAATAATAAGTTCGATTTGTATAGCTAATTCAATTTGTAAGATAAACCAAAATAGTGAAGCTGCTTTGAGACATTGTTCTTTTGTAAAGAGCACTACACAAATTTGAGTTGACTTGACCTTAACTGCTAGACCACCACAAACCCCTGGCCCCCCCAAAAAGTGAATCAAGCAGTATTTTTCTGCAAAACATTTCAACTAGCAATAATCTCACCTCAGTCAATACTGCCACTGCGCAAAACTATTTATGTCAGGTAGAGCAAATTTAATCCTACAGGCCATGCTACAAGGTTTTGCTGCTTGATACAAAATTATACTTGTAGTTTTTTCCCCATGACTAATTTACAAGATAAGTCTGTCTGATATAACATAATTTACTCCAGTTTAAGGGTTCTTGGAATTGTTAGTCTGAATTGATACAAGAGTATTCAAATACAATAGTGTCATGTTGAGTCAACCACTGTGCTAAACTACCTAATTTCACCCTTCAAAATCACTTCAGAAGAGTAGTCCCAGCACTTTTGCTGCTTTTGTGTTTTCAGGGCTCTACAGTGCGTACAGTTTTCTCACATTTGATCATTCTTTTTAAAGCATGGCAAATAGAACATTTTTAGGAGCATTTATGCAAGAAGTGAAGACCACTGCTTTTACTGAGTATGCATCGTGTCTGCCTCAAAAGCGAATGCCTTTGCTGGAACTGGTAAGATGTACACTGAAGTTATATGAAGAGGACAAACGTGAATGGAAGTTTAAGCCTGAGTGACTTAGAGTGACTCACAATTGATCTTACAATCCAAGCAATTGTGGGTTAAGGGCCTTGCTCAAGGACTCAAGAGTGGCAGCTTGGCAGAGGTGGGATTTCTGTCCTTCTGGACTTTCTGTCCAGAGTCCAGTACCATAACCGCTAGTCTATCACAGTCCCACAAATACAGTGGTGTGAAAAAGTGTTTGCCCCCTTCCTGATTTCCGATTTTTTTGCATGTTTGTTACACTTAAGTGTTTCGGAACATCAAACCAATTTAAATAATTGTCAAATACAACACAAGTAAACACAAAATGTAGCTTTTAAATGAAGGTTTTTATTATTAAGGGGGAAACATATCCCTGTGTGACAAAGTGAAACACCCCCCCACCCCCTTGTTAAAACATAACTTAACTATGGTTTATCACACCTGAGTTCACTGTCTCTAGCCACACCCAGGCCTGATTATTGCTACACCTGTTCTCAATCAGGACATCACTTAATTAGGACCTGCCTGACAAAGTGAAGTACACCAAAAGATCCTTAAAAGCTACACACCATACCAAGATCCAAAGAAATTCAGGAACAATTGAGAAAGAAAGTAATCGAGATCTATCAGTCTGGAAAGGGTTATAAAGCCATTTATAAAGCTTTGGGACTCCAGCAAACCACAGTGAGAGCCATTATCCACAAGTGGCGAAGACGTGGAACAGTGGTGAGCATTCCCAGGAGTGGCCTGCCGACCAAATTTACTCCAAGAGAACAGCAACGACTCATCCAAGAGGTCACAAAAGACCCCACAACAACATCCAAAGAACTGCAGGCCTCACTTGCCTCATTTAAGGTCAGTGTTCATGCCTCCACCATAAGAAAGAGACTGGGCAAAAATGGCCTGCATGGCAGAGTTCCAAGGCAAAAACCACTGCTGAGCAAAAAGAACATTAAAGCTCTTTTCAATTTTTCCAGAACACATCTTGATGATCCCAAAGACTTTTGGGAAAACATTCTGTGGACTGACGAGACAAAAGTTGGACTCTTTGGAAGGTGTGTGTCCCATTACTTCTGCCGTAAAAAAGTAACACAGCATTTCAGAAAAAGAACATTATAGCAACAGTAAAATATGGTGGTGGTAGTGTGATGTGATGGTCTGGGGCTGTTTTGCTGCTTCAGGAACTTGGAAGACTTGCTGTGATAAATGGAACTATGAATTCTGCTGTCTACCAAAGAATCCTGAAGGAGAATGTCCGGCCATCTGTTCGTGACCTCAAGCTGAAACGAACTTGGGTTCTGCAGCAGGACAATGATCCAAAACACAGCAGCAAGTCCACCTCTGAATGGCTGAAGAAAAACAAAATGAAGACTTTGGAGTGGCCTAGTCAAAGTCCTGACCTGAATCCTATTGAGATGCTGTGGCATGACCTTAAAAAGGCTGTTCATGCTCAAAAACCCTCCAATGTGACCAACATTTCTCCACAACGCTGTAAAAGACTCATTGCAAGTTATCACAAACGCTTGGTTGCAGTTGTTGCTGCTAAGGGTGGCCCAACCAGTTATTAGGTTTAGGGGACAATCACTTTTTCACACAGGGCCACGTAGGTTTGGATGTTTTTCTCCCTTAATAATAAAAAACACCTTCCTTTAAAAACTGCATTTTGTATTTACTTGTGTTGTCTTTGACTAATATTTAAATTGGTTTGTTGTTCCGTAACATTTAAGTGTGACAAACATGCAAAAAAACCTCCCAAAAAAACACTTTTTCACACCACTGTACATTAAAGCTATTTGTGACATGTGCAGTGAGCAAACTTGTTTGATTTCCTCACCATGTCTTGGCAACATTTACTTTTTCTAGTCCCATGCTTCACTTAACAATTTTGTTTCTTGTGTAATTTAGAGGAATAAAGTAAAAAGAAAAAGGAAACAAAAAAGTTAATCATACGTTTGTGCTTTTAGATTTTGATTGTGCTCAAATCAGTAGGACAAGTGCTCTTTGGTAAAAAGCTTGTCATAGAGCCCAGGTGTGATGAAACCTATTATACAGCCTTAAACTTTTTAGCTGTTTTATGATCAATTTAATTTTCTATGAGGATGTATTCCTCTGCAATGTCACCCCAATCATTGTATTAGCATGAATAATATGAACAGGAACATCAAAAATATAGCAAAGGTTACATACCCTGCAGTTTCACACTGTTATATGAAAGTGAGTTACTGCATTGTACTGGAAACTGGTTGGTGTCAATCAACATGGCAGAAGTGTAGTATAGATCTACAGCCATTAAAACTGCCATTTCAGGGGACTTCTGCAGAGCTACTTGCTCTTTGCCATGATTTCAGTGATAGTAATTAGGGGAAAATAGCAACTGCTGTATCAACAGACAATAGAGCTGTGGATTCTTTCGCGTTCAGTTGCCTGTTCTTCTATTCATTAACATGATGTCATCTCTTAATCAGTCTTATATGGTTTGATGTCAGAACAAACATAGTTTATTCATCATGAATGGGTTCACTGCGAGATCAGGCTTTTTAATCAGTGACACTTACCATAATTACTTTTGATAGGCTATTGTTCTTGGAGACGATTCAACAATAATGGTCAAACTGAGCAATTATATACGCTTGTGGTAAACTGTTTTGTTTCCAATGAACGTCTAAAAGACAATTTTTCTGCACAACAACAGTGTGAAAATCACACACACACACACACACACACACACACACACACACACACACACACACTGCTTACTGTAGCTAATTAATGCTACAACTAACCCTGACCTGAACCTCAGTAACCTAATGGAGATTTTTTGGCTCTTTTGGTTTTTCAACAGAAAGTTGCAGTTTTCCCCATGGGGACCAACAAAATGCCCCCACAAGTAGGCCTGTCACAATCATGAAATTTTACCTGACAATTAGTTGTCCCAGTGTGATTAAAAATTGAACTGTCTGTTCATTGAAGGCAACAACATTTACAGCATTTAGCAGACAACCTTATCCAGAGCAACTTACAATTGATAGTCTTACAATCCAAGCAACAGTGGGTTAAGGGTCTTGCTCAAGGACATAACAGTGGCAGCTTGGCAGAGATAGGATTTGAACCCTGGACCTTTTGGTCTATAGTCCAGTACCTTAACCGCTAGGCTACCACAGTCCAAGTAATGAAGTACAAATCTAGTTCATGCGACTGAACAGCCATTATGCTCACTAGCCATGTTTGCTTAGCAGCTATTACTGTCAGAATGAGGCACTGCATGTGCGTGAACCCAAAACTCCTACAAACATAGAAAACTAAAAAAGTATGACAAACGTGAAAATACCAGAAACAAAACTCATTCTGCTAGAATACATACACAAAAATATAGAAAGAACTACACAGCTAGCAAATAGCCTACACCAACATTACTCTAAATACGCTAGAGCACCAAGTTAGGAGTTCAAACTTTTTTTGTTTTTCGTGAATCCAATTACATCTTAATGAACTCATTTACAACTTTCTTTTATTCAAACTTCAACCCAGTACACCCGGTTCCCATTCTGCTTGTTGCAGGAACCTACCAGCTGTGGAAAATTACTGTAGTCCTTCATAATTGTAATTATATCAATTAATTGCAATGATCTTAAATAATGTATGTTGCCATGCTACTTTTGTCAGTTCATTATTACTATAATAAGTTACAGTTATTCAGTAAAAAATCTTTTAAGTTGTTCTAATGGAAAGTGTCAGTTCAGTGTGCCTCCTACTCACTCTGCCTAGGGCATAGCATAACACTACAGTCTATGGGGCATGTTCAGTGCACTGATATCTGGAATTCGACTGCAGACAGTGTGTTGAGAAAAAGATGCATCAGACAGGAGCTGTAAATACAAATGTACTGTATTTGCTTGTTACAGTGAATAATACAGAGGAGGAGACAGTTTCTTATTTGTGGTGCGTATTTGCTTTATTGATCTAGCTGTAATTACAAAACAAACTAAATTAACTAACAGAAAAAGGTCAGACTGTGTCACACTCTGATGTACTGAGCACCGTGACTTGAAGCTAGATGATCTTGTTGTAATGATTCTCTTCCTTTTAGTTCTAAACCTGACATTCCATTCAGACTGAAACAGCTGCTGCTCATTGTTACTACTGCATTGTTTTTAGTTTGCTTACGTTTTACATTATCATTTTTCTCTTATCAATATATTAAATAATCTTAATTATTATTAAATAATATTATTCAACAAGGGAGGTGTAGTACCCTCCTCCTGTGTATGGGACTGTGGTAGCCTAGTGGTTAAGGTCCTGGACTATGGAACAGAGGTTCAAATCCCACCTCTGCAAAGCTGCCACTGTTGGGTCCTTGAGCAAGGCCCTTAACCCACCATTGCTTGGACTGTAAGATTGTATCAGTTGTAAGTCGCTCTGGATAAGGGTGTCTGCTAAATGCTGCAAATGTAAATGTATGGAGTTTCCAGGTTCTTGTGTTTGTTTGGGTTTCCTCTGGGTACTCTGGTTT
Organism: Ancistrus triradiatus; assembly: GCA_025084515.1. Lineage (NCBI taxonomy): Eukaryota > Metazoa > Chordata > Actinopteri > Siluriformes > Loricariidae > Ancistrus > Ancistrus triradiatus. Next base: position 198,333 of record JAJAGP010001383.1, read on the forward strand.
CCTCCCACATTTCAAAAACATCAGTTAGGTTAAATGACATCTCCAGTGTTCCACTACTGTTTGTTTGGTTTATTTAACATCACTATCAGCATCAGTGATACCATTTCAGCAACACACAAGGTCACATCTATACAAAAGATTACATCGAGGCTAGTCATAAATGTACTTTCATTTTGGGCCAATTCAGCGTAATCAAGTCACCTAATGCATGTCTTTGAACTGTGGGGGGAAACCAGAGTACCCAGAGAAAACCCCCGCAGACATGGAGAAGACATGCAGACTCCACACAGAAAGGACCCAAACCACTCCACCCTGGGATCGAACCTAGGACCTTCTTGCTGTGAGGAAACGGTGCTACCCACCGAGGTGTGTGTGAGAGAGATATGGACTGGCGCTGATGATGATTATATTCACCTCAACAATTCAAGTAGTAGAAATATTAGAATTACACGTCTCTACTGTGTGTGAGGACTATAATTCAGTATATTTATACTTCCAACAGTCTTTTGATCATGTGGATGTGCTTCACTTTCGGAATTTCAGTGAATAAATTGCCTTGTTTCAAAACTATAAAAAATACCAATCACTTGTTCAATCAAACTCCCTGGTTAGTACACTACATTATTACCCATAATGTATCAGAATTCTAGTGTACACCATGTGGTGCTTGAACGTTTGTGAACCCTTTAGAATTTTCTACATTTCTGCATAAATATGACCTAAAACATCAAGTCCTAAAAGTAGATAAGGAGAACCCAGTTAAACAAATGAGACAAAAAAATTATACTTTGTCATTTATTTATTGAGG
>JAJAGP010001384.1:0-37352 GCA_025084515.1 Ancistrus triradiatus
CTATTATAAATGGAAATTTAAAGCTGTTCGTTACTGCAAGGAGGATACAGACGTTTTGATGCGAGTGCATGTGAATTCAATTAAAGCCCAGTTTTGCAGCCCAACAGTGTGCAAACAAGCAGTTTTGTTTGGGATTGTAACTTGTCAGGGCTTTTCTCCATCCAAGACCAGCACAGCCAGAGAATCGGCTTTTAACAGCAACTCCTGAGGTTCACGTTACAACCCAGCTAGGGATTCAGATCCTTAGAAACTGCTGGTACCACAAAACCACAGAAACTACCTGTTGCGTGTAGGAGCACTTCAAACACAAAAGGCGATCTACATCTGGCAGCAATGAAGGTGTTTAGGAAAGAGATGTGAAATCTGTAGTTTCGGTTATAAGAGGAAATGAGCAGAGCTATAACCAGAGGAAAGTATCTATAACCACTGCATTATTCATCAGCCAGTCCTGTGGCCCCGAAGTTCAGAAAAGTGAGCTGAAGTCAGGGATACAATAAGAAAACTTTCTCAGGATGTCATCATCCAATCAGCATCGTCTGCCGAGAGAAATCCAGAAAGAAGTTCATGTGAATGCAAATGTCCTGAGAACAGAGGAAAGGGGAATGGCAAAGTATGGAGAGAAACAGATGGACTACAGTGTGAGGTTGTGGAACTATAAAATGCTTTTTCTTTTTTATATTTATTTATTTTTTTCTTCTTGCAAGACTGTTCCTTTCTATCTGTTCGTTTCCGCTCTCTTTCCCAGCCGGTCGTTAACCTTTCTTCGTGACAAAACACTGTCCTATTGGCCAAAAACCAAAAGTCTGTTATATTTTCTGTCCGTATTTCACCAGGATATCCCTGGTGAGGCCATTTAACAACTGCATTATGCTCTGTGAAACAGCTCGTTGACCAAAATGGACGTAGACCAAACATTACCATAGTCACACAGTCTTTTTAGGCTACTGTAATGTAAATATAAAGGGTATTTTCACAAAAACTGCATGCAGAAGATACATAAATGCGTCACAGATGCCGCTGAAAACACGAGTGGAACGCCCCCATCTACACAGCATCCCTAATTCCCAATGATTAACAATAAATTTCGAAAATACTGTCCTGTAATGTCCTATTATGACTGTGTAGGGGAAAGCCGTAACACTTAATAGGACAGTATGATAGACCTGATACTTTTGTTTGGCCAGTGCATTGATAGACAGTATTACGAACAACCCGGAAGACCAGCCAGATGAACAGAGACTCAGCGAGTGAATGTGAAACTGTTTATATAGTTACAGGTTAGAGAGGATGTACAGGTAGTGACGGATAAACAAGTGAGTACTACTTGCAATAGGACAGGCGCATACACTTACGGAAAACTCAAACACAAACATGAGTAACTTGCACAAAAAAGTCTCTAAACACATCAACCGAGTTAGAACAGTCTTTGGTCCAAACGTGAGCTAACGAACAAGCGAGAACAGGTGAAAGAACTTCTGCTATTTAACTCCTGCCTCTGCTTGTGGATCCGCAGCATTGACTGACTGTTTAGTCCTGTAATGTCCTGTTATGACTGTGTAGGGGAAAGCCGTAACACTTAAGAGGACGGTATGATGGACCTGATACTTTTGTTTGGCCATTGCATTGATCGACAGTATTACGAACAACCCGGAAGACCAGCCACATGAACAGAGACTCAGCGAGTGAATGTGAAACTGTTTATACAGTTATAGGTTAGAGAGAATGTACAGGTAGTGAGGGATAAAACAAGGGAGTACTACTTGCAATAGGACAGGCGCATACACTTACGGAAAACACAAACACGAGTAACTTGCACAAAAAAGTCTCTAAACACATCAACAGTCTGTAGTCCAAACGTGAGCTAACGAACAAGCGAGAACAGATGAAAGAACTTCTGCTATTTAACTCCTGCCTCTGCTTGTGGATCCGCAGCATTGACTGGCTGTTTTGGGCTGCAGTGTCCAGAGTTAAAAGACATTTTTATTTCTTCTTAAAATTCGTTTTTTTAAGACTTTAAATGTTGATTGGAAGGATATTAAATGGCACTTATCTGTATTTATTTATCTATTTGTCAAGTCGGACATCTCTCATCACTTTATTCCGGTTATACCTGTCTGTAATCCAGTAGTTACATAGTGAAACAGCACTTTTATCTAATGTTATTTTTATTTTCCAGTTTTGGTGACATATCTTTAGCAGGAACCCAAATATTGTGAGAAACACTTGTGAGCCAGTTCTGAAACGATGACTGTTGGTGGTTGAAGATGAGACAGACATAAATAATTGAGACTTTAATAGCTGCGTAATGGTAATACCAGTACACTAATTTTGTGCGTGTGTATATGTTTTTTTAGACTGAGCCAGCAAGTAGCATGTTGCGCTACATGGCCGCGCAGGGGCCATTGCCCAACACCTGTACCCACTTCTGGAGGAGCGTGTGGGAGCAGGGTGTTAGTGTCATCATCATGCTGACCACGCTGACCGAGAGGGGGCGGGTATGTTCTACTTGCAGGCCTCCTTTACGTAACATTAAATCTTCGCAGATACACACCAAGGATACGCAATAATGACAGCATTGCAGTCAGTAGAATGGAACAAATTTTCTTCTTATAGAACCAATGGGGTGGAAGGAAGTAAAGGAATTTGGGAAAGATGAAGTGAATGTATACACTCCGGAATCTCCTTAATATGGCCTTCACAGTATAGATTTGAACATTTGTTGAACCTTATGAGAAGTTCTGAGATGTAGACTGCAGTTTTAGGTCTATAGTCCACCCCGTGGACACAGAACCCACACACACACACACACACACTGCTTATTGGGAGGGCTGTATCCTTGGGCTCAGGCTTAACTGTTGCTTGGTAACCATGTGGTCTGAAATCTTCCCTAGTATGATTTAGTATTGGTGTGCCTGTGCATTTGTGCTCTGCTTAGTAATCTTGGCACCGTTTCAGACCAAATGCCACCAATACTGGCCCCATCCTCCCGAGGTGAAGGACTACGACTATCTTCAAGTGTGCTGCCATTCAGAAGAGTGCAACCTGGCATACGTCTCCAGAGAGCTAACGCTCACGCACACTCAGGTAAGCACGAGGAGGTGGATGAATAATTGCGGGACTTTATTTATACGGAACTTTGGGTCACGTTCAGTCAAGCACATGGTGGAATTCCACTTGCCTTTCTGGATCCTAGTCAATAGATACAAGAAGGTTAAGAAAAGAATCTGAAACCCAAAACCAGCAGCACAGAACTGCAGACTGAGGGGGAGAGAGGCGGTGCTTGTGGACACGTCCTGGTTTCCCCTGAACACTCGATACTTTGCACTACCCCCCCCCCCCCCAATAGTTTTATGCGTGTGCACCTGCGTTCACTTTTTAGCGTGTCGCCGCATGCATGTCGGAACCAGCGCTGCAGGGCCGCACATGCATGCACAAGCGTTGCTGGAGAAAAGACCCATCTGCTGTCTCAGTTGGTGGGAGTTAATCTCAGCACGGACAGCAGACGGAGGTTATATCACACGTCCAACGGCCATACAGCGAGCGCGTTTGTTTGTGTGGACTTGTGGAGGCGACACTAATAAGAAGTGGCGCTTTTGAAATACCCTACGAGCTGAATAAGTCTTTCTTCTTCGACCTTGGTGCAGCATGGTGAAGCGAGGCATTCGTTGCACGGTGTTGCTTGCAGCGCAGCCTTTTCCCAAATCGTCAGGAATTCGTTGGATTGGTCGTGTGCGCTTTGTCTCAAACAGGTTAATATTTAGCTTATCAGTTAGGTCCGGTAATAAAAAGGTAAACGGTGCAGGCAGGTGTCCTTCAGGACAGAGCTTTACTATATCTGCTGTAACTGTTTAAAACAAACAATTGCTCACCAAAAAGTAATACAGGTGTGTGCTGATTAACATTCTCTGAAGCGGGACGTTAACCGAAATGGGCGTTGACTGGATCTATAACGTAACTAGGGTAGTGAGCTGGCTAGAGCTGAGGTGTGCCATTACCAGGCACCTAGCAGAAGGAAATTTGTTGTCACGGCGCCCATTACATGTCCTGCCATTGACGTGAGCGAGAAACCTGGATTGCTACAGCTGGAACTGGATCATCTGTAGCGATGAATCCAGGTTCTCTTTGGGATCCGCCGACGGTTGGGATCAAGTATGGCGGCCTCATGGTGAGTGCTTCAATCTGAGCTAGCTGTGGAGTGACATATTGCCCCAATTGCTAGTTTGACGATCTGGGGAGCCATGATATATGACAGTAGTGATACGAGGGACACTAACAGATCAGCGATATGTGCAGGACACCTTGCAGCCCCATGTGTTGCCTCTTATGGTAGGGCTTCCAGCAGGATAATGCTCGCCCACACACACAGCAAGGCTTTCCAGGAATTTCCATGGCCTGCCTGGTTTGCCTCCAAATCCCAACCGTGTCTCATGTATCCAGGCTAGAGGCGGCCTAACTGGGTACTAGAGCTCATTTCAGCTGTACAGTTTTCCCCAGTATACTTATCCTTTTACTAGAACCTTTCAATTACATACATCATCATTACATTCACACAGTCCCATTCGATTACATTTTTGTTGAGTTGTTTTAGTCTGATCCAATGTGACCTGGCACACTGAGGAAAAACTGTATGTGTGTAGAAATGATGTCGACTGAACTCTGAATTGTCAGGTGTGCACCCTTGTGTCTGTGTGCTTGTTTACTGTCGATGTTTTTCGCTTCAGTGTCTTTTGCGTTCTACTAAGGAAAAAGGCAACGTGTCTAGACATGCCCCGTCTTTTCCATACACACAAACCTCCCGCTCTCTCCCCCTCCATCCCTCTCTATCTCAGCTGGGTCAGCAGCGCTCCATCACACACCTGCAGTACGTCGCTTGGCCAGATCACGGCGTCCCGGATGACTCCTCGGACTTTTTGGACTTTGTCCGAGCCATGAGGTCCAAACGAAGGGACGCCGAACCGCTCCTGGTTCACTGCAGGTAGGCCCAAACACCACGTACTGTACGCTGAACTCGCACACTCGGGCGAGTAACCCTAAGCAAACGCTTCCTGCAGTGCTGGGATTGGACGGACAGGTGTACTGATCACCATGGAGACAGCCCTGGTCCTGATGGAGGCGACACAGCCGGTGTATCCTCTGGAGATTGTGACGTCGCTGAGGGATCAACGAGCCATGATGGTCCAGACCTCGGTACGTGCGGTTCTCGTTTGCTTTGACTTCGGAGAGCTACACGTTCTCTCATGTGTGTGTTTTATTTTTCAGTGCCAGTTCAGCTTCGTGTGCGAGGCCATCCTGCGCGTGTACCGAGAGAGATTTAAACACAACCAAACGACTAACAGTTGACAAGAACGAGAGGAGGAGCAGGAACGGTGTGATGGATGACAAATTCTTCAGAGGAGATCTGTTCTTATGGGAGCAGACCTAAATGCAAATTGATGAAATGATTAACGGAATATTGTATATTGCTTTAAGAGAAAAAGCATAATGGATAAACACTATATTGAAAGTTGTGGTGCTCGGATTTCTAGATCGTAGTGCGATCTGTCGCGTCACTGAAATAGAGGCCATCCTATCTAATGTTCAATATTTCTTTAATTTTTTTACCTTATAGCCCTGCTTTTTCTGGTCAGGGTCATGGCACCGATCACCAGAGGGCTTTGGATTTTGTTTTCTTATTTAACGTCGCCTTTGGGATCAATGGCTATGCACGACAGGAACAAGGCTATGTCGAAACTAGTCAGTCACGTTCAGAGCGGGGCAATTTAGAGTGACCGATTAACCTAACGCATGTCTTTGGGACGTGGGAGGAGACCCAGGCAGACACTGGGAGGACATGTAAACTCCACATAGGTGACCCCTGAGGTCCTGATTGAACCTGGGATCCCTTTATTGCTGAGACCACAGAGCTGGGTAGACATCGCTTGTTGCATCACCTCAGGGACGATTCCCCTGATTGGCCTTCCCTCCCTCAGACAGCCAATCATGTCTCTGTCTGACGGTCGACCCGGCCAGAGAAGCTGGGCACTCAAACCTGGTTCCCTGCGGTGGTGGGCTAGCGTATAACTACAAGTCTTCAGCTAAAGCTGCCTCTTTTTGTCAAATATCCTGCGGTACTATATGACAGGAGTCGCCCAAACACTTGAGGCCCATGCGATGCCATGCTGCTAACACATTCCTTATAAAAATTGTATAAATACAGTCCATCTTTGAGATTTGAATCTCGGGCTGGTGGACCCTGCGAGCACAAAAGCACTGACACTTCTACACATTGCCTAAGCAGAAATCTTACTAGGACACTACTACCATGTCTGCCGAGAAAATAATAAAACTGTTGATTCATATTCGCTTGTCTCGTGTGTGAATGACTTTTATTGAGTAACACGAACAAACCATTTCAGGGTGTCCACTGTGCTAGGTATTGTTACATTTTTAGAGAGCCAAGCTACTGCTGCTGGTGGTGGGTATCAGATGGCTGATATAAACACATGGGCAAAAGGATTACTTTGGCAAAGCTTTGTCCAAGTACTACAATACAGGTTACATTCACCAATGGCCACTTAAAACATTACTGTGCAAAAAACCTTTTGCAGCGTCCATTTATCTGGGTTCGGAGGCATCTGGGATGGACCATCACACAGTGGAAACTTATTGTGGTGAGACCAATCAGTATTCCAGATCTTTTTTTGGAAGGAATGGATGCTGTGTGCTTCAGACCAAAGGCTGACTATTATCAGCAACATGTGTGTATCATCAGCAACAAGGGTCTGTCATGGTATGGGGTTGTGTCAGTGCCCTTGGCAAAGGTCATTTACTTTTGTAAGAATATTCCACCATTTAAAGTTCTCAGGTTAGTGTTGGCCCCCAATTGGACCTATTCTGTTGCATTTTAAATGGATGGCGGTGTTCTGACAATTTCATAGCAATAAACATAGGACTATTTACCAGAATATTCTCAGGTGACTGGTAGTCTTGTGATGGCCTTGGATAGAGGGACGTGATGGCAATAAATAGACATCCAAAGTCCATTGGTGTGTTAGGACCAGACCACCACCTAGATCTTTGTTTCAGTGCTGGTCCTGTGGTGGGGATTGATTAGCTGTGGTAAATGGAGAGGCTAACAAATTCTGAAGGCATTGCTGGGACTTGAACCTGGATCCCCCTAGTAGTATGCTGGCATCACCAAGAATAGTGCCCGGCTTAAATATTCTTAGGTTAGTGGTGATCCAGGGGTGAAGAGATACGGGGGACAGCAATAAAATAGAGTGGCACTGAGATGGCATAGCAATCTTAACATGCTAGCCCACCACGGAAGGGACTTGGGTTCAAGTCTGACCTTCTGTTCAGGTCAAGGATCAAGGATCTGTTCAGCAAACACAATTGGCTGTCTGAGGGAGACTAGGCAGGTTAAGTTATCATGCACTGGTGCTGCAACAGTGATGCCTTTCCATCCCTGCAGATGGACTGCGATCTCTTGCAGGGTAAACCTGCACCCTGTGTTCTCTGCGGATAAGCACCAGAACTCTGGCCCTGACCAGTACACAGTGGTGATGATGTAGAAATGTGAAGCACAGGCAAAAACCACCACTTTTTCAGGTCAGTGATGGTCCTGTGTCCCTTTCATTGATGGCAAGATGTATGGTTTGAACTGTGCGTAGCAATAGATGAACACAATCTCCACTTTCTCATGTCACCCCAAATCTTGCTTCTTGTAGCAGCTCCTTCTTACCTAAAGGCTCTAATCAAACCCCGCTGTGAACCTCGTACCCTTCAAGACACAAGCTTGACTCAGTTGGACCCACCACTCAAGAGTCAAGTCAGATTTATTTCACAATGGAGCATCGTCTCAGGGCAGCTTTATATTTTTAGAAAATCTTCTAATATCTAGGGCCATTCCCAAATTGAGCAAGCCTAGGGCAACAGTGGCAAGAAAAAACTCCCTAAACGTTATGTGGCCGCGAACTCCTGGGCTGGCTTGAATGATATGTTAGAATGAAAGGAAGACAAGAGTCAAGGCTCTTCTCTGTTCTGGCATGCAGACGGTGAGAACTTGTACTGGATGGCCAAATGGTTGAGTCACTTGCTGGCTTCAAACGGCGACTAAAGACTCAATTCTGCACTAAGCACTTAAGTGAAGACTGAAACTGCACTTACAAAGTATTTATTTAAAAAATACTCTCTCTGATTGTTTGTGGCTTTGCCTATGCCAAATCCTAACAGGGTTTTAGTTGGATGGTGTTCATGGGCTATTGCTTATTTGTACTAGCATGAGCTAACGTGTGCTAAGAAAAATACAAAACACTGCTGCACGTCGCTCTGGATAAGGGTGTCTGCTAAATGCTGTAAATGTAAAGCATTAACGCAACCCCCTGCCTCCTGCTACGTTTTTGCGGAGAGCAGAGTAGCTGCAATGTTGCTGTACCAGATAAATCGGCCATCTTGACTTGCTAACAGTACCAATATTGTAAACATGCCATATGCTGCATTAGGAGGGCAGTGTGGTCGTGTAAACAAGGTTCATAGAGTGGTTAAGGGTTAACATGAAAGGTTATGGACTATGTACCAGTTGCACCATTTCTGCGTGACAGACAAGGAGCTAATGGCGCGCGTGTATCCAGCAGGTAGCGCTGCTCTGCATGGTTATACGAAAAAGTTTGTGTGGCTCAGTCATTCGCGCATGCGCACTGGAAGCTGCCTGGCCAGTTTCTCTGGATTACTTACCTGAAAGGTGCATCAGTTTCGGTCAGTGGAGAAAGCGGAAAAGAAAAGCCAGCGCGGTTCAGCCGCCGCGTTACGAGCCCGGGAGCGACACGAACAGCTCGGTTGCTTTCACCGTAATTAACGAGGAGAGTAGACGCAGGGGCTGGAGTGTGTGTGTGTGTGTGTACGTGTGTGTATTGTCTCGCTTGACCGTCCTGCGTGACAACTCCGCGGCTCGCTACAGGTCCGCGTCCCAGCGTGTGCTCGTAGCACCGGGGAAAGCCGTCGCAGCTGGACCGCGTTTTGTCCCGGAGCCCCTCACTTTTCTTTCCCCTTCCTCTTTCCCTGCTGAAAGATGATGGGCTTCCTGCGCAGGACGTTCAGCCTCCGGTCACGGAGACGCTTTCGGCCGTCCGATGAAATCGACGGAGGCGGCCGTGGAGGAACAGCGGCGCTTTACGCGCAGCAGCAGCAGCAGGTCGTGCCCGCACCCGCCGTGGTGACCGGAGGCACCGTGGTTCACATTCCGGCAGCGGGGAACAGCAAAGCGGTGATCACCTGCAGAGTCCTGTTGCTGGATGGCTCGGATGTCAGTGTGGAGTTACCGGTGAGTGTGTGTGTGTGTTTGTGTGGAAGCAAAACACACCGATTTGCCTAGTAATTGAAGTTCTGAACAGGTGTAGCCTACACGCTACAAGTGCACATTGGTGTCTAATGAATCCAGAATCATATACTATATAAACAAAAAAGCTGCTCCTGCGTTTAATGTGGGCTACTGCGTTTCAAAGTGCAGTGAGACAGGATCTATATATATTTTTTTTGTTCATTTGTGTAGTGAGAAAATGGTGGTCTTACTGAACGTACACTGAATTGTACTAAACAGACACCTGAGCTGAGCAGTTGAAGTTTCAGGGTCCTGCTCTAACCCTTGTAGCTTTACCACCATGACCGACCTGTCCATCTCAGCTTTTAAGCAGTAGGCTATAAATAAGGCGAGATGTTGTGCTTAATGGTCCCTTAAGCAGCCTCTCCAGTCAAGTGTCAGATTTGCTGCACTGCTTTTTGTTTACTTGCATCCAAAACTTTGGCCAAGCCCTCGCCGTGTTTCCCTATGGGTTTCACTTGTGCTGACAGATGGTGCTCGGGTGTACTTCCTACCAGCACGGAGACTGTGCTCTGCCACATCCTTTGGGCTGGCGGGAAATCACTTAAACGCTGCTAGAGGTAGATCAGGATCGGGGTTGTGAGGTTGTAAAAGCCAGAATGATTTCCCCAGAGAGGCCAAAGGCGGGAGGAGTATTTTGGGCTCTATTTTAAAGCTTCTCGCTGTCAGAGCTGTACCTGACTGAGTGTGGAATCGAACCAGAAGCCTCATGTAACCTCTACAGTTACAGCAACTGTAGGCAGTATATAGCTCTCTTAAGTACAGACTGTGTTTAACTACTGCTATAGATTCAGTACACTGTGATTCAGTGATTCAGATTCACAATAGCCCTTGCTCAGTGAAGTTTGTGTTTTTCTTTACTTTTACATCTGCAGTACTTTAATCTTAGTGCAAATAAATCTCCATGGGTCCTAAAAAGGTTAGTTATAAGAGCCAACTGAAAGCAAAACAGAATCCTCTAGAACACAGCCTGCAGTTAGCTTAGCAGCTATGCTTTCGCCATGAGTTTACCGATAGAGTAAGTGTTTTGCTTTTACTTTTCACTTTCAGTCCATTACCCCACTAAATTACATGAGATTTTCAGCACTTCATTATAAAGTAAGTGTTGTGTCAGTGATTTTGGCCAACTGTAGATTCATACAAGTGTATTAAACATTAACTTACTTACCATTACTTATCACGAGGCTGAATCTGCATCTACAGGCACCATAATGTAACTGCAGTCATTTAAGGTGGACTGGAAAATGCGAATAAGAAGGCAGCTTCAGTCTCATCCCCGCTATGATACACCAAACACTCGTTAAACTCATTAGTTCATGATACACATAACTTATGAAGGATTTGTCGGAACATATCCCCATCATAAATCAGGGAGCACCTGTACAATACAGCTCCATTAATGCTGATAATACCTTGTACAGTGTGGATTTTTGGGGGGTCTGGAACGGATTCATTCAATTTACATTATTCCTTATGGGAAACATTTGCCTGGTACTCGCAAATTATTTTCAGTTCTTGACAAACCTTCTGGAACGAATGAACACAGAGAACCGAGGTTTAAAATTGTAAATAAAATACTCTGTTGTAGCTTTGCCATAGATTAAATAACCGTGTTAAAGAAGTACTTTTTATTTCTGAGGACTTTCTGATAACTTGCGTTGTTGGGTTGAAATAACACAGAAAAATGTGATTTTTTTTAAGGTTATTCTGGCTACTGTGCATGCGCATCCCGCCACTACAAAGGGGCCAAGACTTGCTCAGACACATTCACTAGTATGCCGATCGGTTCTTTCTAATGACGGGGCAGGACTTCTGTACTACAGTCCCATTCATATTTCAGCCAGTGACCAGTCTCCTCCTTTTATAACGTCTCTGGCAGGACATTTGTCACATTATAAGCTTGGCGAGAGGCGACGTTGGCGGGTTTTTCGAGGTAGAGTGCATGGAGGGAAATCTGTCCTGCCATCATAGGTGGCAAGAGATGAGGTTAGACTAACTGTAGTAGCAGTAGTAATTCTGGGAAGTGTATAACAATATACAAGTATATTCCCTGTAGATAGTATATAACTTTAGTATACACTCACTGGCCACTTTTCAGGTACACCTCCATGTTTCTACATGCATTCTACAATTACAGCCTGTAGTCCAACTGTTTCCCTACGTAGTTTGTTCGTCCCCTTTACCCTCTTCTCTTATGGTCAGGACCCCCACAGATTAGGTAATATATGAGTGTTGGGTCATCTGTAGTAACTCAATACTATGTAAAGCAGTACTTAACTATAGACAATATACAACATATACAATCTAGTCTCTATACTGGGTGTAGCTGTACTTTAGTTTTCTGACTATCTGGCTTTTCTGCTGTGTGACTGAATAAGGCTATTGTAACAGGTTTCCACAGATCATGTGAGCCTGGGAGTGTCTCTGCCTTCTTTTCTCTTTTATTACCACCAAGTCAAAGAAATGTGGTTTTTCCCTAATTGTTTTGAATTTAACTTCACTGACAGTAGTGAGGTTTTTGCTGTTGGCTACATCGGTCGGTGCTCATATAAGTGCAGGGATCGTGTCTCTTGTATCATGTTACAGCAGATCCTGTGGCGTATTGTTACACAAAGTATGTGAGACCAACCAAAAATGTCAGTAGCTTCTGCTTTGTTTTGGGGGTCTTGTGTTTGAAGTGCAACTAGGTAATGTGACATACTGGCATATAGACTTTATTTTACATTCAACAGCTACACAACAGTAGTACTGGGCAATATTAATATCATGGTTAATTGAACATTTTACGTAGTGAACGATTTTTTTGGTTCACTGACAACCTTTGTACTGTACATGTTCAACTATTAAAGCTGGGACTTTTTTTTTTTGTAGTGATAGAGTGCATCACACATACCAGAGGACCACACACACACACACCAATGAACTATTTATGGTTATTTATTGAATATTTCGACCAATTGAAATCATAGCACACGTCACTCAATGTCGTTTGAAAATAGTCACATTTCAGTTCTTTTTAAAAAAGTACAGTGGGGCAAAAAAGTATTTGGTCAGCCACTGATTGTGCAAGTTCTCCTACTTAGAAAGATGAGAGAGGTCTGTAATTTGTACACGTCAACTATGAGAGACAAAATGAGCAATAAATATCCAGGAAATCACATTGTAGGATTTTTAAAGAGTTTAATTGTAAATCATGGTGGAAAATAAGTATTTAGTCACCCACAAACAAGCAAGATTTCTGGCTCTCACAGACCTGTAACTTCTTCTTTAAGAAGCTCTTCTGTCCTCCACTCGTACCTGTATTAATGGACACCTGTTTGACCTCATTATTCTGTATAAAAGAGACCCTGTCCACAGCCTCAAACAGTCAGAACTCCAAAAACTCAACCATGGCCAAGACCAAAGAGCTGTCGTGGACACCAGGAAGAAAAATTGAGACGCAGCAGGCTGGGAAGAGTGAATCACAATAGGCAAGCAGGTTGGCTGTGAAAAATCCACTGTGGGGAGCAATTGTAAGAAAAACTGGAAGACAAGACATACAAGGACCATTGATAAAAACTCCCTCGAATCTGGGGCTCAATGCAAGATCTATCCGTGGGTCAAACTGATATGAGAACAGTGAGCAAAAATCCCGAAAACTACACGGAGGGACCGATGAATGACCTGCAGAGAGCATGGGACCAAGTAACAAAGGCTACATCAGTAAACACACTACGAGAAGGGACTCAGATCCTGCAGTGCCGGGCGTGTCCCCCCTGCTTAAGCAGTACATGTCAAGGCCGTCTGATGCTGAAGTTGCCAGAGAGCATATGGGATGGTCCCAGAAGAGGATTGGGAGGAATATCATGTGGTCAATGAAACCAAAATAGAACTTTTGTAAAACCTCAACTCGCGTGTTTGGAGGAAGAAAGAAAGAAGGAAGAAAACTGCTGAGTTGCCACCATACCTACGTGAAACATGGGGGTGGAAAACATCACGCTTTGGGGGTGTTTTGTGGTTGATCCGTGGTAAGGGAAGAATGAATGGGGCCATGTATCGTGAGATTTTAAGCCAAACCTACTTCCATCAGTGAGAGAAAGATGGAACGTGGCTGGGGCTTCCAGCATGATAATGATCCCCAAACACCACCGTCAGGAAGAAGCATTTCAAGCTCCTGGAGTGGCTAGCCAGTCTCCAGACCTCTCAGCCCCATAGAAAATGTGTGGAGGGAGTGAAAGTCCGTGTGCCCCAAAACATCATCTGCTCTAGAGGAAGATCTGCTGAGGAATGGGCCAAATACCAGCTACAGTGTGTGCCAATCTGGTGAAGGACGTACAGGAAAACGTTGGACCTTGTCATTGCAAACAAAAGGTTTAGACAAAGTATTGAGTTGAACTTTTGTTATTGACCACCCAAATACTTATTTTCCACCATTGATGTACAATTGAAAAATTCTTTAAAAGTTCTGACTGCAATGTGATTTCATGAATTTTTTCCCTCACTTAATCATAGGTATATGATGAAACTTACAGACCTTTCTCATTTTTTCTAAGGAGGAGAACTTGCAGTGGCTGACTAAATTTTACTTTTTTTGCCCCCACGGTAGAGCATGAGACATTTTTTAAATAATGTGTTACAGTAAACATTCAGTAGGAAAATGGCCGTCCCATTATTTTTTTTCCATCTTTTGAATCCTTTTCATATCGATAGCTTTCATATTATAAATGCTCGTGGTCTTGATATCTACTTGTGGAGGCACTTGTTGCTGGAGCGTTGTCACTCTCTGTGTTTTTTTGGTTTTTTTGTGGATGCCACGCACTGTTCATATTCAGTAGTGTTGAAAGAGATTGCGCTGTTGGTTAAGCGTGGGGCACGGCTCGCGCAGTCCGTCGAGTTGGCGGAAAAGGGTGTGGTAAAATAGTGTAGGGGCAAGATCCTGCGATTATAAGAGGACAGCGATTTGTGCCAAAGAACTCCCTACAGTTCCAAAAGAGGGCACCAGAGAGTGTCCGCCTTTCTTAGGGGGGCAGTGGTAACACCGGGAAGCATCGTAAAAGAGGATATACAGGAAAACCGAAAGGAGGAAAAATTATTAAAATGATGTTTTGTAATTTCACCCCTTCGATTATTTCAATTTTGTCTTGGTTTTTTTTCTGCTAAAACTGTTTTTAAAAAAATCTCTTACAATGCTACACAATATGAAAACCATTCAAGAAAATGGAAAGAAATAACCAATGGCACATCCTATCAAGTCACGATGGATTTCAATTGGTTGAAATATTCAGTAAGTAACCCTAGATAGTTCATCTGTGTGTTTCCTTTGTTATTTGAAAATCGCAACGATATGCAGTTTTTCATTTGAAAAAATATCCCAGTTTGAATATGAGTGTATTTACATTACAAACCTTGTCAATGAACTATGAGGGCAAAAACAAAGTAATCGTTAATTAATTAATCGTAATCTAGCTAAAGTGTTCAATTAATTGTTACATTGATTTGAGGTCATGTCGCCCAGCATTAATCCATACGAAGGACATTTTTCTTTGGTATAAGCTGCTCGGAGTTTGAGTTCTCCTCTATGTTGCTTCCATGTCGCTGATGGGGCAGCGTTACACACAGAGTAGGATGTTTTTGAAGGGAAAGTACATAAACACAGACAATTCAAATAAAACCGACACAACAGGCACGAGCAAGGTTCCATCGGATAAAGGTACTGAATGTTGGTTTTGATCATTTTTCAATTAATTGCTCAGCCCTACCTGAAGTAACATCTGAAAACACGAGTCAGTGTGGTGCCACTAGATTTTGGACCAAAACTGAGGTACTGATGTTACTCATTAAGCTCTGATGTACATTTGGGATTCCATTTCATCTCAAAGGCGTCTGAAGGGGTTAAAGTCAGAGCTCTGTACAAACCAGCCAAGTTATTTTTTTCCCAAAGCTGGCAAACCATTCCTGTCTGGATGTTACTTTTAGTAGGGCAGGGCTGCAAGTTGATGCACTGACTTGTTGGGGAGGTAGAAACCTGTGAAAGAGATGTACTGAGAGTACACCCCATTCTGCTGCCACTGCTTGTTTAGGAAGCGAGTGTGGCCCAAATAGCAGAGATGGTGTAGATAGATGGTGTACATCCACCAAATCTGTAGCGAATATTCAAGTACCTTGGACAAAAATTTGACCTTGTGTCTCTGGACTGAGAAATCGCTTATAGGTATGCACCGCTTAAATAAGTCTCCATGGGTCCTCAAAAGGTTATTAATGACAGCCAACCGAAAGGAAAGCTGGCTTTCAGGTGAGCACCCTGATTTGCTTTCAAGCCATTACTCACTAAATTACATTAATTACAATACATTTTTCAACACCTTAGTTTAAAATAAGCTTTGTGTTAATGATTTTGGGCCAACTGCAGGTTCATGTAAGTGTTAATCCAAGTCTTGATGTGTAATAGGTTTCGCTATGATACAGTCAGGACTATGTTAAACTCATCAGTTCATATATATATATAAGCGAGAATATACAGGTAGTGGGGGGACAAGCAAAGGAGTACTACTTACAATAGGACAGGTACACTTACAAACACCATGTACAGCTTGTTACAAATAAGTAAAGTCACAAAGTCTCTAAACACATCAACTGAGTTTTTTAACTCCCACCTCTGCTTGTGTCTGGTTATTTCCTATTATAATTTATTATAATCCTTAAGACGTTGGGTGTTAAAGCAAACAAACATTAATCAGAAGGACATTAGATAGCGCATGTAAGTACATGCTAGCACTGCTCTAACCAGGTTATTCAATCTGTGAGCTCTTTCGGCTCATCACTGTCAATTGAGAATGAGAATGATCATTATTATTAGGCTGCTGTGGCTCCTCCAGGTTCGGTGACAAAAAAAAAAGCGCTCCGGCACCGAGCTGAGATATAAATGGCTCATTTAAATCCAGCCCATTACACTTTGCTGTGCGTCTGCCGTGCGCTGATTACTGAGGTGTTATGAGATCGGCCTCGTCTCGTCTCGTCTCCAAGCCGACCGTGCTGAACATTACTCGGTGTCAGTTGATGCTGTGCTGCACTGTGGTCGTCCCATTCAGTAAAAACCTGCCTGCAGTTTGGAACGAGGCTCATTTGTTTAAGGATGCGTCACTGCTGATAGTGATATCAGATACAGTCCTGATGGTGCGTTCATGTACTGGTACAGATCAAACATGGCCTGATATCGACGTGATACTTGGTCTGGTGCACGGATATGTTCAGCATCACTCATTATCTTAAACATCCAGTGACTTGTTCTACAAACACAGTACATACAGTGGTGTGCCTCCGTAATGATTTCCTATTTTTTTGCATGTTTGTTGGTATAATGTTTTTTCTTATGAAATGCTGTGTTACTTTTATGCCAGATGTAATGGGACACACACCTTTCAAAGAGTTCAACTTGGGTCTCGTCATCCGCAGAATGTTTTCCAAAAGTTTGGGATCATCAAGGATGTGTTCTGAAAAAACTGAGGACGAGCTTTAATTTGTTTTTTTGGGGGGGGCCCCCGCCCAGTCTCTTTTCTTATGGTGGAGGCATGAACACTGACCTTAAGGAGGCAAGGGAGGACGGAAAGTCTGTGGATGGGGGTGCCCCTGCAGCTTTTTGGGATGTTGTTGTGTGGGGTCTTTTGTGACCTCTTGGATGAGTCGTCGCGTGATCTGGGGTAGGAATTTTGGTCAGAGGCCACGCCTGGGAAGGTTCACCACTGTTCCATGTCTTTCTCCATTTGGGATAAGGCTCTCACTGTGGTTCGCTGGAGCCCAAAGCTTAGAAATGGCTTTATACCCTTTCCAGACTGATAGATCTCAATGACTTTCTTTCTCAATTGTTCCTGAATTTCTTTGGATCTCGGCATGATGTGTAGCTTTTAAGGATCTTTTGGTGTCCTTCACTTTGTCAGGCAGGTCCTATTTAAGTGATGTCCTGATTGAGAACAGGTGTGGAATATTGCGTAATATTTCAATTCATTTGATGTTCCGAAACATAAATGTGACAAACATGTAAAAAAAATAGGAAATCAGGAAGGGGGCAAACACTTTTTCACACCACTGTACATGGTTCTCACATTCACATCAAACAATGACATCCATATTTGAGGAACATGGAGTCATTTTTCCCATAAGGAATAACGTAAATTGAATATTCCTAGTCAAAATGCGTCGAGGTTGTCGATACTCGAGGTATCACTGTATACATATATGGACAAAAGTATTGGGACACACATCTTAATACTTCAGCATACACAGATATTTTGGACTATTGTATGCTTCAAACATTTTGGGGAAGGCCCTTTTTTGTTCCAGCATGACTGTGCCCCAGTGCACAAAGCAAGGTCCATAAAGGCAAGCAAGAACTTGATAGTGACACACAGAGCCCTGACCTCAACCCGTCAAATTTCTTTGGGCTGTACTAGAGCAGAGATTGTGAGCCAGGCCCTCTGTCCAACATCAGTGTCTGACCTCATAAATGCTTTTCTGGATGAATAGGAAAAAAAATTCCCATAGACACGGTCCCAAAATCTTGTAGAACTCCTTCCCGGAAGTGTAAAAGCTGTTAATGGCTGCAAAGGGGGACCGACTCCATATTTATGCCTATGGATTGAGAATGGGATGTCAAACTCCTGTAGGTGGATTGTGTATAGTTTTGGTATTGGTTTGGGCAGGTACTTTATATTGATGGCATATGCAGGCTGTGTGAGAGGGACATCTGTTAATACCAATGGTGTAAACAAGGCTGTTTACGCTCAAGGCAGGCCTCAGCTGTTTCCTCATAGTTTAATAGACACAGCTTTCAGAATGACCAGTATGATGAATAAAATAATATTGTAAGGACTAGAGCAAGTTAAGATTAGAGTTAAGATTAGTCTCCAGTGAAAATGCAGTGCGTTGTTCAGCTTTAGCTTTATAAGCAGCGTCAGCTTATTTAGTGGATTGTATGTTTGCTGCCACAGCCAAATTTGATCATTTTGTTTAATTTCTTCTTTTATAGGACAGTGGTACCTCGGTTCTCATTGTTAATTCGTTCCTGAAGGCTTGTCGAGAACCGAAAACGAGTACCGAGCTAGTTTTTCCCAGTAAGGAATAATGGATAATTAATCTGATCCAGACCATCAGAAAATCCACCCTGTATAAGGCATTATATGCATTAATAGACGTTATGGATGTAATGCATTCTGTTTATGACGTCATCTGATGCAACTGCAGTTTTCTGAACACCAGAGGGCGCAATCGGACGTCATGCTCCCAGATATGTTAAGTGTACCAAGTACACGTTATTTTGAATTGTTGTTTCTCAGAACTAAAAAGTACTTCTTTAACACGGTTATTTAATCTATGGCAAAGCTATAACGGAGTATTTTATTTACAATTTCAAACCTCTGTTTGTAGTACAGTGGTACCTCGCAAATTATTTTCAGTTCTCGCCAAGCCTTCTGGTACAAATTAACATCGAGAACCGAAAATAATTCTCATAATGAATAATGTAAATTGAATGAATCCATTCCAGACCCCCAGAAACTCCACACTGTATAAGGCATTATATGCATTAGTGGAGCTGTACTGTACAGGTGCTCCTGATTTATGATGGGGTTATGTTCCGAACTCATTAATACAAAGCTTATTTTATAGTAGTGTTGAAAAATCCCATGTAATTTAGTGAGTAATGGATTGAAAGTGGAAAGTAAAAGCAAAACACTTACTCTATTGGTGAACTGAGGGCGCTAGCTTGGCTGCTAAGCTAACTGCAGCCTGTGTTCTGGAGGATTCAGTTCCTGTTTTCTTTCGGTTGGCTTCTTTTAGGAGATTTATCTGCACTAAGAATACAGTACTGGCAGATGTAGAACTAAAGAAAAAACCAACACAACACGATAAAAAACACATTCTGCACTAAGAATACAGTACTGCAATGTAGAAATAAAGAAAAACACGATAAACACAGTAGAGATGTTCACTGGGCAAGAGCTGTTGTGACTCTGAATCACTTTGTACTGAATCGTGAATCGAGTTTCGGCTGAAACGAGTCGTGCGGCCAGACTCATACAAGTTTAAGCAAGTGTACCGAGTACCAAGCAAACGACGAGAGGTGGAGTCTGAGGTGGTCGAGAACCGAGGTACCACAGTGTATTGATATCTCAATATTCTCCTGGATTTTATTGATAACGATAATTAAATACTTTAGCAGCATATATCTTGGGTCTAAAGTATTCTTTACTTGGATGTTTGAACCCGTCTCTCAGAACCAGCTGAATCGTCACCGTGTCTTCCATGATGTAATCGGTGATGGCATTTGTTATGCCTTGCCTTCTGTTTTTTTTTTGTCCACTAGAGTTTGCCGAGTGTGTTTTTGTGCTGGTACCTTGGCTGGTTTAAGCCTGTCGTGGACAGCTGACTCCCAAAATTTGTCCTAATCTTCATATTGTGCTGTCTTTAATGGTAACTGATATGATTAAATAATATTTATTTATTGATTTCATTAAAACAACAATTAATCGTAGATGATACACATCACGCAATCCTATTTCAGAGCCCTTGTTCTGAAAGCTCTGCTTTGGAGCCTTGTGGTTTTTGGGCTTTTTGGTGGTTTAAATGTTGGTGCGTCACAGCAAACCGTTTTGTCCTTAATTTAAACATGCTGAAAATTGCACTGTACAGCATCTGAATCTAGGAAATGTGAATATTTTATTGGTATTGGGGAAGTTATTCCGATTTGTGTCGTCTTCTCTAAAGCCAAAATGTCCATATGTGAGTCATTTACATTTACAGCATTTAGCAGACTCCCTTATCCAGAGCGACTTACAACTGGTAGTCTTACAATCCAAGCCGTTGTGGGTTAAGGGCTTTGCTCAAGGACCCAACAGTGGCAGATTTTTTGGGTCCGGGTGGGATTTGAACCCTGGACCTTCTGGTCCATAGTCCAGTACCTTAACCACTAGGCTACCACAGTCCCATTTATTGTATTGTATTTACCTGGTTATTGGTATTGGGGAAAATGATTCCAAAATCTCGTTACCAACCCCAACTCTTGTTCCAACTTCCTATATTGCTGCCAACCATTACACAATGTCAACCACCTAACACATGCCTGACATTTCTGTTTTATCTGATATTTCAGAACAGCTCATGAACCGCCATCGCAAAAACAGCGAAGGTTTAAAACTCAGCTTTGCTACCAGACCGATGTGTTTCCTGCAATTTAATTACAGAGTGGCTGCACAACGAGAATATATTATATATTATATATTACTCTATATATTATTTGAATTATTACATTTTTAAATATGTTCTCTCTGTTAATGTTGACTGAGCTTCTGTCTATTTCAACTATTACTATAAACTTATTAATTAGATAAATTAGGTAATTCTTATATACATCATCTAAGCTGCCCAAGAAGGTCGGGTCCCTTTTAAGAGTCTTGGTCGTCCCAGGGTTTCTTTCTTATAACATTCAGGGAGTTTTTCCTTCCCGCTGTCACCCTAGGCTTGCACAACTGGGGCTATGTTCCAAGACAGTTATAAAGCTGCTTTGCTGCATTGTTGTGAAATTGACTTGGACTTTGGACGTTTCCTGTCATTCTTGAACCGCAGAGGTGAGAGGAAACATCGGCCAATTTCATGTCATCCACATTTCTGGGACTTTCTATATGAACAGCCCACTCAAAAGACAGGTTCTTCTTTTTTTTTTTAAACCATCCTGTTGTTGATTAGCTTGCGCGCTTTGTTTCATTGTCTCGTTGCATCATCCAGCCTTTATTCAACTTCAGGTGGAACAAGTTTGAATTTGTTTCCTCTGTGGTTCGAAGCTGTCTGACAGGAGTGCTTTCTTCTTGCAAATGTAATTACGGTGGTGTTCCAGTGAATAAGTCTTCGAATAGAAATGCTGTGAGCCCAGATCCTGACTCTTCAGCTGCCAAGGTTGTTGTGTGTCTGTTGTATCCAAGTCCCATCACTGCCCGGCTCTGGATAAGGGCATCTGCAGAACCCTGCCAGTTCAGTGTATTAACTAGTAATCAGAATGTACAACACACATTTGTTTTTGCAGTTCTTAATAAGGTGTGTATTTCCCCATAACTGTCTTTTAACTGGAATGTACCAAATGATGTAACTGGTGTGGGGGAGCATACCTGTGGTATGGCACGTGACCACACCGAGTGAGACATCATGGACTTTCCTGGTCTGGAATGCAGAGACGGAGGGTACACCACTGGTCCTGCATATGATCACACTGAAGGGGATTCCACATCAGAGCCAGACCCCCATACCCAAAATCTCTGAAGTCCCTGATAAGGCAGGAAACAGCTCTCCTTTTAATGGGTGTGATGGAACAGGCAGTTAATTTATGTTAATGGAGATTAAGAGCACTTTATTTTTACCTAGGCACATAGCTGGTGACGTGAAGTTTTTCAGGTCTTCAAGCTCACTTTGTTGGACCAGGATTCATCCCTTGTGTTTACATTTGACATTTCCATTTAACAGACACCCTTATCCAGAATTTTACAGCCCAACAGTTGGCTGAGATTGGATTTGAACCCTTGATTTCCATTTCCATTTATGGACTTAGAATCCAAGCAATTGTGGATTAAGGGTCTTGCTCAAGGGGGTTTGAGGGGATTTGAACCCTGGACCTTCTGGTACCAAGTCTAGTATCTTAACCGCTAGGCTACCACAGTCCCAGTCCCTACCACTGGATCTTCTGGTCCACAGTCCACCTTAAGCCAGGGGTAACACTATGCGTTTTTAATCCGAGTTTAGCCCAGATGCTCAGCCTTGTCAAGTTCCTAGTCTGCAGCTTTTTCACCAGTCCGAGTCGCCACTTGGAGGGAGAATCCAGAAGTGTGTAAGGGGTGCAGACTCTGATATTTTATATTAGTCTATGCTGGTCAGTGAGTCAATCTGAACAGGTCCGGTCAACAGCCAATGAAAACTGAGCATGAAAAGTTCTGTGGTTGAGGCAGGAGCACGAGTGGCTGCACAGTACAATGTAAGTTTAAAGCTCCGTACTCACATGAACTGAATTCTGAATTAGAGTTCAAAAGACAGGAACTAAGTAAATATTAACAGATAAATAAAATATTGCAGAAAACAACGTAAAAATATGCATATCAACATTACTTAGCTTGATACACAGTCACTTTAGTCCTTAGATCTTGAGTCCTCAGATCTTGAGTCCTCAGCAGGAAAGTTCTTGGTGGCACTTCGTCCCCAGCCATCCGGAGGAGGGAGAGAGTTACTGCCCTCTGGCATGGCCCGGGTATGGTGGGGCTGGAGCTGATGATGGAAACAATTGAGTGGAGCTGAAGTGGAGGAACAACTTGGTGTAAGGGGCTGAAACTGGTACCGGAACATAAGAGAAAATGTAGGTAGTTATTGATTAAGAGCAGTCTTGATTAAGAGTCCATTAACAACCACTGATGCCATGTGTAGCATGAGATTTATGAGATGGCAGCATTAGCTACAGCAGCGTAGCTAGAAACTCCAGGATTCCGCAGTATTTCAAAATGGTGACGCATTTTAAATTTCTGCTTCACTTACCTACTTAAATCACCGCTAGAGCAGTCAAAAGACAGTCGAGTTCTCAGACATGGACGCTTTTATTGACATATAACAGTCGCTAAATTGTGCCAAAGACATTGGTTACAAGATCAAGATCAATCCCGTGTTCATTTCCGTGTTTATATTCGGTCTGATGAGGATGTTCGAATAGAACGCTTTTTTTCTCTTTGTTTTTATCTTTCAGCAAAATGTTCTGATTATTTATTTGTGGAAACCCTGTTTGACAGGCATACATTATGACCACTATAGATCGGACTGGAGAACTAGGCTGTTCCGAACTCGGCCGTGAGGACATTTTATTTTACAAAGGGGGAAGACTAATTTTAATTGTAGAATATTATAAATAGGCTGTTCCATGACTTGTTTCCTCTCTTAAGCGTCATATCTTCTCGATTTGCCCTGAAAGCATCTTGTATGGAATATCACTCCAATAATACACCCCCCAATATTTTGTATTATTGGCAACCAACCACTACCACATGATCTTCAGTGGAAGATGTATTGGGACAATCACTCATTGTCCTTATTAGAATGAGCAGCCTCCCGTTCATATCACTTTTGACCTCTAGTTGGCTTTTGTACTTGATTATTGGCTGCTTTGTTCCGGAGAAACTTTCAGCACTGCTTGAGTGGGATAATGAAATAGAGGTATGTAATGTGAGGAGCCAGCAGACTCTGGAAACTCAGATTTGGCTTGAATATGACAAGATTCATGACTTTTAGACCTGTGGCTATACTGTATGTGTTTTCAATGGTGTTTAAATCAGAAGAGCCATTGGGAAGCTTTCAGTGTGTCCCATTGTCTGCATTCAATGTATATCATCCTGGGGCAACTTTAAGCCACCAGGAGCATGTTTGTGTTCATGCGTTTGCATATGTGGGCTTGTGTGTGTGTGCACGCATGCCGTTTCAAGGTTGAAGGTCAAATGAAGCAACATCCAGGCACGAAGCAGGGAATAATAGTCACTCCCACAGGGTGTGTCCCAAATCCAAACTCACTGTACCTATTATTTACTGTGTCCTACATATAGGTTCTCTAAGAGTCTTGCATAAGGACGAGTGGAGTCAGGTTCTTCTTTCCACCACATTCCTGAAAAACTGGATTAGGTTGATGCATGTGTGTATATATTATAGAAATAAACGCATTCGATTTATGATTTTTATCCTCTATGCCATTGGTTCCCAATCTTTTTTCTTTGGAGCCCAACAATGAGTATGTTTAGAAAAGCTGCACCCGGCCAAAGAGCGTAAAGTGTCACTGCCAATACTTTTGGGCAAAAATTTACTTAAATTATGGGGGTTTTTTTCCCCAATTTCTACTGGGTTCCAATTGTAGTCAAACCCAATCTTATTAAATATCATTTTAAGTAATTTTATGTACAGATTTTTTATCCAGAAAGTGTTATTTTATTTAAAATTTGCAAATTGTATTTGTACAATCTCAGAGCACTTCAGAGCAGACAAAGCCTTGTCCCCTCCCCCTATAAAAGACTTTGCTTTATTTTTTAACCCTGCTTTTTTACTTAAGTGTAAACAATGCAAAACAACGCACCAATTTTTTTTTTTGTATGTTTTTGAACCAAAACTTTTCCTGCAATTAAAAGAACGTATAAAGACAGAGACAAAATGTTCTATTGTAGCTTCACCATGTCCTACATAACCGCACCTTTTTTTTCATCTTCAGAAGATTAACGATTCAAAATGACGTGTACTTTTCTTGTATAAAAATGGAAACAAAAATAATTTTTACTTCCTTGCAATTAAAAGAAATTGCTAGTCTCACTGAGAGTAGTTACTTGCATGCACGACAGACACGAATCAGGGTTGCCAGATCCCACGTCTATGGAAACAAGCCCAAACTTAAAAAAACGCCTAAAACAGGTGACCTAGTACAATGTGAGAGTACCACTTGAGCAGTCAATAAAAAATTATTATTATTTATATTTGATTTGAACTAGAGCTTAAACAAAATCAACTTGCAGGAATATTGGAGAGAAAGAAACAGCATTTACATTTTAGAAACAAGGCCCAAAGTTGCTTAGAGTAAGCAGGCCTGTGTGACACTAATGACGAATTTCTGCTCTTAAACTCCCGCCTCTGCTCGTGGATCAGCAACGTTGATTGGCTGTTAAGGTGATCGGCTGTAACGTCCGATTTTTATTTCTGATTATAATTTATTATAACAATTTACCGAATTCATTGAAATTAGGAGTCTCACTGAGAATATACGCCAGTGAGCATGACTTATGCTTGCACCCTCTGGTGTCCAAATAATGCAGTTGCTTTAGGTGTAATAAACAAGAACACACAATCCAATAACCCAACTTAATGCGCATCGTTACATTTTTTTTTTTTGGTCATCGTGACACCCCTACTAGCTACTCATGGCGCAGCGGCTTATGCGAGGCTCCACAGGTGCCCCCGGAAGTGGCCTATACCCCGTTGCTTAGCTTTCTGTGCTTTTTGTGTGTGATGCAGAAACACGCGAAGGGCCAGGACCTGTTTGATCAAATCATTTATCACTTGGACCTGGTGGAGGCTGATTATTTTGGACTGCAGTTTGCAGACCAGGAGCAGGATGCGGTAAGTGCCGGCCTTTATATAGACGTGCGTGTGCATGCGTACCTGCTAACAGGTCTCTCCACTCTTGCCCATTTTTCAGCACTGGCTGGATGCAGCTAAACCTATAAGGAAGCAGATTAGCCGTGAGTACACACATTCACATGTACTGCTCGTGTATTACAGTTGGGTTATTGCAGGTGACTGATGGTTGCTGTGGTGATGCGTGTTATGAGCCTGTGTAATAGTGTTTGCTCGGTTGGAGGGCCAGGAAAAAGCCCAGCAACACTTTCGGAGGTGCAGCTGCTGCCGGTAGGATTACAATAGAGACGGACGGATCCGGTGTTTTCTGTCTTAATTATTACTACTGTTTGCTGTGCTTAATACACAAGCCCAGGTTGCGTCATTTTTGAACTACATCCATTAAGCTTGGATAGATAACTCTCTGTCTATCTCTATGGATAAGTCACTATGCTAATGATACACCTCAGAACAGATTGATAGACAGAAAAATGCTAAACAAATGCAGTGATGGACAGTATTACGAACAACACGGAAGACCAGCCAGATGAAACAGAGACTCAACGAGTGAACGTGAACCAGTTTATATAGTTACCGGTTAGAGAGAATACACAGGCAGTGCAGGACAAACAAAGCAGTACTACTTACACTAGCACAGGCACATCCACTTATGAACGCCATATACAGCTTGTTACAAATATTTAGCGGAAAGACAAACACACAAACATGAGGAACTTGCACAAAAAGTCTCTAAACACATCAACCGAGTTAGAACAGTCCCTAGCGAGCAAGCGAGAATATAACCAGTGAGGTAGTTACTTGCACAGAGCATACACGAATCAGGGTTGCCAGATCCCACACGAGAAAGAAGCACCTGGGTCTATGGAAACAAGCCCAAAAGAAGCGAATTGGCTTTTTAAAAAGCCCAAAACATGTGACCTACCACTGTGCGAGAGAGTGACCATTTGATGAGTTAATAATAAAATAATTTATATTTGCCTTTTAACTCAACTTGCAGGAATATTGAAGGGAGAGAGCAAGTAGTTTAGAAGTACACTTTAGAAACAAGCCCCAAAGTTGCTTACACTTATGTAGTAGTTCTGCTCTTAAACTCCCGCCTCTGCTCGTGGATCTACATTGTTAATCGGCTGTTGAGGTGACCGGCTGTTTAGACAGATTTTCATTTGCTATTATCATTTATCATTTTTATGACATCAGCTGTTAAAGTGAACGGACTTTGATCGGAGGGAGAAAAATGTGGATCGGCCCATCACTAGTATCTGAATCTTAAAGTTTAATCCTGCTTAAATTAGCCCTGTTATTGTTTTACCCCTGCTTATCCTGGTCAGGGTGTTTGGGGGACCGTCTGGAACCTAACCTCGTATTCGCTGGGTGTAGGCCCAGATACATCTTGGACAGAGCCCCAGTCCGTTTCAGGGTCCCATAAATGCATGACCCAGGCTTCATGATGCAAGGTTTTGAACCCTGGACCTCAGGACCTGCGGTTTCCAGCAGCTGGCTCTTACCACTGAGCCGCTTTTGCTGCACATTGAAATGTGTGATGCACCTAAATAAAAATTCTGGCTGAAACCGAAACTTTTGAGCACACCGAAGCAGAAACCTAATGCAAAATGGTTTGGTTTTAGTGATCTATGCCAATATCAATTCACACAACAAACACCGGGACCGAACCCTTTGCCTTAACACTAACCGTGTGATGGCAGTGCTACCAGTAAACCCATGTCTTTCCTTTAATTAAAAGACACCGATCGTGGCCCTGTGTTCGGGGTGTTTCTTAATGAAGTGCATAACGACAGATGGTGTGTCCAGACTGTCCAGAATGTTACTGCGCATTTTGCTCGCCATATGAGTGGGGGCGTCTCTGCTTTAGAGGAATTGGCGGGAGCCTCCTTGAATGGCCACTCTGTTGTTTTGTTGTTGTATTTTCTTAGCAATAGTTTCCCAATTAATAAATAAGAAAAGGATTTGCACCAGTGATTTATGCAATTGTGAGCACACTGTTTTATGTGTTTTATTTGTATTATTATATTGCATCATTTTTTTAAATCACTTCTCCGGTCAAACTGCTATTCAGTTCCAACGAGCTGCTGCAACCCCACCTTCTCCCGGATCGCTTGCCTAGTGTTGCTGGAGAAAATAATTTCCCGTGGTTGACACTGTCGCTCCTGCTGCCTCCATTTCCAGCATTCCAGAATCACGTCCCCTGCTATTTAAACCCCTTGTCTGAAGTGGTCAAGTTTAAGCTTTTGTTCCCTGAGCTTCCTTTTTTGCTGCCTGAGTTTTTGTTTGTGTTGCCAGTTTGGTTTTTTTGGTGTTTTCATAAAGCACCTTTGTACGTACCCTGTCATGTTTGCTCTGTGGCCAAGCCTTTCTCTGTTGAGCTGCTGTTGCTGAAGGTCATCAACTCATGAGAGCAAAGGAAATAAACAGCGTTTTTATTTTTATTAATAAAATCCCTCTCATTTCTTTTAAAATTTGTAAAGCATAAGATATCGACGTGTGTTTAGGGCTGTTTAACCTTTTGATCATTTGTTTTCCCATTATTGATTTTTTTAAACAAAATTTCAGTGCATCTCTAATTTAAATGTCTCTCAACTGACATGTAGAGAAAATATTTTATATATATAGACAAAAAAAATGAAGCACCCAGATAGAAATGTTGGATTGCTGCAAAATTTGGAGTGCAGATATGTAAACGATTACAGGCGTGATCTGATTAGATCTTGCCACAAGAAGGTCTAAAAGTGCTTTCCCCGCTGCCCTATAAAAAAGCTCTGAGGCTACTATTGGCCTATTAGGTGTCCTGCCATGGACAGCCAGTCATCGTCACCTTTGTTTGCAGAAACCTGGATTGCTATGGACTGGGACCGTATCGTCTTTAGCAACGAATCCAGGTTCTGTTTTGGATCCTATGAAGGTCGGGTTCAGGTATGGAGGGCTTGTGGTGAGCACTTCAGTCCTGCCTTTGCTGTGGAGTGACACACTGCCCCAATGATTTGGGGAGCCCTCGCAAATGACAGTCGGTCACCCCTAGTAGTGATACGAGGGACACTAACAACTCAGATATATATATATATATGTTGGTCATCCTGCGGCCAAAAGTGTTGCCTCTCATGGCAGGGCATTTTCAACAGGATGATGCTCGCCAATCGAGGCCACCATACGGAACGTGTATGCCTCCACGCCCAACCGTATCTCTTCTTGAATTCAGGCTAGAGGCGGCTCAACAGGGTAGTAGAGCCTCCTTGCAATTGTACCCCCAATCAACTTATCTTTTCACTCTAAAATTGGAATCACTTTCATATCATCATTACATTCATACATATAAAGTTTCTTTCGATCCCAACAACTCCCTCTTGGTAAGTTGTTGTTTTGGCTCAAGAGGGAAGGGAGACCCCTGCCATGCCTGGTGGACTAGCACCATGTCAAGGTCCGTCCAACTTCTAGGACACACATTATCTTATTTTTAGAACTGCATCCTCCCTTTTACACCCACTTTAACATTTTCTTCAGGTCGGGTCTAGGTCTCAGAAGTCACAGAACGCAGGAGATCTCATACTCTGGATGTGGCGCTAGTCCAGCACTCAAAGTTTGGAAAGGGTTGCTGTTGCAGGGAACCAGACTTACAAATCCCTTTGGAATAAATAACACACAGTTTATAACCTAAAATATCACTCAAAGTCACTCCTTCACTTTGTTATCCGCTTGATCCTGACTGAGCAGGGTCGCGGGAGAGCCAGTGCCTAGCCAGTGCCTAGCCAGTGCCTAGCCAGTGCCTAGCCAGTGCCTAGCCAGTGCCTAGCCGGTGCCTAGCCGGTGCCTAGCCGGTGGCATAGGGCGCAAGGCAGGAACAACTCTAGACAGGGCGCCAATCTATCGTAAGGAACATACACACACACTCTGGGCACTTTTAGAGACACCAATTAACCTAACACATGTCTTTGGACTGTGAGAATGAACTGGAGTACCCAACTGGAGTAAACCCAAGTGGACAAAGGGAGGACATGCAAACTCCCCACAGAAAGGACCCAGACCGCTCCACCCTGGGGATTGAACCCAGGACTTTCTGGCTGTGAGGTGACCGTGCTACCCTCTGGGTTTTTTTTCCTACATGTCAGTTGAGAGACGTATTTAAATTAGAGATGCGTTGAAATTTTGGGCACCAAAAACCTGGTTGTCTGTGGGACACCCGGGTCACGCCGGTGATGTGCTAGCAATTTCCGCCAACCCACCTGAGCGTCCCTTTAAAGTACGCCAAATTCAGACACTATAAATGATGTAACCCACTCGAAACCAGTCTGTTCTTTACATGCCTCAGCTCGTTCTCGAGTCATGCTTAAGCACATGCAGACTGACGTGTCTCTATGACAACTTGGTTTGGCATTGAATTTAGCTTTTTCCTTTTCAGTTCTTTCATTGCTCTGAGTCTTTATGCAGATTATTAGGTCTTTAATGAAAAATGTGAAGGCCCATGTTTTCTGTATGTCTCTGTTCGGTGGTAAATCCATTTTATACTGATTTAATCCTAACTTTTGTCTGCGTTCTCTTCTTTTCAGAAGGCCCGCCGTACAAATTGTATTTCAGGGTCAAGTTCTACTCTTCAGAACCCAATAATCTTCATGAGGAATTCACCAGGTACAGAGCAAAGCAGCACTGATTTGGGTGTCTTTTCGACCATTTGATTGGTGACATTAACGATGAGCGAATTTACAAATCGCATACCACTTTAGATCGTTTCAAATGCTGTTAATGCAAATATCTAATCAGCCAATCACACGGCAGCAGCTCGGTACATTACATTTACAGCATTTAGCAGACACCCTTATCCACAGCGACTTACAACTGATACAGTCTTACAATCCAAGCAGTTGTGGGTTAAGGGCCTTGCTCAAGGACCCAACAGTGGCAGCTTGGCCGAGGTGGGATTTGAACCCTGGACCTTCTGGTCCATAGTCCAGTACCTTAACCACTAGGCTACCACAGTCCCTTGGCAAGTCCCAATAGGCATGTAGATCCTGGTGAAGTTCAAACCAAGCATCAGAATGGGGAAGAAGGGTGATTTAAGTGACTGGTGTGGTCCGAGTGTTTCACAAACTGCTGATCTAGTGGGATTTTCTCACTCAGTCATTACTAGAGTTTACAGAGAAAGGTCCGAAAAAGACTAAATATCAACTGAGGGTGACAGTAATGCCCACCTTGTAATTTTCTTCTGCTTTTGTTCTTTTGGTGTTCGCTAAGCTCCAGCGTATCACTGGCCGAGCGCCCAATTACGTTAACAATCCCAAACTGACTATTTGAAGTTACATTTTGAAGAAAAATGGCAGCATTTTCGAGTTTAAAAGGCGTTTTTCTTGTCCTCCTCTCTTCTTTCTAGGTACCTCTTTGTGTTGCAGCTCAGACAAGACATTCTGTCCGGCAAGTAAGAAACGACCCGCACACACATTTAACACAAGCTCGTACCGTCTCAGTTTCTCGCAGAATGCTTATACTATGATTTGTAAATGTGAGGAGGATTCTGGGAGTTGTAGTGGTAATTGTAGTAAGAGGAGTGATGTGCCGCTATTACCATCTAATTGTCTCCTACTGGGAGGTGGCGCGATAAATAGAACGCGGCCGATCCCGATAGAAATGAGGGTTCACATCGGTCACTCCTAGTTTAGCACACACATGCTGACGTCCACACAAGGTCTGAGTCGCTGCCGGAATCGGTTCGAGTGTTTAATATGGGTCTGCCCCCCTGGGAGCTGCTCTGCTCTCTTAATAAAAGAAACTGATGAGAGCCAACGCTAGCTTCTAATTTAGGTGCGTCGACATACTTTCCCCCCACACGCTCTTTCTTAAACTCATTCTTTTTCCCTCGGTCGTGCATACACACAGAAACACACGCCGGGGCTTTTGGGCACGTTCAAATAAAGTTCAATTGGTCTCTAATATTATGCCAGTTTCTCAAGAGGGTACGGTATGATGTTGGTGTCTCAGTATTTTTCTCAAAGATGTTTAAAGATGCACTGTTTACATATTTCTCTCTATTTCAAAATGAATGAGCCGAGTTCTGACCTGGAGCAGAAGAAAAGCTCAAATAATGAGGACACTGACCGAAAAAAGTCATTTCCACTGTTTTATTCATTTGGAGTCCGTTCTTGCCTGGACCAATATGGCGGACGCATTTACATATCGCAGCAATGGGCCAAAACATTCGAATAAAGTTTAATTGGTCTCTAATATTATGCCAGTTCTTCACAGAAGAGCACAATATGATGCCAGGGACTCAGTGTTTGATTTTTATTTTCATTTCAATATTATTTTTCTCAATGACGGTCAATTTTTCTAAGCATTTAAAGACACATTATTTACATATTTCAAAGTGAGCTCAGAGTTCTGACCTGGAGCAAACGAAAAGCTCAAACAATGAGGACACTGACAGAAAAAGCCATTTCCACAACAGAAAAACACAGCTCCCCTGTTTACTTGTATTTATTTGGACTCCGTTCTTGCCTGGACCAATATGGCGGACGCGTTCACATATTGCAGCAATGGGCCGAAGTTTCTTCGTCTCAGAAACTCACACTGGGTCTTTTGAGCACATTCAAATAAAGTTCATTTCTCTAATACTGTGCCAATTTTTCACAGGAGACTACAGTATGATGCCAGGGTCTCACCATTTCATTGTTATTTTGATTTGAATATGATTTGTTACATATTTTCTCAATGACAATCAATGATCATTTAAAGATGCATTATTTACATATTTCCTTCTGTATTGAACGGAATGAGCCGAGTTCTGACCTGGGGCAAAAGAAAAGCTCAAACAAGGAGGACACTGACCGAAAAAGCCATTTCCAAAACAGAAAAACACAGCTCCCCTGTTTACTTGTATTTATTTGGAGTCTGGTCTTGCCTGGACCAATATGGCGGACGCGTTTACATATCGCAGCAATGGGCCGAAGCTTGTTAGTCTCAGAAACGCACACTGGGTCTTTCGGGCACGTTCCGCCAATTCTTCCCAGGAGAGCACAGTGATTCCGTATCTGTGATCTCGCGTATGATCCGTTGTGATGTCGTTAATATCACCTAATATGCTGTAGTGATTTGTTAGGAGTTAGCAGCAGAGATGCGTAACCGCTACAACTAGCTCACACTGGACACAGGTGGAAAGAAGTGAGATTTCTGCACCTGGGGCCGGATTCAAGAAGGCTTTCTTATGAGAGAACATGCAAAGATTCCTAAGGTTGTTGTTAAAAAAGGAACGTGGCATTGGGAGCCGTTTTAATGCCAGCCTTTCTCTTTCCTCGAGCAGGTTGAAGTGCCCGTATGACGTAGCTGTGGAGCTGGGAGCTTATTGCCTTCAGAGTGAGTTTCTATACGCGTCTTTGTGTTCTCCGTCTGTTCGTTACATTTCTATGTTGCCAGATGTTGTTGTAGTCTGCATGCTGTAGTCACTGTGTTCTCTCTGCCAACATGTGCAGGTGAAATGGGAGACTGCGACCCACTGGAACACAGCCCTTTGTTGGTTTCAGAGTTTCGTTTTTTGCCCAAACAGTCGGAGCAAATGGAGGCGGACATATACCGCAAGTGGGTCGAGTGCAGGTAAGCTAAGCCCGTGTCCGAGCGGTCTTTGCGGCGTGTGCGCGTGGGTGTTTATGGCACCGATTACAGCCTTGCAGAATCATTCCCACTGCGTTAGATTACAACTCCCTTACTGACCCGGGATAATCCTGCTCTCTCTCTCACACACACGGCTAAATGAAAAGATTATCCCACATCTCCTTCCTAGTTTTGAGTAAGACTGGTGATTTGATTACATGTGTATCTTGCCGCTCAGCCATCTGCGCCTAAATGAGCCAAGACAAACGTAGGAGAGTGTGTATGTAAGAGCAAATCGTTTTCTTTTGACAGATATTTAGTAAATCTGTGAATCTTCCAGGATGTAAAAAGGGCAATTTGTTGACCCCCATTGAGTATGTGGAATTTGGCAAAACTAAAAGGCAAAGAGGCTCAAACTAAGTCAAGTCAGATTTATTTCTATAGCGCTTTTTACAATGGAGCATTGTCTCAAAGCAACTTTACAAGTTTAGATTATCTCCTAATAACTACGTCCAATCCCAAATTGAGCAAGCCTAGGGCGACAGTGGCAAGGAAAAACTCCCTGAATGTTATAGGAAGAAACCTTGGGAGGACCAAGACTCAAAAAGGGACCTCCTTGGGCGGCGTAGATGATAAATCTAAGCGCGAAACTAAAGTCATGGAGTCAAAGTATGCACATCGGCATTAAGTGGCCCGGGTATGATGGGGCTGGAGCTGATGACGGAAGCAGCTTGAGTGGAGCTACAGCAGATGAACATCATGTGTGGGGCTGGAACTGTTACCGGAACAGAGAAAACAGAAAATGTAATTAGTTATGGATTAAGAGCACAGTGTCTATTAACAATCACTGATGCCAAGTGTAGCATGAGACCCCGGCAGCATTAGCTATAGCAGCATAGCTAGAAAGAGGAGAACTGGTAGGTAACACAGCCAAGAGGGATCACATGAGACATTGGCAACCCCACTAAAGCCAGCAGCCCCTGCTATCTTGCTTTAGCAACAAAGAAGCTATTAAAATGTTCATTAAAATTCATTAACATGTTTCTGTATGCTGTCGTTTGTCATCCTTGGAAATCAGTTGGTCATATTTTAAAAAAATAATAATAATAATTGTTGTATTGGTTTTGCTTTGCATACCTGACCAGTCTAAGTGGTTCTGTCTGAGTATTTTGCTCTTCTGGACCTGACTTGAGCAGTTTTCATTAACTTCCATATCGTAATGACATTTCAAACATTGGAGGAAGGAAACATTTAGTTACCCACTGCTTTCAGACAGCCAAACAAGATTTTTAGATCCGTAGTCATTTGCTTACAGGAGCTCATGTTTGTGTAGCACAACTCCCTGCGATTCTTGGTTCTCTGGAATTGCCTAATCATGACTGTAATAATAATGAATACTAATAATATGTTAAACTTGTAGCACCTTTTACAAAGCCAATGTGGCTTCACAATGATAGGAGGAAAGAAAAAAGTGAATATTAGAGGAAGTGAAAGGTAGGTTTTCAGAACTGGGATTAAGGCTGAACTGCTAGGTGAAAGAAATAACACTGCTAGGTGATCTAAAAATTTGCCCATGCCTAATTTTGAGTTTCATTCTGTGGCCAACAGTAATTACGTATTGTAATGATTAGCCTAAGATTCATTGGCTTGCTCAGCGTGCCAGCTTTACCCCCTCAGAGTTGGTCATAGTGGAATTCCCTGAACCAATCAGCAGGGTTAAAAATAGCAGGCTTCTTCTTTCTTCCTTTCATACTGAGGTGGTTGATCTTTTGTGTTCAAGCAACAAAATTAGCGTGGGCTGCTGAATGGAAAATGGCATACGTACTCCTATAGCTGACACCTGGTTTAACTCGCTGTTTAATTGCCAGTCACGTGTGTGTTAAAGCAGTGGAACAACCAACAATCCCAGCAGGACCTTTGATAACCTTTTGTTTTATTAATAGTCACCAGATATGAACTGTGCCTAAAACTAACACGGAGAAGCACCCAAAAATGACGTGAACAACAGGTTATCCCCACAGGCTCTGTGTACACACCGTTTAATACCCATACTCCGGTGTGGTCAATCCAGGGGATTATGTTCCCTGTCAGCACTAATTGGGTGACTGTTTACGTGTTTACATACGCCAAAGTTCAAAAGGTATTCCACAAAGCGCACTAAGAAAAGACTTAACGGAACAGTTCAGGCCAAACTCGGTTCATTCTGCAAATACAGTTCAAGCATTGTCAGTCAGCTTCCTGATTATTGTTGCAGGCCGGTGAAACTGGTTTCCAGCAGGATTTGAGCTAAGATGAGCTTCAGAACTAAGCTGGCGTTAAATGTTAGTCAAAAGGTTGGTTTGGTCAAGTTGGTCGAGAAAACTTTTCTACCTTGTTATAGCAATAACATCTTAATTGTTGTTGAGCGAGCTGACAGTAACAAGTTTGGCAAAAAAGAAATACAGTCAAAAACACAAGCGCCACCAGTCAAACTGGTGTGAAAAATGAGGGTACAAACTGCGCCAGGAGACAAAATACAGACAGCACCAGCCTCACAATCTACATCATTAGATTTGATTGCTAGACACCGATCTGCAAACTCAGTCGGTTTAAAGACAGCTCTACTAACTTATTTTATCATATGCAGACTAACCACTATGCAGAATATGAAGATTATGGCCAAGTTCATGAGTCAGCTGTTCCTGACAGACTTAAAGCAGGCAAGGTACCAGCACAAAAACACACTCCGCAAACTTTAGGGTGATCATTCTTGCCTCACGACAAGGAAAACAACAGATTTGGCAAATGCTGTCACCAATTACATGCCGAAAAGACTGACAATTTAGGCGGTCTTGAGCTCAAACAACTTTTGAATGCTTGTACAAATAGACCAATATGGCAAAATATCAAGTGCTCAAGCAGGGGTTCTATCAGTTATCCTGGTGAACTTGAGCTTAACAATTTTCCTTCATAGACAAAGTCGTCTCCAGATCATTTTGGTCAACTAGTGCTCCTCAAACATGAGGGTCGAGAGATCTAAGGTTTTCGACAGCTTTCATAGTGATGTTTTGTTTTGCATACCTGACCAGTCCATGAGTGGCTTTGTCACAGTTTTCTTGGATTTCGAAATGTTCTCTTGACCTGAAAAGTTTTCTCTATTGACAAAGTCCTTTTCAAGTGTGGTCACGTTGTGCTTACATTTACAGCATTTAGCAGACACCCTTATCCAGAGCGACTTACAATTGGTACATTCTTATAGTCCAAGCAATTGTGGGTTAAGGGTCTTGCTCAAGGACCCAACAGTGGCAGCTTGGCAGAGGTGGGATTTGAACCCTGGACCTTCTGGTCCAAAGTCCAGTACCTTAACTGCTAGGCTACCTGCTTCTCAAACCTTGTTGGTATTTACATTCCCATTGACATTTACAGCATTTAGCAGACGCCCAGTCAATACAATCTTACAATCCAAGCAATTGTGGGTTAAGGGCCTTGCTCAAGGACCCAACAGTGGCAGCTTGGCAGAGGTGGGATTTGAACCCTGGACCTTCTGGTTCATAGGCTAACACAGCATCCTGGAATGCCATGGATGCTGAAACCTTGCTGAAAATGCTGCATTACAGCAGGATTGCTATTGATGTGAGGATTTTGCCTTGCATTCCTGACCAGTCTGTGGGTCATTCTTTTATATTCTGTATAATATATACTCGCATATACTGCTCCACAAAACTAGCTGTAATAAAGGTACTGGTTCCCAAACTTTTGTAGCGCCCCCTTTCGTAGAAGAGAATATATTTTTTTATTTTTATACCTCTTTTGCTTCCAAACGCCACTGGAAGTTTTTATTATAATTCATCCAAAACTGGAGCTTCTTACTGACCAAAACAAAATGAAGTGACAAATCGCCTTCATGGTGGAATTATTACCAGTGGCATGCATTATGTAACTCAGACATGCCTCATCCA
Organism: Ancistrus triradiatus; assembly: GCA_025084515.1. Classification (NCBI taxonomy): domain Eukaryota; kingdom Metazoa; phylum Chordata; class Actinopteri; order Siluriformes; family Loricariidae; genus Ancistrus; species Ancistrus triradiatus. The sequence continues at coordinate 37,042 of JAJAGP010001384.1, forward strand.
TTTGCCTTGCTGTGCCCCCCTACAATAGCGCGACCCCCACTTTATGAACCACTGGTGTAATGTAAAATGATTTCCAGCTAAACAGGAAATCATTTTGTTACTGTACAAACTGTTTTCAGCAGCTCTTTAGTGGTGGTGTGAGGGTTTTGCGTTGCATACCTGACCATCCCATGATTGTTTCGTGTTTCTTGGTCTCATTTTGACTTGAAAAGTTGTGTTCTGTCCAGATACCTGAATAAATTGTGCTTCTGAAGCTTGGTTGTAATTGTGTGAGGCGGAAGAGAAAAGACATGTAATACATCATTACCTTG
>JAJAGP010001384.1:37452-102720 GCA_025084515.1 Ancistrus triradiatus
GTTTTTTTGCCCAGTACTGTATGCTTCCTGTGTGATTCGTTACAGCTTGTAATTACGTCATATTACAGCTTTTTAATCTTCTTTAATGAATGCTCGAGCAGATTCTTTTAAAAGAAGTGTTTTTCGGTGACACGCTGAAGCTGCTGCATTTGGGCTCAAAAACACTCTCGCAGAGAAAGCATTCAGCTTTGAAGCATCATTGACTGTGTGATTGCTTCATTAGAGAAACCATTAGAGAAAATTCAGGTTACACTCAGTTCTCCAGAGGATGCAGCGGTTTAGCTACGACGTTTGGGTTAAATTCTAAGTTCTCAAACCTGTTTTAATCAGTGAGTGGTACGCTTAAAGATCCAAGAGCCACATGATGCATGTGCAGCTCTGTTTTTGTTACTTAATGCACTAGTGCTCTGCTCTGGGCTTGTGTGTTTACTGCCTTGCTTATGAGTCACTTTGCGTAATGCACCAGCCGATTGAATGAATATAAATCAGTTTGGCCGATGGCTGTGGGTATTTATAAACTCTCCCGAAGCAGGAAGCCTTAAAAATATCACAAGAATTTTGTGACGAGATGCGTATTTTGGTGTTTTGCGTTTCTTGGTCCTAGTTTCTATGATTTGAAGGGTTATTCTGGTGTGACGTGTCCAAACCGTTACTGTTTGTCCCCTTTGGTGGACCACAACTTTTGGGATTGCTTTCAGTTAGCCACTAGAGCTTTAGCGAGGTGGTTGGGATATAAAGCCTGGCTCCCAGTCAGCATTCCAGTTCATCTCAAAAGGTGCTAGATGGGGTCGAAGTCTTTCACCCCACTCCTGTTCTCACTTACAATATAATGCCTTCGTCAAGTCAAGTGTATAGCGCTTTTTACAATGGAGCATTGTCTCAAAGCAACTTTAGAAGTTTAGGTTATCTCCTAATATCTACGTCCAATCCCAAATTGAGCAAGCCTAGGGCGACAGTGGCAAGGAAAAACTCCCGAAGTGTTATGAGGAAGAAACCTTGGGAGGACCAAGACTCAAAAAGGGACCCAACCTCCTTGGGCGGCGTAGATGATAATTCTAAAAATGAAGCTAAAGTCATGGAGTCAAAGTTCAAGTAAAATGTGAAATATGCACATCGGCATTAAGTAGTCCGATACACAGAGTCACTCCAGGATCCTGAGTCTAAGCAGGAAAGTCGTTGGCGGCACTTCGTCCCAAGATAACCGGAGGAAGGTGAGGGTTCCTGCCCTCTGGTGTGGCCTGGGTATGATGGGGCTGAAGCTGATAACGGAACACAGCTTGGAGAGAAAACAGAAAATGTAATTAGTTATGGATTAAGAGCACAGTGTCTATTACCAATCACTGATGCCAAGTGCAGCATGAGACCCCGGCAGCATTAGCTATAGCAGCATAGCTAGAAAGAGGAGAACTGGTAGCAAACACAGCCAAGAGGGATCACATGAGACATTGGCAACCCCACGGGAGGCAGAAGACAGCAACCCAACGTCTCTGATCACCATAAGACTCTTTGACTATGAACCCCCAGCTCTGCCCTTATTCTAAGGCAAGGATGCACGAGTCAAGATCACGAGGACCCAAGCCTAGTTCAGCCAGACCGCCCACTCGACACTCCCGGCTAGTGGACAAGGCAGGCAATATGGTGCCAAAAAGTTGGAAGTTGGGGTATATCTCGATATTGTCTGGGAGTTTAACGCTAATTAGGAGTCTAAATTGGTCGATTAATCTGGACTATTAATGCCATTTTGAAATAATCGGCATCAGATATCTGCACTTGTGAGGCAAAAATAGTGGGGAAAATGCAGAGAAACTTTGTTTGATGCATTAGAACTTGCAGCTCATAAACTGGGACTAGGGAGTGACTAAAAATAAGAGATGCCGAGAGAACATTCAGTGAGGGCAGGACCATGTATGAGAAGATGAAAACTTTGTTTCCAGCATTAGAACTTTAACTGGAACTGGGATTGAAAACAAAAAGGTGCTGCTACCATGTACACATTTCCCTTTCCCTTTCTGATGAACAGTCCATGTCCTGACCTTGTACTGTTCTGCCACTTTGTTGCGACGTTTGATGTCCCCAGGCGCTTTTGTTTCACAATCACAATATTTGCAGTAACCAGGGCAACTCTAACAAGGCTGCACTTGAACAAACTGACGGCAGTTACGTGTTGACGTGTCTTTTAATACTCAAACACACTAATTAGAGGCGGTGCTATCATAGTTTTGGCCATGTATTAATGAGGGATCGCCATTTTTCTTGCGCTCATGTCTTCTCAGGGGAACGAGTCCTTCGCAGGCTGAGATGAACTTCCTGAATAAGTGCAAATGGTTGGAGATGTATGGAGTGGACATGCATTTTGTGAAGGTAAGAAGATTCACCTGTTAACGCTACCATCTTGCTTCTCTCAGTCCAATGATGCGCCCCTGTCAAAATCTGCAAAGTGGACAAAATGTCTTCAAGTGTGTCATAGAGGATGTCTAGCCAAAAGGTACACTAACCAAAAGTAGCCTCTGAGAGCATTTTATAGACAGTTTTACGCCCTCTTGTGGCAAGACCCAGTGTCTAATCAGACCACACCTGTAATCATTTACATATCTGCCTGAGATGGAACCATATGCCCAGTTTTGCTGAAATACAGTTGTGCTTGAAAGTTTGGGAACCTTTTAGACTTTTTTATATTTTTGCATATATATGACCTAAAACATCATCAGATTTTCACACAAGTTCTAAAAGTAGATAAAGAGAACCCAGTTACACAAATGAGACAAACATATTATACTTGGTCATTTATTTATTGAGTAAAATAATCCAATATTAGATATTAGTGAGTGGTAAAAGTATGTGAACCTCTAGGATTAGGAGTTCATTTCAAGGTGAAATTAGAGTCAGGTGTTTTCAATCAATGGGATGATGATCAGGTGTGAGTGGGCACCCTGTTTTATTTAAAGAACAGGGATCTATCAAAGTTTGTTCTGTGGAAGTGTATTATGGCACGAAAAAGGTTTCTGAAAAAACAGATTCCAGACAGGTTACAGACAGATTGTGTACAAATGGAGGAAATTCAAGACCATTGTTACCCTCCCCAGGAGTAATCGACCAACAAAGATCACTCCAAGAGCAAGGAGTGTAATAGTTGGTGAGGTCACAAAGGACCCCAGGGTAACTTCTAAGCAACTGAACGCCTCTCTCACATTGGCTAATGTTAATGTTCATGAGTCCACCATCAGAAGAACACTGCAACAACAATGGTGTGCATGGCAGGGTTGCAAGGAGAAAGTCACTGCTGTCCAAAAAGAACCATTGCTGCTCGTCTGCATAGAGTTTGCTAAAGATCACGTGGACGAGCCAGAAGGCTATTGGAAGAATGTTTTGTGGACGGATGAGACCAAAATAGAACTTTTGGTTTTAAAAGAAAAGCGTTTATGTTTTGGAAGAAAGGAAAACACTGCAATTCCAGCATAGAACCTTATCCCATCTGTGAAAACATGTGGTGGTAGCATATGTTTTGGGCCTGTTTTTGCTGGTGGTCTGGGGCAGGACGCTTGCCATCACTGATGGAAACAATGAATTCTGAATGATATCAGAGAATTCTAAAGGAAAATGTCAGGACATCTGTCCATGAACTGAATCTCAAGAGAAGGTGGGTCATGCAGCAAGATAACGACCCTAAGCACACAAGTCGTTCTACCAAAGAATGGTTACAGAAGAATAAAGTTCATGTTTTGGAATGGCCAAGTCAAAGTCCTGACCTTAATCCAATGGAAATGTTGTGGAAGAACCTGAAGCGAGCAGCTAATGTGAGGAAACCCACCAACATCCCAGAGCTGAAGCTGTTCTGTACGGAGGAATGGGCTAAAATTCCTCCAAGCCGGTGTGCAGGACTGATCAACAGCTACAGGAAACGTTTAGCTGCAGTTATTGCTCCATCGGGGGGGTCACACCAGATACTGAAAGCAAAGGGCTCACATACTTTTTGCTACTCACTATATGTAATATTGGAGCATTTTTTCCTCAAATAAATGACAAAGTATAATAATTTTGATCTCATTTGTTTAACTACTGGGTTCTCTTTTATCTACTTTTTAGGGACTTGTGTGAAAAATGTCATTATATTTTAGTTAGTCATATTTATGGATGAAATATAGAAAATTTCTAAAGGGTTCAACAAACTTTTCACTATTGGGTAATGTAAACGAACCTTTTTCACAGCATGCAATGTTTCAGCTTTTCCCTTAACAACCAGGCACACCGAGTTTTGGAACCACAACACTACACTGGTCAGTGGTGTTCCTATGCGGTTTTCTTTTCTTTTCGACTATTAATAGCTTGGGTACATTTTTTGTTTGCAGGGTCGTGATGGAGGGGAACTACGATTCTGGGTTCTGACTCCCACTGGAAATTCCTGGTTCCTTTTGAAAGATCCACCAAAATTGGCCCTCTTCTTTTGGTAAGTGGAAAAGCTAGATGATACTTAAGTCGTGTGTCCTGCTTTTTAAAACACAGTCGTGAGATTCAAGGTCATTCAAGGCCTTTTCACACAGGTACGGTTTTTTTTATTACGCAAGAAAAAAAAACCTTGACTTTTTAAATATATCAGCACCTTCACACACCAAGTGTGCTACGTTTTTTTTGTCGAAACAACACTGCTTAATTTTCCTTCTCTTAATGTTAGGGAGGTTTCGCCATGTCTTTTTCAGATCATCAACTTAAAAAAAACAAAGACAAACGAGAGGAGGTTAGTGCAGGAAGCGCTAGTTTGTGTTTTTTTGGGCATGAAACCAGACTAGAATGTACTTAGAGAAACAATAAAACAAGAAAACTGGTCCATCCAGTCCACTGTGAGGTTTATCAGCCATCATTCTCCAGCTTTCAGTTACACTTCCAGGCAGATATTCCTTCAATATCCATGTTTGTATAGTCAGGGCGTGTTTTGCTCGTCCGTCCATAAGCTCTGCCTGTTCTAGGCCTGACAACCGAGCTCTGATTGGTCGAGCTGTTTAAAACGCATCCAAAACAACACCGAAATTAGAACAGGTCCGATTAAGATGTACACGCCATCGCGGTCTGTCAGTTTCTTTTCCGGTTATCTTACGGTGTGACTTTGTCTACCTCCACCCCGTGGCCGGTAGATACGTGCTCTCCGCTTTTTCGATTCCCCCCCTTATCGCTGATATCTTTCCGTAAATAGGCCCCCCTATCCTTTTAGAGATGATTCCGATTATGTCATGGCTACGGCTCCCTCTTTTCTCCGCCCAGTAATCCACTGCTCCCGGACCCCCAAACACACATCGCCACGACCGTTGTCCGGCTATCTTTCCTTGTCCCAGAAATAACAAATAAGGATAAAGGATAGTCTGTTTTTCCCCATCCTTAATTGGGGTCAATAACAAAGTTTTTCAACTCAATACTTTGTAGCATAACCCTTTGCCAGCAATGACAGAGGTCAAACGTTTTCCTGTAAGTCTTCCACCAGGTTTGGCACAACTGGTAGCTGGGTATTTTGGGGGCCCATTTCCTCCATGCAGGATCTCCTCTAGAGCAGTGTAATGTTTTTTGGGGCACATGGGACTTTCAACTTTGGACTTTTCAAACTCCCTCCACTAATTTTCTATGGGGGCTGAGGTCGGGGAGACTGGTCTAGGCCACTCCCAGGACCTTGAAATGCTTTTTTACGGAGCCACTCCTTCGTTGCTGCCCGAGCGGTTGTGTTTGTGGATCATTGTCATGGCTGGAAGACCCAGCAACCGTTCTCTTCCATCTTCTAGGAAAATGCTCTTCACCTGATGGAAGGAGGTTTTGGCCTTAAAAATCTCACGATACATGACCCCGTTCTTTCTTCCCTTAACACGGATCAGTCGTCCTGTCCCCTCTGCAGAAAAAACCAGCCCCAAAGCATGAGGTTTCCACCCCCAATGCTTCCACAGTAGGTTATGGCACACAACTCAGAATTTTTCTTCCTCCAAACACGACAAGTTGAGTTTTTTATTTTTACCAAAAAGTTCTATTGTGGTTTCATCTGACCACATGATATTCTCCCAATCCTCTTCTGGATCATCCATATGCTCTCTGGCAAACTTCAGACGGGCCTGGACATGTACTGGCTTAAGCAGGGGGCACGCCTGGCACTGCAGGATCTGAGTCCCTCTTGGCGTAGTGTGTTACTGATGGTAGTCTTTGTTACTTTGGTCCCAGCTCTCTGCAGGGCATTCATCAGGTACCTCCATGTAGTTCTGGGATTTTTGCTATTGTAGATTCACTCTTCCCAGCCTGGTGCAGGTCTACAATTTTCTTCCTAGTGTCCTTCGACAGTTCTTTGGTGTTGGCCATGGTTGAGTTTGGAGTCTGACTGTTTGAGGCTGTGGACAGGTGTCTTTTATACAGATAACGAGGTCAAACAGGTGCCATTAATACAGTTAACCAATGGAGGACAGAAGAGCTTCTTAAAGAAGAAGTTACAGGTCTGTGAGAGCCAGAAATCATGCTTGTTTGTGGGTGACCAAATACTTATTTTCCACCATGATTTACAAGTAAATTCTTTAAAAATCTCTTATAGTTGAAGTGTACCTATGATGACAATCACAGACTTCTCTCATCTTTCTGAGTAGGAGAACTTGCCAATCAGTGGCCGACTAAATACTTTTTCGCCTCACTGTACGTCTGTTCTTTATCGTTCTCAGGCCCAAAATCACACGGCTTGACTTCAAGAAGAACAGGCTGACGCTAATGGTGGTGGAAGATGACGAACAGGTCAGTCTCCCGCCCGTACACCTAACACATAAGCGTTTGACGCTGTTAGAAAGTGCTAATGAGTGGCGTGTCTGCAGGGTCGTCAGCAGGAGCACACGTTTGTGTTCCAGCTTTCGAGCTCGCGGGAGTGTAAGCAGCTGTGGAAGTGTGCTGTGGAGAGTCACGCCTTCTTCCGCCTCAGACAGCCGACCCAGAACAAGGCGAACCGTGGCGACTTCACGCGCCTCAGCTCACGCTTCCGCTTCAGGTACGTCCGCGTTACGTCCCGAATGAAAAGGGGTCATACTACATCCACCAGCCACTTTATCAGGTACGCCTTGCTAGCACCGGGTCGGACCCCCTTTTGCCTTCAGAACTGCTTTAATTCTTTGTGGCATAGATTCAACAAGGTCCTAGAGAAACATTCCTCTGAGATCTGCACATCCATGATGTGAGTCTCCGGTTCTGCCACGTCCCAAAGGTGCCTTATAGGATTGAGATCTGGCCAATGTGGAGGCCGTTTAAGTCCAGTGTACTCATTATCATGTTTAAGACACCAGTTTGGGACGATTTGAGCATTATCCTGCTTGAGAAGCCCTCAGAGGCTGATATTCTGTGGTGATGCACATGGTCAGTGCCAGTACTCAATACTCGAAACCATGCCAGTCACTTAAATCACCTTTCGTCCCCGTTCTGGTGCTGGGTTAGAATTCAGCAGGTCGTCTTGACCATGTCTACATATTTAAATGCATTACGTTTCTGCCATGTGATTGGTGGATTAGATATATGTGTTAAACCGTTGAACGGGTGTACTTAATAAAGTGGCCAGTGAATGTATACATCTTAAATGATGTATAGAAAAAATAATTCTGATTAACAAAAGAACCAACACCTTTATGGACACAAGGACTGAGAGCACTAGTGAAAATGCTTCCGTTTACCATTTTTCTCGAATGTAATGCATCTAATCAGCATAGCAAGTTTAGAGAAAAGGTCAAGCCTTTAAAAATGCATGCATTGCAGAATCGGCAACTGTTCAGTGCCTACAGCTTTTGCAGAGCAGTGTAGTGTTTTAACACTGGCAATACAGGAGCAAAGGAATTTCCTAGTGAAGGATGCACTCCTTTCTTAACCTGAAGCACAGGCAGTTTCTCTCAAGTGAAACGTATTTATTCTCTCAAAACGAAAGCAATTTGGTTGTTCCTAGGGGATTTCTGTGAACATTTTAGCTTATTTTTGGTTCCATTTAATACGAAGCATTTCGTTGTCACCCACGCCCGTTTAAAAACTATTAAAATCCCATAGCTTGTTCATTCCCCCAGTTCACTGACTAAACTTCTACCACTGCCTCTTTTTTGCTTGTTTATCCACTGTTGAAGCCCTTTTTAGGAGTTCTTTATGGTTTAAATACCATATGAGGTTCATTGTGGGCATCTTTATGTCTTTGGTGAGGGTTGAAACTGATTCATCATTTTTGTTGATGGGACTAAAACTGATCTTCAGTCTCGTTGCTCTTCAGTTGAGCTGCGACTTAATCCTTGATTTAAAGGACTGACTTCATTTGCTTTTCCAGCTTCCAAATTCTAAAGGTGATAAACCTTTGGCTCAGATTGGTCTTTAATAGCTTCATCTTCAAAACCAATAGATTTTATAAACTAATTATAGCTTTCATTTCATGTTTTACTCACTATAACGGCTGCTCTTTAGGGCGGCATCGTTGCTAGGTTACGTGTGTATGCCGCGGAGTAACGCTTATAGGTTGCAGGGTTGGTACTGTGGTACAATAAATTCTAACTCTACTTTTCATTACCTAACCATAAGGCCTTAAAGGTGTAAGTCAGGACTGTGAATGTACGCTTACAGCGGAAGAACCGAGTACCAGGCGACTCACTCGGGCAGAATCAGGAGAGCGAGCACGTTCGAGAGACGTCCCAGCAGAAGATATCCATCCAGAACCCAGTCACTAGGCAAAGGTGAGTCCAAACACTCCAGGACATCGTATCACACCACAGTGGTCCCACTTATGGCTGGGCCTGGAACTAGTTATGTACAGTGGTGGATGGATTTGGCTTTAGAAGGCCTTCTTTTCTGGTGCACAGCTACAAGTTGTATGGAGACACTCTACATCCATTTTCCTTGGTGGAGGGGTGGGCACATGGTGAAGAATGTCAACGAAAGACATTGGGCATGTCCAAACAGGAGAGAAAAAGGGGCAATATAAGTACAGTAATCACAATCGCCCTTTTGGTTTGAACCCAATTGTTGTTAAGACTTGTATGTAATGATGTCATAACATGCATAACCAAATATACACCCATTGGCCATTTTACAGGTACATCTTGATTCAACAAGTTACTTTTCAGCAGCTACTGAACTGAGGCCATGTGTTGCTGCTCAACCGTGTAGGGGACTGTGCAAAAGTCTTAGGCCGCCATTAGATTTGTTGTTAGCAATGGTATTATGACCGTATATAGCATACTTTCTACAGTTGGACCCAAAAATTTCAAACATTGGATTCGTTTCCACTGATCCTCATTCCAATCTGTGTGAGCTTTAGTGCATCTTAGCCTTTTCATTTTGTTCCCCTTCCGAAAAGCAGTTTCTTGGCTGCTTCCCTTCCAAAAGACCATTCCTGAGCAAACTGTAGAAGGGTCAACTTGGCATCCCGATGATGCTGCTAAATACTTGCCACTGTAGCCTATAGAAGACTGAGAAATAATGATATACCATTGCTAAAAAGTTGGAATATCTAATATACTGGTGGTCTAAGACTTTTGCACTATCATATGGCACTGCTGACCCGAAGTCATTTGCCTGGTAGCCCATTCTGAGCACAGCACTGCCATCATCCAGATAATGTAATGTTTGCGTTCGACACTACAGTGACTATCAGGAGCAGCAGCTGTGTAAACTCACCGGCCATTTGATTAGACGCAGCTGTCTAGTTGGTCCAGCCTGTAGGTGTGTAGGCCGACACTGTGCAGTTTGTATTATTTGATATCGTCAAAGGTTATAATTGATAGGCTGACTCTACCAGACATGCCACGACATGGGTATTCATACTTTGTCAGGCGTGTTACCTGAGGATAGATTTGTCTATTAAAATATTACAGGTATGCACCATTTAACAATGGTGTTACAGTGGTGCTTGAAAGTTTGTGAACCCTTTAGAATTTTCTATCTCTGCATAAATATGACCTAAAACGTCATCAGATTTTCACACAAGTCCGAAAAGTAAATAAAGAGAACCCAGTTAAACAAATGAGACAAACATATTATACTTGGTCATTTATTATTGGGGGAAATTATCAAATATTACATATTAGTGAGTGGCAAAAGTATGTGAACCTCTAGGATTAGCAGTTAATTTGAAGGTGAAATTAGAGTCAGGTGTTTTCAGTCAATGGGATGACAATCAGGTGTGAGGGGGCACCCTGTTTTATTTAAAGAACAGGGATCTATCAAAGTCTGCTCTTCACAACACGTTTGTGGAAGTGTATCATGGCACGAACAAAGGATATTTCTGAGGAGCTCAGAAAGAGTTGTTGATGCTCATCAGGCTGGAAAAGGTTACAAACCCATCTCTAAAGAGTTTGGACTCCACCAATCCACAGTCAGACAGATTGTGTACAAATGGAGGAAATTCAAGACCATTGTTACCCTCCCCAGGAGTGGTCGACCAACAAAGATCACTCCAAGAGCAAGGTGTTGTAATAGTTGGTGAGGTCACAAAAGGACCCCAGGGTAACTTCTAAAAGCAACTGAAGGCCTGGACCTTTTGAAACCAGTACCTTAACCGCTAGGCTTCACATTGGCTAATGTTAATGTTCATGAGTCCACCCATCAGAAGAACACTGAACAACAATGGTGAGCATGGGCAGGGCTTGCAAGGAGAAAGCCACTGCTCTCCAAAAAGAACATTGCTGCTCGTCTGCAGTTTGCTAAAGATCATGTGGACGAGCCAGACGGCCATTGGAAGAATGGTTTGTGGACGGATGAGATCAAAATAGAACTTTTTGGTTTTAAAAGAAAAGCGTTATGTTTGGAGAAAGGAAAACACTGCATTCCAGCATAAGAACCTTATCCCATCTGTGAAACATGGTGGTGGTAGGATCATGGTTTGGGCCTGTTTGGCTGCATCTGGACCAGGACGGCTTGCCATCATTGATGGAACAATGAATTCTGAATGATATCAGAGAATTCTAAAGGAAAATGTCAGGACATCTGTCCATGAACTGAATCTCAAGAGAAGGTGGGTCATGCAGCAAGACACCGACCCTAAGCACACAAGTCGTTCTACCAAAGAATGGTTAAAGAAGGATAAAGGTCATGTTTTGGAATGGCTGAGTCAAAGTCCTGACCCTAATCCGATAGAAATGTTGTGGAAGGACCTGAAGCGAGCAGCTAATGTGAGGAAACCCACCAACATCCCAGATATTGGATCATTTTCCTCAACAAATAAATGACCAAGTATAATATTCGTGTCTCATTTGTTTAACTGGGTTCTCTTTATCTACTTTTAGGACTTGTGTGAAAATCTGATGATGTTTTAGGTCACATTTATGCAGGAATATACAACATTCTAAAGGGTTCACAAACTTTCAGGCACCATTGTAAGACAGGCCATTGACCAAAGATCAATGGAGATTGTAGTTTACATCCCATTTAAAATGTGGTTTTACAAAAAAAACGCGATATTTCGCACCGAAAACAAATACCGTTGTGTCTTTTTTCAGCACAGCCCTCGTACTAGAGTAAATGTACTTAGTGTAACTGTCTCCCCCTGCACTGCACCACCTGAGAACCACAACTGATGGAATTTCATGGTTGTGAGACGCATTCCTCTACTACACTCGTATTACATAACAGTGCACACTTTTCCCACACGGCAGCACGAGGGTGAGCTGGACGTACCGATACAGGAGCGTGTGTTCCTAGATCAAGGACGTCCAGCAACTCTCTTATCGCACTCCTTCTGTTCACGTCCACAATGTATAACCTCAGCGCTGGACGAGACTGCCTGGCTGACTGAATGAAAACCGTTCTATTGAGCTTCCAATCGCAGTTGATAAATAATGAAGCGACCTTCAGTCGAACTCTAACGAGCACTGAATCATTGCCTTTCTTCTCTTGGAAAATGCAGCAGAAGATCCTGCTCGGTCTAATCTTGTGCATTTGTAGTGCTAGTTGTTGCTAAACCTTGCTTCTTAGTCAGCTCTGAATTCAGTCTAGCTTAATCTGTGTGTTTCTTCCAGCCATCACTCCAGCCAAACATCAGCATCCAAGGTAAGTGCATGCAGACAAGACTTTTGAACGCCGTTTGAACGTTGCGCCTCACTTGCTAAATTTTTGTGGGGTTTATTTTTTTCCCATCTAGTGCACAACCCAGTCCTGATCCCACCCTAAAACCGGTACGCTTCAATCCGTTGCTTGCTTTGAATAATTGACACTACATAAAGGGAACCATCGTATACATCTATATATTTTTTCTTTGTGTAGTATCAACACAACATTCCAGTTGGTCACGAGCCCTGGTCCAGAACACACCCGCCTAGTTTGACCCCACCACCTCTGTACGTCCAGCCCACAGACGGGGGACACACCCAGCCACCTCACAGGTATACACACACTCACCTGTTATAGACAAATGCTCACTGCAAGGAATACTCCAAAGGTTTGAACCAAATCTGCGTTAATAGTGACGCAATTCAACGAATTCCTGGATTCCATTATACATGTAGTGAGGGGACAACAAATGAGTACTACTTACAATAGGACAGGCGCATATACTTACGAACGCCATTCACAGCTTGATAACAGTCTCTAAACACGTCAACCGAGTTGGAATGATCTCTAGTTTGAAAGTGAACTAACGAAGAAGCGAGTGCACGATCGGTAAGTTAGTTACTCGCACAAACACACAGAAGTCTTCTGCTCTTAACTCCCACCTCTGCCCTTGAATCCACAGTGCTGATTGGCTATTTATGGCCACAACATCCAGAGTTAGGAGAGAGATTTTTATTTCCTTTTAGAATTTATTATCATTCGTAAGAAGCCATTCTGAACATGATCTGCTTCTGTTAATTTCCCGATCTGCATTCTTGAGGCTTGAGGCTTGAAATATCTCTTACTCTGCAGTGCAGTGGGAATTCAAATAATGGCGGTTCAGAGAGCATGGTTTGGACTATACCTTACAGTACTAGAGCAGTGGTTCTCAGAGTGGGGGAGCTATTGCCAATGCTTGTGTCGAAGTGTTGGGGGCTTAAATATTTTGTCTACCAAAGGCGAGCTCTTACAGATAAAGTCTGAGAACCACTGAAACTAGTGAAAATGAATGTAAGATGTGACCTCCATGATGTCACATATCTCTGAATTGTGTCTATAAAGAGTTCTGCATCTATAAAACCTCCACAGAGGGACTCCAGATGTCCCAGATTAGGCAGTTAAATTGTCCCCCCGTTGTGCAAGTTTAGTAATACAGCTGTGTTGCTTAACGTCCATGATACGTTTTATACAACTGGACGTTGTCCGAATGCCCCATATTACATACCCATACTTCGCAATGATGAACTTTACAGCATAAAAATGATTTATTTATTACAAAAACTAAAGACTATCAGAACGGCAGACCCTCTCTCACTGACCACTTTCCACACAAAATAGGCAAAGAACAGCAAGCTTTAACAAGGCAGGGGCGTCGCCAGGCCTGAATGTTTTGAATAGTGCCGGATATCATTTTTAGCATGAAATCTAATATTATATCTGATATTTAACATTAACGTCTTTATATTCATTCATTCATATGCTTGTCTGTGTTCGTGTGATAGCGGAAGACGTTTAGTAGCTAATGATTCCAATTATTTTTAGTGAGTCGACTCTTTTGGCTCCCAAATGGCTATTTATTTCTTAACTCACAGCTGACTTTATAACTGACTTCATTTTCAGTTCCATTCCACTTCCTTCCCGCTTTTGTAAACTAAAATGTCCTCGTGTCAAATACATGGTGGGCCATTTATATGGATACACCTAAATAAAATGGGAATGGTTGGTGATAACTTCCTGTTTGTGGCACATTAGTATATGGGAGGGGGAAAACATTTCAAGATGGGTGTTGACCATGGCGGCCATTTTGGATCCAACTTTATTATTTCCAATGGGAAGAGGGTCATGTAACACATCAAACATATTGAGAATTTCACAAGAAAAACAATGGTGTACTTGGTTTTAATGGAACTTTATTCTTTCATGAGTTATTTACAAGTTTATGACCACTTTGTGCCCATTGTGTTGGATTGTCAATGCAACCCTCTTCTCCCACTTTTGACACACTGATAGCAACACCGCAGAAGAAATGCTATCACAGGCTTCCAGTATCCGTTGTTTCAGATGCTGCACATCTCGTATCTTCACAGCATAGACAATTGCCTTCAGATGACCCCAAAGATAAAAGTCTAAGGGGGTCAGATCGGGAGAGCATTTCTTCTGCGGTGTTGCTTTTAGTGTGTCAAGAGTGGGAGAAAAGGGTTGCACTGACAATCCAACACAATGTAAACTTGTAAATATCTCATGACAGAATAAAGCACACCATTGTTTTTCTTGTGAAATTCTCAATAAGTTTGATGTGTTACATGACCCTCTTCCCATTGGAAATAATAAAGTTGGATCCAAAATGGCCACCATGGTCAACACCCATCTTGAAAAGTTTTCCCCCTCCCATATACTAATGTGCCACAAACAGGAAGTTGATATCACCAACCATTGCCATTTTATTTAGGTGTATCCATATAAATGGCCCACCCTGTACATCACGCACCACTGCTCTGCACGTTCTAGTGTTTTCCTTACTCCCAAAACACACCTGATCCAGTTACTAAGCTCATTAACAAGCCCATTACTGAAAGTGAGTACAAAGTGAGTGTGTTTAAACAGGAAAAGCACTAAAACTTGCACAGCGGTGGGGCTCCAGGACCAGGATTGAGAAACAGCTTCGATTATAAACACGGAAACCTAGGAAGACCGCGAGCTGACCTTGTAACCAAACTATTTGGCGCCATCTAGGGACCATTTTGTCTCAAAAACAAGATGCTTGTTTGAAGCCTGCTGTTTTTTTGACTGCCCCAGTGGTGCTTTAAGTAGGTAAATCCTGCACGTGAAGCAGAAATGTGGTGCGTCACCAATTTTAGAATAGCATCACCCCTTTTAAATACCGTCACCAGTTTTGAATACAGCAGTATTTCCAGTGATACCGGCATATCGCCCATCCCTAATGTATTTTCAGTGTTTTGGCTGATTGTGTACAGGTATATGCCATTTACTGCCGACCCACTCAACGATCATTCTCTTTAAAGACCAAGATGTTAAAAATTATAGTAAATTGGAATAGGAAATAAAAATCTTGTAAAATAAAGTCCTTTAACTCCAGACATTGAGGCCAATCAACAGCTACCTCAACAGCCAATCATCGCTGCGGATTCACAAGCAGAGGCGTTGAAGAGCAGATGTGCAGTGTGTGTGTGTGTGTGTGTGTGTGTGTGTGTGTGTAAGTAACTACCTTACCTGTTGTGTGCATGTCCTATTGTAAGTAGTGCTCCTTTGTTTGTACTTTTGTACTCGTTCCCATTGACTCCTTGATCTCTTTCATCTGGCTGATCTTATTGTTTGGTGAAATGGTTTTCCACATTGGCTTTCCCTTCTACACCTCTAAAAATGCCAGTTTCAGGCCTGGTTACCCTGAATTCCCTTTTAGCTGGGAGTGACTGTAAATAAATGCGTGATTGCTGGTGTTCGGTTTCCACCAGCATGTCCAGGATAGGCTACGGATCTAGCAGGACCAAGCCTATATGAGGCTTCTGTGAAAATGAACGAATGTTTCAGAGTTCAGTTCAACAGGGAGTGTCTGATTGCTGCTATTATAACTTTATTACTAGGATATAGTATGAAGTACAGTAAGATTTCATCAGTGTGAATGGCCATGCTGCTGCTCTCACAACCACGAGCAAATAAAGCTCTTAAGCAGTGCAGGAGACCGCTTCGACAAGTCATGAACATCAAGAGGTCTCAAAATCTGGTCTGATTAGGACTAAGTACTGATCACTAATTCAGTCAAGTGTTTGAATTCGGTTGAAAACACAAGAGTATTGCTAAAGTGCATTTAAGTATATTGTATAAACATGCAATATATGGCCAAAAGTATGTAGCCACCTCTGTATATTAGTGATTTCTGTTATGTCATGCACACACTGTTAACACTAAATTCTAAGTTCTTAATATGAAGCATACAGATGTGTAGCAGTACAATGGTTGTACCTCAGTGACTCCTTAATGACTTTCACAGGTTTCTACCTGTAATGAATCAGATCAGCCTTTCTAAAGCAAGGTCCATAAGGAAAGGGTTTCCCAACTTTGATGGAGAACTTGGTTGGGTTTCACATCAAACCCCATCAGACACAGACGAAATAAACAGGAATGCCAACATTGAGCTGCTATTACAGCCTAATCTCTCACTCGTGTTCCAAAAGCTAGTGGAAATCTAGTGCTGTTGTAGCAGCAAATGGGGGACAAATTATGGATTATTTATATATATTATTGTCTTATACGCTATAGTTTTATACTGTATTAATTTCTTCGTAAATTTGTATTCTTTGGTTGATTGATTTATATATATATATATATATATATATTTTTTTTTTTTTTTTCTTTAAATATGTTCTATCTCTTAATTTTTATTTAGATTCTGTTTATTTAATCAGGTACAGTACGCTTATTACTTGGCCCGTGGTTCCCAATCCTCAGGGTGGCGCCAAACATCACAAGGGGTCCGCGAGACTTTGTCTGCTCTGAGGTGCTCTGAGTTTGTCAAAATACATTTTTATACATGATAAATAATGAAATGGAAATAACACACTTCCGGAAAAAAAAAAATCTAAATAGAGTTGCTTAAGAAAATGTATTTAGTAAGTATAATTGTTTGATTTTAGCTAAATGTTTAGCTGTCTTTAAAAGGAGGGGAAAAAGGGAATAAATCTATAAAAGGAACCAAAGATAAAAGGAAAAAAATCTGTAATTTGTGTTAATTTTTGCTGATAAAGATTTGCAATGAATCACTTTATTCTTTTGGTCCGTGTGTGCGCGGGGCACAGCTCTTCTTAGACACTCGTACGGGGGCTCCAAGTAAAAAAAAAAAAAAGGTTGGGAACCACTAATATAGGCTGTCCAAGTAGGTCGGGTCGCTTTTTGAGTCTCCCTTATGAACTTTAGGCAGTTTTTCCTTGCCACTGTCGCCCCAGGCTTGCTCAGTTAGGGCTGTGGGCCTAGATATTTATGAAGCTGTTTTGTAAAAAGCGCTATAGAAATCAATTTAGCTTTGATTCTGACAAATTTCACACTAATACCTGTGAGTTTGGATATATTTTTTGGGTGTCCACAAACTTTTGGCGATGTAGCGCATGTTCCCAAGTTTACCATTTCAACAAGTTTTGCATGTACCTGTGTTACATCATCTGTGTGTCTCACCTAACCTAGACCGCCTCATCAGGACAGAAGCGCGTTTAGCGATATGGTATTGGACACGGCGTATATGCCCGAGAACGTGGGCGGGAGCGTGAAATTCAAAGATAAACTTATGACCGCGCTCTGAGTGTGTACCCGTCCCATCTCAGCTGGCATCATGCAGTATCATTCTACACACTGGAATCCGAACGGTTGCACTGTGTCTGTCCATCCATCCATCTCAGCCTCCGTCCGTCCGTCCATCCATCCATCCATCCATCCATCCAGTGACTGGACCCCAATCTGTGCTCTTAATGGACGTTGTTATTGTGTTATTGCTTGTGTTTGTCTTAGGTTTTAGTCTTTGCCTTTTTAACCATCAGCCTGATGACTTTCGGTGATTATACAGAAGCGTCGATCCACAGCAGAGTTTGTTTGAATGTTTAACTGCATGAGCTTATTGGGTTTTTGTGCACATCTGTAGACCAGAAGTTTACATGATGACATCAGTATACAGGTGGAGTAGCCTGATGTTTACGAGTACAGTCGAACCCGCTATCCGAGATCCCTCGATCACTCGCTCGATCACTTTACCTCACCTGACCGGATTAATCCAGTGCAGCAGTTTAGAGATGCCATTTGACCAAACGTATGTTTTCAGGATGTTTGAGGAAACCCACGGGGAGAACATGCTAACTGCACAGGACTTGAACCAGGTCGCTGGTCTCGGGGCGGGTATTAGAAAGGACTTCACGATACGATGATATCACGATGCGTATCGCGATATATTGTGATAGTCCACATAGTTCAGTAAAACTATAAAAACAACTGCAATACAGCTTGGGGTGAATAAATTGAGTCGAAACCCTGTACTCTGACCTGCACAGGAGCGGAGATTGTAGTTTACACCCCATTTAAAATGCTTTTTCTTCCTTCAAAAAAAAAAATCGATGCAGTAAAATAAATATCGCGATATATTGCTGTATCGATCTTCAGCACAGCTCTATTCTGGTCTCTCTGGAGCTGTGAGGTGAAGCCACTAACCACTGCTCCACTGTGTTGCTCATACAAGCTCCTGTTCTCAGAATTCCCTCTAACGTACGGGTTATTTTAATCCCTTATCCCGCTATCCAAACCAGTATAACAAATGGCAACCAGTAAGCTAACATGGGCTTCATACCTAAAGCCTGCGCTTTGATTTATTCAGTGCTAAATCGTGAAGTAATGGCTGTTTAGGCAGGGCAGATCAGGCAGGAACCAGATAGGGGTTTGCCCATAGGTAATAATGGAATAGGGTTCTCGTTATCCAAATATTCGCTATCCAAACCTTTCATGAGGTGCATTCGGATAACGCGATTTGACTGTACTAATTTCACTTTATTAGCTACACCTCCTTGTTTCGACGCTCATTGTCCACTTTGTAGTTCTACAATTACAGATTGTAGTCCATCTGCTTCTGCTTCTCTACACACTTTGTTCCCCTTGACTCTGATCTCTAATGGTCAGGACCCCCACAGGACCAGCACCGCTCACTATTTGGGTGGTGGATCATTCGCAGCACTGCAGTCACACGGAGAGGACCGCACACAGCAGTGCTGCTGGAGTTAGTCCTACCACCCACTAACACATTGCAGTGCTGCAAGTGCTCCATCGCCCATATAGTACTTGGTGTGGTGGTCCTGACTTTTAGAGAACAGAGGGCGCTAACAAAGTTCAGAAACAGATGGACTACAATCTGTAACTGTAGAACTACAAGGATAAAATGGACAATGAGTGCAGAAGCAGGGAGGTGTACCTAATGAAGTGATTGGTGAGGGCGTACTGAGGCTTAGCCGTCTTCAGTCGATTGGTCATCAGTGCCTTTCATTCTGTGCTGTAAGTTTTTGCTGTTGTCTTAATAATTGCGACTTAACAAGCAGTTGCTATAGTAACTATAGCTGCAAACTCCAGCCGTGCCCAAGAGGTGTTTTATGATCAGGAGTTGTTTCAGTAGAAGTGGCTCTAATGAATAAATGCAGTTTACTCAAATGCGTATACTGGTATTGTTTTTCTTACTGTACTCTTAGGATCTTTGGAAGTGTGCATGGTTTCTCATGGATAACGAGTTTTGTGTGCCATCGTCAAGGCATAATTGTCTTCTCATAAAATGATCGCAGGATAATTTTCTCGACGTCCAAAAGTATCAACACTTGCCCATCAAAACGACATAATGGTTCCTCGAGCAAGGCTTAAAGCAAATTCATCACCCCCATCCTCATCCTTCATCATCCTTATTTAGTTCTGGAAATCTTACGCAAAGGAAATTAACACAACCTCTGCAGGGAGCCATTTAGTTTGGCATTTTTCTGCTAACTTCTGTGGACCATAGCGAGTAACTTAGGTTCTGAGATCGTGTGCTTGTGGATGGGCTTGGAGCATGTAGGACTGGTAGCCTAGTGGTTAAGGTACTGGATTATGGACTAGAAGATCCAGGGTTCAAATCCCATCTCGCTGCCACTGTTGGGTGCTTGAGCAAGACCTTTAAACCACAATTGCTTTCATTTTAATATTGTATAAGTTGTAAGTCACTCTGGATAAGAGCGTCTGCTAAATGCTGTGAATGTGTCAGAACTTTGTACACACTGTTTTAGAAAATGTGAATTAAAAATGCAAAAATGGTACATCTTTGGCGGTCATTTGCCAGGGGTGCCTTAATTGCACCTCTTGATGTTCACATTTGGAAACATTTAGCAGACCCCCTGTCCAGAGCGGCTTAAAATGAAACAACCACTTATGGATTAAGGGCCTTGCTCAAGGACGCGACAATAGCAGCTTGGTGGAGGTAGGATTTGAACCCTGGACTTTGTGCTTCATAGTCCAGTACCTTAACTCCTAAGTCCTACATACACCTTATTCCAAAGCCAGGCAATGTATCAATATGGACTTGTGCTCAAATTCTTCAAGAATTGTGTTGTCCTGCTCATGGGATTCATCACTCCAGAGTACCAACCATGTGTGCTTTAGACCACTCCCACATTTTCATTGTGCAAGGTAAGTTTAGGATCGTCTGTGACTGCTTGGCCATAGAAACCTAGTTCCTGAAGCTCCACAAGATCTCACACTGATGTTGCTTTCAGGTGCAGTATAGGACATGGTATTCTGAGCAATGCTATATGGCCAAAAGTATATAGACATGCCTTCTAATGAGTGAGCTGTTAATTCAGCCACACTCCGTGCTTAGCCATAATATGAATCATGCAGGCATTGTATCTTTGTAGAACAGCAGTAGCAGTTGAGTGGGTTGTACTGAGCACCTCAGTGGCTCTCAGTATAACAGTTTCATAGTTTTCCACGTCCAACAAGTCGGCTAATCAGCTTCTTAGCTGCAGCTCCACTCAAGCTGTTCTTCCCTCATCAGTTCCAGTCCTCATACCATCTCTGAGGACAATAACTGCCCCCTCCCTGCCAACAAAACCTTCCCACTGAAGACAAGAAATACTACACTGACTCTTCTACTACATATGTTGACCATATCTTATTTTATTCAGTTTTTTATTTATATATGCTATAGTTTTATATCCTCTATTTTATTATACTCCATATTGTTAACTTTAATATTTAACTTGGATATTAAGGTCAGCACTCCTGGGTTTAGGACCCAGCCAAGTTCTAAGTGAAAGTTGGCAAAACATTTCTTTATAAGCTCTGTTTTAGGATTGCAGGTTAAAAAAAAATCAAATTCAAAGATTTTGGATGTAATATTTGAGTGTCCACAAACTTTTGGCTATATAGTGGATTACAAAGACAGCCCAGACTACTATCAGAGTACTACCGGAGTACATGACTGTACGCTAGATTTTACACACCTGTTAGCAATGTGTGTGGTTAAGCTAACTGTTAGCAAGTGTTGTCCTTTCTAGTTTCACCCTGAGCAGTGCAGACATCCAGAGGTTCAGTGTGGAAGAGAATGAGGCCGTGCTCTCAGCAAATCTTCACCACTGCTATCGCTGGCATGGATTTGAGAAGCAGGAGGCCCCGTGCCATGCTTTAACCAATCCTAGTAAGTCTTAAAGTGAGCAATGACTCAAAGCGTTTGTACCTCGGGCTAAACTTTATATATTTATATTATGTGTACGTTTTTAGTGGCGTGGATGGTCCCTACAAGCCACGCAGAAGATCTTAACCAAGCTTTGCGGAGTCCCAATCACTTGGAGCTGGATGCAATACCCTGGCCCACGCTTCACATCAACATCGACAAAGTCAGTGTGTGTGTCCTTTGTTTTTACAATGAAATCCAGCAATACTCAGATCTCAGTCTTTCCAAAGTCATCGATGTTTCTTTTATGGCCTGCTCGCTGTTTTGTGCACACAGGCAGAGGAAAAGCCATTATCAGAGAAAAGTCTTCCATCTTCTCCCAGCGGCTTACAAGATCAACGGAAAAGCAATATTTTCAGAGTGAGTGCCAGGCTTATGTATCATGACATTAACCAATGTATCTGTTAAAATAAGTGGGAAATTGTTGGTGCAAGATCAGTTGTTTAGTGAAGAGCAGACTGCTGTGTTGTCTCTATGACAACCAGAGTGGATTTACACTGATCAGGCATAACATTATGACCACCACCTTGTTTCTACACTCATTGGCCATTTGAACAGTTTTACTTACCATATAGAACCATATATTGTTCTACAATTACAGACTGTAGTCCATCTGTTTCTATACATACTTTGGTCATCCCCTTTACTCTGTTCTCTAATGCTCAGGACCCCCACAGATCAGGTATTATTTGGGTGGACGACCAGTCTCCGCACTGCAGTTATACTGATGTGGTGGAGTTGTGTTAGTATGTATTGAGCTGGATCAGACACAGCAGTGCTGCTGGAGTTTTAAAACACTGTTCACTTACCGTCCACTTTATATGAGACCCATTCACCTTGTAGATCTCAGAGACAGTAGCTCATCTGTTGATTGTGCTGGTCATCCTCTAATCCTTCATCACTTCTCACAGGATGCTGCCTACAGTATGCTGGTGGCTTGACATTTTTTGGCTGGTGGACTATTTTCAGTCCAACATTGACACTAAGGTGTTTAAAAACCCCAGAGGCATTGCTGTGTCTGATCCACTCATACCAGCTCAGTCAGGGCAGTGCTAAGAATGATCCACCATCCAAATAGTACCTGATCTGTGGTGGTCCTGTGGGGGTCCTCACCATATATATCATAATCTCTGGCGATGGAGCTCTCTAAGGCTCCCTACAATGTCCGCCACTCTGGCTCCTGGGATAAATGTAACCCTTGTTGGTGTCCCTAAAAGGGTAGCTCATTTCAGGTGTCATAAAATAGTCACCCATGACTCAACAGGTTGCTCAGAGGGTGTTTCACTGAGGATCCAATGGGATGAAACCTTGAGAGGACAGAGACTGAAAAAAGGACAAGAACACCTTTGGCAGCCTAGATTCAGTGGCTTGGAATAAACAGGTTAAATACGCAGAAGCTAAACATAACATACAAATGAAAATCAAATGATATGAAAAGACTGGCACTGATCTATTTGGTGGAACCAGAGATTAAATGCATAATAGCGAGACATTTTTTAGATTTCCAATTCCATTAATCTCAGTGAACATGACTGTAAGTGCAAATTTCAAAGCTGTTTTCCACAGCAGCCAGCCAAGTAATGATGTCTATAATATAAGTAATGACTTTTTCCACCACTGAAATATGAACTTGCAACAGAACAAATCTACCGTCTTGCCATCTATTAGTACAGTGGTTCAAAAGGTGGGGGACATTCTGAGCTTAAATTTCAGAACTTCATTTCAACTTGAAGTTTCAGTTTACTATTTTGAAGCTACCGTCCAAGCTACTTGTACCAATACATGCCAAAAATTATGTATATCTCAGTCACGACCTGTGGGCTTTCCGCATGCCGGTGTCCTAATCCCCATTAAAAACTAATGGTTTGAAATTTCTACAAGACAGGATTTGGACCTTCTGGAACTGGGGCTAGGCTATGTATTGAGAAGTACAGAGTACAAAATGCAGGGATGCCAACAATTGTGACATTTTCATAACCTTTTCAGCCGTTCACCAAAGGTCCAGTACCTCTTGTCCTCTTTGTATTTCTCTCGGGCCCGCTCCGCCGCCGCGGCGTGCTCGTCCTCGATACGCGATGCACTCTGCGTCTCGCGTCATCTGAAATAACCTCGGTCCTGCACAGGCCCCTCGTCCTCCCATTCAGGCCGGCGGCTGCAGCATGTCGGAAGGTCAAGCAGCGCCGTCCCTCGCCGCTGGGGCGAAGGCGAAGCTCGTCGAGCTGGGCCACGTCTAGAGCCACGGCCGGACTGCGCCGCCCCCGGCTCGCGCGCCTGGCGAGCCTCCTGAGCGAAGTGTTTTCTTGAGTGGGGCGACCCCATGAGAGTGTGCGCTTAGCCCTCACTACACCTCGTGCCCCGACGCTCCGCTTAGCGCTCCGCGAGGGAAGAACTTCAGCCGCAACGACTCCCCTCCCTAAGCGCCCTGTCGCGTGTGTGCAGTAGAGTGGAAATTCCAAGGTATTAGAGTGGCCGCCCTCGGAGAGATCCAAACAAGGTGTGGGGGGGGGTTGTGGCTAAAGGAGAGATGACACAGAAAGAGTGGGTGACTAAGAGGGATGCGCCGAATGTCTCGCGACCGAGCGACTGAAAACAGAGAGAGGTGGACTTAAAGCGCACTGTCGCCGAGCGTCCGCGCTGCGACCGGACGCGCAGCGCTAGGTCCGGGATCAAGACACACACATTATTAATACACACAAACTATTAGTACACACGGGTTCACAATTTAACCTTATTAAAAACCAAATACAGTGCCGGGTCACCCACTGATCAGAATTACACACAGAGCCACAGGACACATGGCATAAAATCCTTTAAACTTATTTTTCCCAGACGTCCCACTATCTCAGGAGTCTCTTTGCGGCGGCTAGCGTGACCACGGAGAGGCCGCGGGGAACGTCACAACCTCAGTCAGGCCCAAGCGTGCGCAGCATCCTACCGG
The DNA here is from genome assembly GCA_025084515.1 of Ancistrus triradiatus. Lineage (NCBI taxonomy): Eukaryota > Metazoa > Chordata > Actinopteri > Siluriformes > Loricariidae > Ancistrus > Ancistrus triradiatus. The sequence continues at coordinate 61,677 of JAJAGP010001384.1, forward strand.
TCCCGCTCGTTCGGTCGGACGCGCTTCACGCGTCCATCCCGTCAACCTGGGTTGCTCTTATCAGCTCTTATTTGATCTCGCCACTGTCCGTCGCAGCACCAGCCTCAGGTGTGTGGCCCGCGGGCGTGGCGGGCTGGCCCGGTCGGACGTGGGGGGCTGGGTGTGCTGTCGCTGGAGGGTCCGTCGGTGCACCTCTCCCCCGGCCAGAGGGGGGGCAGGGAGGTGAAGGGCGGTGGACCTGGACGTGAAGACATGGACGCTGGTGAAACGCGGAGGTATGCGAAGTGCGGTCGGTTGCTGTGACGTTTTGCATCTCACCGTCACACTCCCGCCCAGACCGAACAGCGGCCCCCGCCGAGCCGCGGTGGGGGCGGTCTGCGTCACCGACCCAGGTCGCTAAACTAGCAGCCCGCGCCGGCCGCGCTCTGAAAAGGGTGGGCGGCGCCCGGGCGAAGCCTCGCTGCGTCGGTTCACGCACGCGGAGTTGTCCTGTTGCTTCTGTGATGTTCTCCCGCCTGTCCTGGCCATCTGATATCGTCTCCTTGCTCGTATCGCGACCTAAAACGCTACCTCCTCTGCAGTCCCAAGCAGGGTCCTTACTCACACCCCACACTTACGTCCCTACCAACATGGTAGATATTCAGCAGACATACTCTCCCCGGCTTCCTCTACCAGGTGTGTGACGTCAACGGCGGTAACTGTTAGCACATCGCCAGACAACTATAAAGTGGGCTTATGAGACGGGGTCATTTATTTTATGGAGGGGAAATGATCCATATTACATATTAGTGAGTGGCAAAAGTAGTGTGAACTCTAGGAGTAGCAAGTTAATTTGAAGTGAAATAGAGTCAGGTGTTTTCAGTCTGGGATGACAATCAGGTGTGAGGAGAATAAGTTGTTGATGCCCAAGCAGGCTGGAAAAGGTTCAAACCATCTCTGGAAGAGGTTGGACTCCACCAATCCACAGTCATGACCGTTGTCCTTCTGTCTGCGTATCACTCAGGCTCAGCAACGTGCACAGACACCCCGAGCCTAAATCCATATGTGTCTCTACCCTTCTCCCAGAGTGGTGTCTGTGCGTATCCAACCATACGTAATCAGTTTCGCACGCGGCCACTCGACCGGATGCATTCCTAGTACGCCCTCGGGGCTTCTGCTCCTCAGTTTGGTTGATACACCTCTCGGCGTCCGGCACTATAGTTGACGCGCTGCCAGTCGTCGTGGTTTCTCTACATCCGGCCCCTGCTAGCATACAAGCACAGTTGTGTCTTCCCTCCTGGCACTTTGTTCTAACTGGGTTCTCCTTGCCGTCCTGCGGCCATCTGCAACGTGACTACGTCATGCCGACATATCCTAATGTTCTGAGTTCCACCATCAGGAAGAGAACACTGAAACAAACAATTGTGTGTGCATGGCAGGGTTGCACGGAGAGGAAAGCCACTGCCTCTCCAAAAAGAACATTTGCTGCTCGTCTTCTTGCAGTTTGCTAAAGATTATGTGGATAAGCCAGAAGGCTATGTGGAAGAATGTTTTGTGGTGGTAGTATCATGTCTTGCTGCATCTGGGCCAGGACGACTTGCCATCATTGATGGAAACAATGAATTCTGAATGCTATATCAGAGAATTCTAAAGGAAAATGCCAGGACATCTGTCCATGAACTGAATCTGGATTGGTCAGTGAAAAATTACACTGCACTTTATAAAAACGGTCCAGAGCAGACCTACCTACTTCAGGAGATTTGAGGTCGTTTGGAGTGCGCGGGGGACTCCTGAGGACTTTCTTTTGACACAGTGGTGGCATCAGCCATCTTTTACGGAGTGGTATGATGGGGCAGCGCATCTCTACAGCAGACAGGAAGAGGGACTTGATAAACTCATTAAGAGGGCCAGCTCTGTCCTGGGGAGCCCCCTTAGACCCGGTGCAGGTGGTGGGAGAGAGAAGTATGTTAACCAAGCTAGCATCCATGCTGGAGAACGACTCCCCACCCCATGCATGAGACTTTGGAAGCACTGGGCACTGGGTGGGTAAGCTCCTTCAGCGACAGGCTGCTTCACCCCAATGTGTGGGAAGGAGCGCTATCGCAGGGTCTTCCTTTCGGCTGCTGTAAGACTGTACAACAAGCATTGCTCCAAGCTTCACACACTCACTGTAATTTACTATGAAAATCACAGTGTGCAATATTTTTCTCCTAAGTGCAATCGTTTGTAATTATTTGTAATTATTACTGGAATCTTTCTTACACTGAGTGCTGTACTGTTCCTTTGCTGATGCAACAAGGTGAATTTTCCCCACTGTGGGACTAATAAAGGATTATCTTTCTCCTAATCTCAAGAGAAGGTGGGTCATGCAGCAAGACACCGACCCTAAGCCCACACGCTGGTTCTACCAAAGAATGGTTACAGAAGAATAAAGTTCATGTTTTGGAATGGCCAAGTCAAAGTCCTGACCTTAATCCAATGGAAATGTTGTGGAAGGACCTGAAGTGAGCAGCTAATGTGAGGAAACCCACCAACATCCCAGAGCTGAAGCTGTTCTGTACGGAGGAATGGGCTAAAATTCCTCCAAGCCGGTGTGCAGGACTGATCATCAGCTACAGGAAACGTTTAGCTACAGTTATTGCTGCACAGGGGGTCACACCAGATACTGAAAGCAAAGTAATATTGGATCATTTTCCTCAGTAAATAAATGACCAAGTATAATATTTTTGTCCTCATTTGTTTAACTGGGTTCTCTTTATCTATTGTTAGGGGTTGTGTGAAAGTCAGATGATGTTTTAGGTCATATTTATGCAGAAATGTAACATAATGGGTATGTTATACATCATAAATCACCCACTGCTTTGTCCTGCAGTAACCACAGTGACGAAGACGACCTCCCAGATGCCCTGGCGGCCATAACGTCTCAGTGTAACTTGAGAAAATCGACGTCAAACAGCTCGCTGGACAAACAGGTCCAGCCCTCAATCTACCCACTGGTAAAGCTTAACGACTTTTACGCTCCTCCTACGTGAAACGGTCATTATAGCTAAATAAAAACGCGTTGATTCTTTTCTCATTTCAGCAGAAGAGTGTCTCGCCGTCAGAGCACTTTGACAAATCCGTGTACCATCCGAGCTCAGTCCCTCATCTGCTCCCATTCAGTGCGCACTCACACAGGTAACACATTCATATATACCACCGCAGCTGTATATGGATTGTGTGCCGACTCTCAGCGTTGTTCATGCTCGCTTAACGTCTCCACGCCTTTGTGTGTTTAGCAACGACGACCTGAGAATGGATAGAGCCAAACTGCTGAGAGCGTTGCTAATGACCGAACTCTGAAACGCCTAGATGTGTGCAGCTTTTTTCAGTCATTTTGTACATTTACTCGGACTGGGGTCGAGTCTGAATTGTAAAGCTGATGAGCCTTACAATTGGCACGTTTCTCAGCGCACAATGTTATGTTACTTAAATCCATGTCCATGTGTTTCTCCGGCTTTCTATGGATTTCCCTCTGAAAGTACATAATGTTGCGTACAGCATTTAATTCATCGTTCTCTTCTTGCTTTCATTGCGGTGTGTGTTCATGGGCTAAATGTGAGAAGACGCTATATATGCATACTGTACATACTCTGTTTAAAAAAAGTGACCTTTCACATTGTTGTGCAAGTTTTCTAACCTTTTCAGGAAAAAACGTTTGCATATGCAATATATACAGTATTTCATTTTGCTATATACATAGCTACAGTATCTTGCTATATATAATAACGCTGAATTGCTGAATAAAACAAAAGCTTCGAAGGTCAATTTGTGTTCGAATGTTAGATGTTACAAATAGAGAATGAATAGCACAACAGCAACAGCTGGAATGAAACACAATAAGAGCTTACGTACCACTCAAAGAAGCTTCTCAAAAAACATGCAAATGACTCTGTTATGGCCCACTAGGTGGCAATTATGCTTTATGCTCTTTGAAAGGATTTGAAGAGAGTTTCAAAACCAGTTGTAAGGTACATGGCATAAAGTATGTAGACACCCTTTCTAAGTCTACACTAATCTAAGCCACACCTGTTGCCAAAACCAATAAAGTAATGCACACAGACATGCAGTGACCAAACACGGATCATGCTTGAAGAGCTCAGTGACTTTAAACCTTACTTTTCATAACATGTCAAGTCACTTTCTCAGGTTTCTGACCCCGTTCAAAGCTGCCTGGGTTGGTGCTCTGCGGTGCATTTTTATGATACAACCTCTGGCCTTGACTAGTCAGCTATACAGCACCTTGTACTCTTGAGTTCCAAATGGAATCTGAATGTAAAATCAACACTAAAACTGTCTGTTGGAAGGTAACAGTTTGGGCTTTTAGTTGTGACCATACACAGTCCTATAAATGTGTGTCTTTGTCATAGTGGTTTATAGCACCCAGAATGGCCTGCCTTTGGGAAACGAACGCCAGCTGATGTCTTATCCACCAAACATCTTGTAGAGGAATGGAGGGGAATCGTGACACTAATACAGCTGTACCTCGGTTCTCGTCGTTCCAAAAGGCTTGTCGAGGTATTGCAAAAAATGACGAGTACAGAGCAATTATTTTCCATAAGGAATTATGTAAATTGGAATGAATCCGTTCCAAAACCCCAGAAAAATCCACACTGGATAAAGAAAGATGAGAGAGGTCTGTAAATTTCATCATAAGTACACTTCAACTATGAGCGACAACATGAGAAAAAAATCCAGGAAATCACATGTAGGATTTTTAAAGAATTTCATTGTAAAATAATGGTGGAAAAATACGTATTTGGTCACCCACAAACAAGCAAGATTTCTGTGGCTCTCACAGACCTTTAACTTCTTTTTTAAGAAGCTCTTCTGTCCCTCCACTCGTTTACCTGTATTTTTTGTTTTTTTTTCTTTTTTTTTGTTTTCCATAAGGAATTATAAAAATTGAATAAATCCGTTCCAAACCCCCCAGGAAAATCCACCACTGGCTAAGAAAGATGAGAGAGAATACACCACAAAAACAAAAAAAAAAAAACAAAAAAAACAAAAAAAAAAGAGGCTGCTTAATTTTCACACAGGTACAATTGCAACTATGAGGAGACCAAAAATGAGGGTAAAAAATCCAGGAAATCACATTGAGGATTTTAAAGATTTTTTTAATTGTAATCATGGTGGAAAATAAGTATTTGGTCACCCACAAACAAGCAAGATTTCTGCGCTTCACAGACCGTAACTTCTTCTTAAGAAGACTCTTCTGGGGGGTCCTCCCACTCGTTACTGTATTAAGGCCACCTGTGTGACATCGGTATCTGTATAAAAGACACCTGTCCACAGCCTCAACCAGTCAGACTCCAAAAACTCAACCATGGCCAAGATCAAAGAGCTGTCCGAAGGACACCAGGTAGAAAATTGTAGACCTGCACCAGGCTGGGAAGAGTGAATCTGACAATAGGCAAGCAGGTTGGTGTGAATAAATCCAACTGTGGGAGCCAACTGTAAGAAAATGGAAGACATACAAGACCATTGATAACCTCCCTCGATCTGAGGCTCCATGCAAGATCTCACCCGTGGGGTCAAAATGACATGAGAACGGTGAGCAAAAAATCCCAGAACTACACGGAGGGACCTGATGAATGACCTGCAGAGAGCTGGGACCAAAGTAACAAACGGCTACCATCAATAACACACTACGGCCGAAAGGGCCCGTCCAGGAACGTCTGAAGTTTGCCAGAGAGCATATGGATGATCCAGAAGAGGATTGGGAGAATCATCCTGTGGTCAGATGAAAACCAAAATAGTTTTGGTAAAAAAAACTCAACTGGTTTATATAGTTGGAGGGAAAAAGTTTGAGATGAAAAAGGATGCAGAGTTGCATTACAAGAAAACACCATACCTACTGTGAAGCATGGGGGTGGAAACATCATGCTTTGGGGTCTGGTTTTCTGCAGAGGGGACGGACAACTGATCCGTGTTAAGGGAAGAATGAACGGGGCCATGTATCAAAAAGATTTTAAGCCAAAACTCCTCCCATCAGTGAGAGCATTGAAGGGGGGGGGGGAGGGAACGTGGCTTGGATCTTCCAGCATGGGACAATGATCCCAAACACAACCGCTCGGGCGACGAAGGAAGTGGCTCGTAAAAAAGCATTTCAAGGTCCTGGAGTGGTCCTAGCCAGTCTCCAGACCTCAAACCCATAGAAAATTGTTGGAGGGAGTTGAAAGTCCGTGTTGCCCCAAAACATCACTGCTCTAGAGGAGATCTGCATGGAGGAATGGGCCAAAATACCAGCTACAGTGTGTGCCAACCTGGTGAAGACTTACAGGAAACGTTTTACCTCTGTCCATACCAACAAAAGGTTATGTTACGAAGTATTGAGGTTGAACTTTTGTTATTGACCAAATACTTAATTTTCCACCATGATTTACAATTAAATTCTTTAAAAATCCTACAATGTGATTTCCTGGATTTTTTTCTCATTTGTCCCTCCCATAGTTGAAGTTGTAGCTATGAAAAAATTACAGACTCTCTCATTTTTTCTAAGCAGGAGAACTAAGAACTTTGCACAATCAGTGGCTGACTTAAATAACTTTTTGCCCCACGGTATATGCATTAACGTTGTATTGTACAGGTGCTCCTTGATTTATGATGGGGATACGTTCCGACAAATCCTTCATAAGCTAAATGTATCATGAGTTTAACGAGTGTTTGGTAGTTTGGTAGTGGATGAGTCTGTGATAATTATGAGAAGTAAGTTATTGTTTAAAAACACTGACATTTAACCTACAGTTGGCCAAATCATTGACACAAAGCTATTTTCATAATAAAGTGTTGATGAAAAATCTCTAAGATAATCACTAACATAAGTGCAGCCTCTTTTCCCCTTTAAGTTGGCTCTTATAGCTAACGTTTTTAGGACTCTTGAAGACTTATTTGCAATAAGAATACAGTACTGTGGATGTAAAAGAAAGAAAGCACAATAAACCCAGTAGAGATCTTCACTGAACATTTGCTATTGTGAATCTGAATCGTGAATCGAGTTTCGGCCGAAACAAGTCACGTACCCTCAACTCGTACAAGATTAAGCATTGTATTCCAAATCTAGTGGAAAACGCTCCTCTAGAAGACTGACAGGGACATTACAGCCGGGGTGGACCAAGTCCGTATTCACGTTATGATTTTGTGAGGATTATCGGGTGTCCACAAACTTTTGACCATATAGTCAAGTCAAGTCAAGGTCAGAATTTATTTATATAGCGCTTTTTTACAATGGGAGCATTGTCTCAAAGACAAAAGTTACAGGTTTAGATTATCTCTCCTAATAACTACGTCCAATCTCAAATTGAGCAAGCCTAGGGCGGACAGTATGTGGCAAGGAAAAAACTCCCTTTCTAGGAAGAAACCTTGGGAGGACCAAGAATAACCCTTCTCCCTTTAAAAAAGTAACAGCCAAAACAAATCTATCGACTCAAAAAAGGGACCCAAACCTCCTTGGCGGCGTAAGTAGATGATAAACTATGAAGCGAACTAAAGTCATGGAGTTCAAAGTTTGAATAGAAATGTGAAGTATTGCACATCGACATTAAGTGGCCGGGGTATGATGATAAATCTAAGAGCGAAAACTAAAGTCATGGAGTCCATGGTCGAATAAAATGTGAATTATTGCACAGTGGAGCTCCATCAGATGTACATCATGTTGTAGGGCCGGAACTGCCGGACACAAGCTCGGAGAGAAAAACAGAAAATGGTAATTAGTTATTTGATTAAGAGCACAGTGTCTAGTAACAATCACTGATGCCATTTCCATCACTGATGTCCCAAGTGTAGGCATGAGACCCCCGGGCGAGCATTAGCTATAGCAGCATAGCTAGAAAGCTAGAAAGAGGAGAACTGGAAAGGAAACCAGCCCAAGAGGGATCACATGAGACATTAGCAACCCCCACGAGCGGTAACAGAAGACAGCAACCCCCCAACGGCCTCTGATCACCATAAGACTCTTTTTTTAGGACTATGAACCCCCAGCTCTGCCCTTATTCTAAGGCAAGGATGCATGAGTCCAGATCACGAGGACCGAAGCTAGTTCAGCCAGGGACCGCCCACTCGACAACTCCCGGCTAGCGGACAAGGCAGGCAGGTCAGACATTGACTCCCAGACTCCGGCCCCAGCAACCAAACCATGCAAACCTGGGTCTAAATCTAGTCAGAAAGCCTGCTTAAGTCAAAAGCCTGCTTAGTGTATTAAGCGAGAACGTTTTCATAATGCTAATTATGAGGTGAACTTTCTCTGTATGTCAAGCCAATGTACAGGAAATACACCGGAAAATACAAAATAAACAGTCATTCTTGGCGTACAGTTGTTTAACTTGCTTTATTTTTTAAGTTAACATAATATTCCAAAAAAAAAAAAAAAAAAAGTAATAAAAATAACACTTTCTCCTTAAAATTACAGCCAAACAAACTCTATCCGACTTCCATTCATATGGCATACATCGTTTTCCTGATGACTTCGTAGCCCTACTACTGCTATTGGACACGTCTGGGAGGGGGGAAACTACAAATTCCTACATTTTATAAAAGCTTAGACAAAACTTCTTTTTAAAAAAATGCAATTAAGCTGTGAAAAACATGGCCTGGATTTATTTGAAAAAAAAAAAAGGTTAAGCGGTATGCATTGAATACGACTGCAATAAAGTTACGTTATATACTCAAGGCAAACTCGATTTGAAATACACCTGCGCGTGTGCTAGCTCACAATGTTTGAGCGCGCGGTAAGTACACACACTTTGATTTTTACACTCACACGTTCACACGCATACTAAATAGCACAAGTGTTCAATTCATTGCATGCATCCATAAATGAGGAGGCACAAGAAGTTGCACACGCAAAGGTAAGTAAGTACTGGTTTGTTCCTGATTCGGACCCTGAATGGTTTTTTTTTGGCTAAAGAAATTTTCGACGAAAAACCCCTTTTTTTTCGAAAAAAATGGATGCTGGTGCCTCCCAGAACCTGCTGTACTCAACGTAAGGTTTTGGCAAACCTTGTAAACATTACATGTCACTTAGCTCTTTGAACTTCATCATGGAAGCTTAAAAAGTAGAGTACACTTGCATGCATTTACACATACTCAAAGTACAGTCACATCAGCTGGGATAAAGGCACAAACACACCGAAATGTGTGCAGACATGGCCACACACACACACACACACACACACACACAGTCCTAGAGATGCACACAAAACAATCTGATTGCTTTGCGATTTATGCAGCCTTTTCCTGAGTGGATGACTTTTTTTAAACACACATTCATGCACATGCTTGAACGCACACTTACACACACACACACAGATCTCTGACAGCAACCAGTACTGGTCTACGAAGAGTACTATCTAATATGCAGAAAACATGTGCAATATATATAAAAAAAAGTCAAATTGCAAATACATATATTCTCTGTATGTTTCACATAAATAGCTAAAGAAATTACATGCTATGTCTTGGCGGGGCAAACTTTTCAACTTGACAAGGAAAGGGCGTCAAGACTGCCCGAGCCTAGATCAGCTGCAGGTCCAGGTAGGCTCCTCCTCCGAGACTCTGATCTGCAATTGGTTGTTTGGCTGACAGAAGGGACGGGAGAGTAACCAAGGCATCGTTGTTGCTGGGCTGAGAGAGAAAGAGAGAGGGCGAGAGTGATTATTATTAGTGTTATTATTTAGGACGTGTCTGGATCATATGAATAGAAAGTATCCAGATCAATGGTTTCCAATTTAAGAGCTACTACACCATATTGGGAAACGTGGCCATTTCAGACACTCCCATTGCTAGCAGGTGTACATGTCCAGGCCCGTCTGAAGTTTGCCAGAGAGCATATGATGATCCAGAAGAGGATTGGGAGAATATCATGTGGTCAAATAAAACCAAAATAGAACTTTTTGGTAAAAACTCAACTCGCCGTGTTTGGAGGAAGAAGAATGCTGAGTTTCATCCCAAGAACACCATACCTACTGTGAAGCATGGGGGTGGAAACATCATGCTTTGGGGCTGTTTTTCTGCATAGGAGACAGGACGACTGATCCGTGTTAAGGGAAGAATGAACGGGGCCATGTATCGTGAGATTTTAAGCCAAAACCTTCTTCCATCAGTGACAGCATTGAAGATGGAACCCCCAAGAACACCATACCTACTGTGAAGCATGGGGGTGGAAACATGCTTTGGAGCTGTTTTTCTGCAGAGGGGACATCAATTCAGATCAATGGTTTCCAATTTTAAGAGCTACTACACCATTTTGGTAAACGTGGCCATTTCAGACACTCCCATTGTTAGCAGGTGTACATGTTCAGGCCCGTCTGAAGTTTGCCAGAGAGCATATGAATGATCCAGAAGAGGATTGGGAGAATATCATGTGGTCAGATGAAACCAAAATGGAACTTTTTGTTAAAAACTCAACTGGTCATGTTTGGAGGAAGAAGAATGCTGAGCTGCATCCCAAGAACACCATACCTACTGTGAAGCATGGGGGTGGAGACATCATGCTTTGGGGCTGTTTTTCTGCAGAGGGGACATCAATTCAGATCATGGTTTCCAATTTTAAGAGCTACTACACCATTTTGGGGAAACGTGGCCATTTCAGACACTCCCATTGTTAGCAGGTGTATAAAACATTATAGATAGACCATAGTCCTGCACAGGGCCCAAACTTCAACACCATTCAATTCTCCTTGTTTCTACACTCAGTGTCCATTTTATCAGTTCAACACACCTTATAGAAGCACTTTGTAGTTCTACAATTATAGACTGTAGTCCGTCTGTTTCACTACATACTGACACACACTCTAACCAGGCGCTATTCAGTGACCCTGATGTGGTGGTGTGTTAGTGTGTGCTGTGATACTACGATAGGATCAGACAGCAGTGCTGCTGGAGTTTTTACACACCTAATTGTCACTGCTGGACTGAAAATAATCGATCAACCAAAAATGTCCAGCCACCAGCATGCTCTGAATACTGATGAAGGATTAGAGGATGACTAAGACAAATGGTGCCAACAGATGAGCTGCTGTCTCTGACTTTACAACTACAAGGTGGAACAATAAGATACCTTTTTAATGCAAAATATTCATCTTATTATGTACGTTGTGAAACGGAGTGTGTTGTCTGTTCCTCACAGGCTAATAGTGCTCTATATAGTAAGTAGAACGTAAGGAATAGTCAATAGGACATAACTATAGGCTCTTCATAGGGCCAAGCAGTGAAAATGTGATGAACAGTGTTTGTTGTGCTTTCTTAAGACCATATCAGCCTTGGGGCTACTAATTTGGGGCAGGGATACAGTGCTAGATGAACACTCTGGTAGAAATTTGATAAGCAGCCTAGGATTCCTTGGATAACAGTTGCCAGGAAACCGTTCTCTCTATTTGAATTTAAAGGATATATCACAGGTTTTGCAGGTTGGCAGATTTTCTCCCTTGATAAAAAAAAAATGTCAGCGTTGAAATATTAGCACCGCTAATCAATCCATTAACTTTGACAGCCCTGACTGCAACACATCCGGCAAGAAATGTTGTCAGAGAGCTTTGCATAGGTTTAGTCAGGGATTGTAATTCAATCAGAGCATGTTTTGTCTATCGCTATAACCTGGGTGAGGACCAGACTAAATATTATGAATAATCAATGCAAGAATGTCTTTTCTTGTAAATATAGGTACACAGTGCGTAATCAAAAATTAGGAATTAGGAAATTTTTAAATATTGCTAATATTTAAATTTATAAAATAAATATGAAATATATTTGTGTTTAAAATTTTAGATATTTATCAATACAAAATATTTAAAAATATATTAAAATATATTTATACAGTATATATAATTGCCAGTGTATTTAATGTTTCCTTTTTTAATTTTTTTGTGTAGCCAAGAATTAAAGCCTTCTCTTCTTCTTGCAGGTAGATATTAAAATATATATTAAAATATGTAAGAAATATATTTAAATAAAATTTAAAAAATATATACATGTATGTATTTCAAATATGTATACATTTAGAATATTAAAATATATTTATACAGCATGTATAATTGCCAATATGTAACCTTAATGTTTCATCCTTTGTCATTTTTTTGTGTAGTCAAAAATTAGGCATGAGGGACTTAAAGCCTTCTCGTCTGATTGCAGGTAGATATTTAAATATATATTAAAATAATAGTAATATATTTAAATTAAAAAATATATATATTTATAATATATATATATATATTTATAATATATACTTCTGCCTTTTATAATACATTTATTTATCTATATATATATAGTATATATATCTATAGAATATATATCTCTATATATATAACTACTATATATATCTATTTTTTTTTTTGTTTTTTTTTTTTTTTTTTTTTTAAATCCCTTTTATTTTACTCCCTATAATTTAAAAATAAAATCCTAAATAGATTTATATCCTTTTTCCGCCATATTTTTTATAATTATAATTTTCAAATATTGAAATTATATATTTAAAATATTTTTATACAGTGTATGTAATTGCCAATATGTAAACCTTAATGTTTCCAACCTAAACCTTTTCTAAATTCTGTTGGTGTTGTTACTTTAAAAAGTGGCACTCCAGTGAGGTGGGGGGGCGGGGGGGGGTCCCCTGTCCATCACACACGGGTGGATGGTTTCTGGTCTTGGGCGTGTACTTCTAGTCTATGATGGATTAGGGAACGTCCTGTGTGGATGGTTTCATAGCTGGAGTGTGTACCTTCGGTCTCATTTGGTTCTGGGCCCGTGCCAAAGTCGTGACTCATTTAGACAAGTCCATACAGTAAACTAGGAATATCTTCAAGACTGATAAGCTCTACTACTTCTGCTTTGCTTTGTATAAATTAATCCACGTACTTCCAACTACGTTATTGACACGTAGCAAATAATCAGAAGAGAATCCTGAGTAGGATCAGTGATACTAAACCAGCAGAATCAAGTTACAGCAGGCCAGCGTACTACACCCCGTGTGATGTGTATGAGGGAACACAGACCAGAGGAACCTGTTTGACTTAACGCACAGGAGAACTATGCAACTGTTACTTGGATCCACTGAAGCATCCACGTCTGTAATGCTCGACACCACAGGATATGGGACACACCCAAATTTTCTCTTCAACCCAACCCAACCTGAAAACACCCACACCTGTTATTTAGCACCAAACACTGGGAAAGAAAACAGAACCCATTGCCCACTTACAACATGGATTTGTGACTTTAAACAAGAGTCAAATGACATGAAACGTTTGATTAGCTGAGAACGGGGTTGGCCGAAAAAAAAGTTAGCCCAGTAATGTAACCGGTAATGGTGTAAACCACTTTTAAAGCTGCTGATATGAGCCGCAGTTTGATTGCCAATTGTTCCACCCACCTGATAAGACTGCACCATGCTGAGGATCTCTTTGACTCCGTTGGCATAGGCATGAGTGGAGGCGTGGCCTTGCATCCTGATCAGTGCCGAAGGGTGGTTTGAGAGAGCAGAGTGCGTGTTTGGTGGGAAGTAGCCCAAGTTGGGTGGAGAACCTGGGGGGCTGAGAAGATCATTCGAATTTAAGGGCCAGGTCTAGAAGCGTTAAGACTATGCCTAATACACCACATTTCACCTCGGCCAAGCTGCCACTGTTGGGTTCTTGAGCAAGACCCTTAACCCACAAGTGCTTGGACTGTAAGACTGTACCCATTGTAAGTCGCTCTGGATAAGGGCGTCTGCTAAATGCTGTAAATGTAACACATTAGAACAGGCTGATTGTTTAATCGATATATAGGTTTTTAAACCACAAGTTCAAATCGCTTTAAAACTTATTCTCATTTGTGTTATTCAAATACACAGCAGCTAACCTGTCCAGTTCTACCAGAGCTCGCAGCTTGGAAACACACCCAACTAACGCATGCTGTTCTGGTTGTGTAACTTTTTCAGAGGCAGAAAACAGAGTCATTATGTTCAGCATTTCAGCGCTCCATTAAATCAGCTTAGTGAAGCGGCCTCAGGCAAACACTGAAACATGCTAGGGCTCCGAGTTAAAGCTGTCACTTTTAATTACCGAGATAAACATGACTGAGTCGGTCCAATGTTCTGCTAAAAGGAATGCCATTATAAATAAGCAAAGTGAACTCTACTTGAAGCCAGATCAAGCTAAAAAGGCTGCTAAGCTGCTAAGTTGACACAGATAACACGGCCATGCTGGAGAAGTGGAAAACATATTTGAAAATAATAATTAGAAAACATGCCGTTCTTACTGGTAGAGTGTGCTGCTGTCGTTACAACAACTCCTAACCAGGCTTTAGGTAGAGTGCTCTTGAGTCACAGGCTATCTGTGCTAGCATGAGGAAATGCAAATCACTACCGTAGCCAGTTGGTTGAATACTTTAGCTGCTCATGTGCTAACAAAGTATTAGGCTTGGTAACACTGGGTTTGTTTTAGACAAACTAATGAAAGTGCACCGGAAAATAAATGTCACGTAATAGTCTATCATGAGGCAAAGATGGTCAGTTGTCTATTGCTAATGCTGAGCTACATTGTAAAAACACGTTTATGGCATTAAATGTGGGGCAAAACTCTCATTATCTTAGACATCTCTTCAAAGTCATTGGTCAATGGATCCCAAAGGGCACCATCAGACCTAGGGTTAGCTGGTTACTTCCCATAGCCATAACATTTACATTTACAGCATTTAGCAGACGCCCTGATCCAGATCAACTTACAATTGGTACAGTCTTACAATTCAAGCAATGTAGATTAAGGGTCTTGCTCAAGGACCCAACAGTGGCAGCAAGGCAGTGGTGGGATTTGAACCTTCTGTTCCATAGTCCAGTACCTTAACCGCTAGGCTACCACAGTCCCATAAAAGGCCAATGCAAATTATTTCACGAATACATAAATGTGTAACACTGAATGAGCTAAATAGCTAGAAATGTTGGAGAGCAATATATGGTATTTGTTGCATTTGTAGTCAATTTATAAATGAAAAAGATGTAAGACGTAGACGTAGCTGAAGCAGTTCATGTCGGGCAGTATCTCAAAGTGCATCGTGACAAGGATAAAAACATGTGGTCTCACCTAAAAGGAAGCCGCACTGAGCAAAACGATTGACCTCACTCTAACTTTTTACTCCAGAATTTATGGCCTCCATGATGGCCCCTGTCTGTTATACCTAATATCATAAGCACACTCCAAGTAAATGAATTACAACAGTGCATGCTGTGTAAATCAGTGAGCATAAATCGCTCTCATAAATCTTGCTCCTGGTCTGAATAAATTCATTCAGAGCATTATGTATGCAAATTCACTTACACACCAACATAACTGGTTTATTCCTGACAAGAAGAATTACGTCTTCATGAAGGTGCTCTGTAAATACCGTGAGGTGTAATTATTTATAATATTAGCATTTACTGACATAGTAATGTTATAATAGGGGAACCCCTGGTCTGCACCGCACACCCAGCCCCCTTAACCCTAGGACCCGGAGGCACTTTGGCAAGGACGAAACTGAAGTACAGATGGAACCAGAACTGAAACCTAGACGGGACCTGGATTAGTAAGATTCGAGTTGTTTGGCGAGGTGTCTGGCTACTGGGTTCCGTCCCAGCTTCCAGGGCGAGGAGGCTCACCTCTGGGTTCCATTCCTCTGGGTGTCCAAAATTGCCAGCTCCTGGTGGATTACATGCCGGTCCAGATCTGTGACCCAAGACCATCTAATACTTATTTTCTGCCTTGCCAAAGTTGATTTTTTTATAAACCGAGGAGTTCAATATATACTGTATATAGCGTGGTGTAGCCTACATTAAACATGCTTAGACACTACCGCGACCGCATATCCTCACTACATTTCCCAGCACTCATCACTCCCGACATGTGACTCTCTACGTCACGCACTGCCGACTTCCTCATCGGAGTGCAGGAAAGTATCATACTGAGTATTGCTTGCCTGGGAAAGTTCAAAAATCGAAATACAGAGTATGATCTCTGCTGAATGTGTATTTTTGTTTATTATTGGATTCTCTTCGTAGAATATACAAAAGTATCTGTACTCCAAGTTAAACAAGAAGTCAAGAGTGATCGCTTAAAGAGTTCCTAAACACCGCCAAAGCTCTTATTAGCCACTTACAGATTGGATATTTGCCCTTACCTTGGATAGTAGGCAGTGTAGTTCACATACATTTGGCTGTTACCAGGGTAGAACGCAGCTGGCGCTAAGGGGCGGGGACTCAGCAGGAACTGGGACGGGTATATAGCCTCCATAGGAAGTACCGCCCCTGCAGGAAGTACTGCTCCAGTAGGTAGTACAGCCCCCGCAGGAGGGAAAGAGTATGATGCAGGAGAGAGACCTGTGATGTCGAAAAAGGTCATGTTAATGTAAGGGGGTGAACGTAAACATCTCACCTGACGCCTTGGTAAAAAATTATGGCTTGACCTCTGTAGAATTAAGCTTTTGACTTATTTTATTGATCCCTATTGATGCTGTGTCTGATGCGCCAAGAACTAGCTACAGTGGTCAAGAACCGTTACCACGAATAGTTCGTCAGACAGAGGCCATGAGGTGTGACTACAGTACTTATGCTAGCCCACACCCACCTTGTCTATCTACAACCCCAAATCAGAAAAAATTGGGACGGTATGGAAAATGCAAATACAAAATAGATGCAGTGTTCTTTATATTTACTTTGACTTTTACTTCATTGCACACAGTATGGACCTGAGATATATCATGTTTTTGTCTGGTCAACTTCATTTCATCCATTCCTGCATTTCAGGCCTTCAACACATTCCAAAAAAAGTTAGGACAGGGGCTTTTTATGGCTAGTAATGAATTAAAAAAGCTAAATAATGACATGATTTCAAACATAAGGCTTGTTTTTTGCACAGTAATGTTTTAAGTGGCATTTGTGAATGTAGCTCGGTATTGTAGAGCTTGATAAAGGTTTGATAAAGTAATCCCTGCCCATGTGGTTCTATCAGCTATTGATGAATGATGGTTCCTGATGCAGCGCCCCCTGAGGGATCAAAGATCACGCCTCTTCAGTTTAGGCTTGTGCCCTTGTCCTTTATGCACTGAAATTCCTCCAGATTCCTTGAATTATTTAATGCTAATTTACACTTACAGCATTTAGCAGATGCCCTTATCCAGAGCGACTTACAATTGGTACAGTTTTACAATCCAAGCAATTGTTTGTTTAGGGCCCAACAGTGGCAGCTTGGCAGAGATGGGATTTGAACCCACACTGAGTCCAGTACCTTAACCACTTAACCACTAGCTACCACATCCATTCCTATAATGATTATAATCACCTGTTTACATCACCTGTTTGACATCACATCAGTATTACATTTTTTTACCTCATTACTAGCCCTAAATTGCCCCCGTCCCAACTTTTTTTGGAATGTGTTGCAGGCCTGAAATGCAGGAATGGATGTTTATTAACAAATGAAATGAAGCTGACCAGAAAAAAACCTGACGTATCTTGGGTTCATACTGTCTGCAATGTAATAAATGTCAAAGGAAATGTAAGGAACACTGCATATATTTTTTCATTTGCATTTTCCATACCGTCCCGACTTTTTCAAACCCCCTGTTCATTGTTTGTAGTCAGAACATCATGCAGTCACCCATGCACACAAACAATGAACCACTCACTACAGACTAGCAGCTCTTAGCTTCAAAGTTCTGCTCCTATACAGAGGTGGTAAGAAATGAAGTACTTCGTTACTGTACTTAAGTATTGTTTTAGGTATCTGTAACTTAATACTTTTTACCCTTACTTACTACATTTCAAAAGCAAAATCTGTACTTTTTACTCACTATGTTTTCCAAAAAGGCTTTTTACTTTAGCTTTTATGAATTATCATTAGATTATTTATCTATTTTATCTATCAGTTCATTTTCTTTTTTATTTAGGCAGTTCTAATCAGACACCTGATGAAGCGCAAATCAGAATCCAAGGTTTATACTTGATGGATTGCAACTGGCACGAGGGTGTAAGCACTAAAAGGCTCCGATGAGGTATATTTAAAACAAAATCTATAATATTTTAACATTTTGCATTAGTATTTTTAAATTAAGTAGTAGAGTGGAGTGTTCAAAAGAAGAACTGTTGCAAAAATTGGTGAGGCTGCAGTTTGCCTGACTAAAATGCAGCGACAGCTGCATTGTTTGAGTTAAATATCATGATGTTGCTGCATTGCTGAATATTGTCATGTCTAGTTATGATCGATGTAGCAGCATTTATAAAAGAATTCCAAAGTATTTTCTATATTTTGGTTCTTCATGTCTGAAAATGTTTTTCTTCTAAATACAAACCATCACGTACCCTCGGCATCACGGATGTGAACCTCTTGCCCTCAGTAAAAGATATCCTCTTTGAAAAATTCAGTTTGAAAGGGTTTTTGAAGAAATACTTTGACGTTTTTACCTTTTCTACTTCTACTTTAGTAAAATACAGTATATACAAGCCATACGTCAACTTTAATGTGCATATTTTTAACAGATTAGTAGTGCTTTTACTTAAGTAAAGATCTTGTGTACTTCTGCCACCTCTGATAATATGGCTTCTACAGATCCTGCATGTTTCATCCATATCGCATCTGGTGCTTGAGAGGATGTGTCTCAGTGTGGAAAAAAGTGCCACCGGATTTCCCAAAAATCAACAGGTGATCTCAATCACTCCCAAGCCTAATTATAACCCCCAATCAATCCCAAATAATCCCCAAATCAAAGCCTCCACTCCCCAGAGATGGAAAACGAGTGAACGTGGAACTGCAAATCATCACGGAAAAGGAACATCCACCCAGAGGCTTCCACTCCTGCCTGTCCCCACTTCCTGTCCTCTTCGGGCAGCGCGGACTTCCAAGCGACTCCAAGGACGAGTAAGAAGGAGCAAGGGAGCGAGGAAAGGAGGAAGAGGAAGGCCTGAAGCGCCACCTACCCGCAGCTGAGAGAAGCAGACCCGCAGCCCAGAGGCACTTACGTCGTAACTTACATGGCGGCGGCGAAAGGCCACTCCTTGAGAGCGAGCCACCCATCAGAACCACGTTCATCTCCTGCGCCGAGCAGGCGAATACCTCCACGTAGCGCTCCTTCATGCTGCGTTTGTGGCAGCGCTGAGCTGCTATGTGCGCCCTGTCCGTCGACCGCATCTGGATGAAGGCGTCACCTGACGGACGACCCTGACGGCACACACACAAGAGCACAGACACACAAACTAAATGCTTGTTATTTCCCTTACATAAATGACCAATCCACAATTTTGTAAATATTTTACTGTTAGCATTTGTAAAAAAAATAATAATAATTAAAAAGAAATTCCTGCTATAATAGTCAAGTCAGATTTATTTCTATAGCGCTTTTTGCAATGGAGCATTGTCACAAAGCAACTTTACAATTTTAGATTATTTTCTAATATCTAGGACCATTCCCAAATTAAGCAAGCCTAGGTCGACAGTGGCAGGGAAAAACAAAACAAAACAAACATATATATATATATATATATATATATATATATATATATATATATATATATATATAATTTTATTTTTTTTTTTTTTTTTTTTCTTCTTTTTTTTTTTTTTTTTACATATATAAAATATGTAATATATGTAAAATGTCTGGAATTTTCATCTCAAATGTACACTTCAACTATAGGAGACAAAATGAGAAAAACAATCCTGAAACCACATCACATTGTAGAACTTTTAAAGAATTTTGTTGTAAATTATGGTGGAAAAATAAATATTTGGTCAACAACAAAAGTTCAATACTTTGTAACATATTCTTTGTTGCAATGACAGAGAGGTCAAACGTTTCCAGTTAGTCTTCACCAGGTTGGCACACACTGTAGCTGGTATTTTGGCCCATTCCTCCATGCAGATCTCTCTAGAGCAGTGATGTTTTGGGGCTGTCGCTGGCCGGCGGCCAACACGAACTTTTAACTTCTTCTTCTTCTTCTTTCCGGCTTCTCCCTTTATCAGGGGTCACCCACAGCGAGTTAAACGTTTCCACCTCACCTGTTCCTCCAAGTCCTCTACTCTCACCCCAACTCCCTGCATATCTTCATTTACCACAACCAAATAACTCCTCTTTGGTCTTCCTCTTCGTCTCTTGCCTGGCAGCTCCATCGCCAACATCCTCCTACCAATATATCCACTGTCCCTCCTTCTGCACATGTCCAAACCATGTCTTCCCTCTCGAATTTTGTCTCCCAAATGTTCCAACCTGTGCTGTCCCCTCTGATGATCTCATTCCTAATCCTGTCCACCCTAGACACTCCTAAAGAGAACCTCAACATCCTAAGTTCTCTGCCACCCTCCAGCTCTGCTTTCCTGTCTCTTTGTCAGTGCCACTGTCCTCTAACCCATACAACACAGACTTTTTTTTTTTTTTTTTTTTCCCAATTCCTTAATCCACAGAGCAAACCCACTAATCTGTGACCATGTGAATGGACATTGGGAAAACAGCGGAAGTACATGATGTTCTAAACAGTTTTCTTACCTCGAATCTTCCTTTCCCTCCATGTTGTAAAAACAAACCAAAGTGTCCTCCCTGGGCTACAGTAGAATGGGCATTGAATATACAGAAACAAGATAGGTCCTTTTCCCATAAAAAACAATGGAAAGTGCATAAACACACGGCCAAGAGATGAACTCTGTGCTTTCCAACCTTGGGACTAAAAAAGTATATCCAATAGAACTAGCACTCTAACTTCCCAACCTACATTTTTTTTTTTCCCTGGAGAATACCATCCAATTGGGTCATAAGTTGTAGTAAACAAATACATATCCTGCACACTAAATATTTCCAGGGAAAAATAAACCCATATGTGTTTTTATTGACAAAACATGACAGTCAAAAACAGCTTTGAGGGAAGAGGGCTGGGTTAAGTTATATGGGGACATCGGTTTGGGAAATTAGGTCCCACTTTTTTGAAATCCCAAACTTCTAGTGCATTTAAAAAGGATTGTGTCTACAGATTTCCCATTAAATTGTTCCTTAAACTTTCCCACATGCACCGTTACCAGGAATTTAGTGGGTAGGGCCTAGGTGTGGACACTTGCTGGGTAGACTGGCACAGCTACATAATGGGTTTTAAGATCTAGTACATTTACCAGTTTGACTCATGGCATGAACAAAAGCTGACAGTGGGAGCAGTCTACTGCAGTAAACAGAAGGGAAGCTTAAAGTCAACCACAAAACTGGACAGAATATCCAATTTCTAGACTTACAGTACTGTGCAAAAGTCTAAGGCCACCATTAGATTTGTTGTTTAAGCACCAGTAGCATGACCATGCATGACATATTGTCAACAATTCGACCCCAAAACACTTGGATTCAATCACTCCATCATCCTCTTCTCCACTGATCTTCATTCCAATCTTGGTAAGCTTTAGCACATCTTAGCCTTTTTCAACCCAGTTTCTGCTTCTGAAAGTAGTTTCTTGGCTGATACCCTTCAAAAGAAAATTCCTGCAGAAGGGTCAACTTGGCATAGATGTTGCTCAAGTGTAAGGGTAGATCCCACTAAATACCTGTCGCTTTGCCTTATAGATGCTGTTTTTTTTTGCTGAATTCTGTTTCAGTTTTTTAATATTGCATACAAATTTCCCATATTGGGTTGTATTCTAATAATTATATATATCCATTATACCATTACCATGGTATATCTAACCTTATGGTGGCCTAAGACTTTTGCACAGTACCCTGTGTCTTAGGATATGTGTAAATGATTTATGATTCAGGTCAAATCTCCATAATAAGTAAGTAGGCTGTAACTTTAAATTTTGGGTGCAAATGACCAGGAGTATAACTGTAGGTAACCCAGTAATGATTTAATTACTTTCTTCTAAAATGTAAACAACTTACTGTCTAGAATGTGCTTGACAGCGCGTGTTGTGTTTCAATGAAACCACACACTACAGTGCAGAATTACCTGGTGTGTGATTATTTCCGTGTATGTAGTCATTACGTGGTTCAGATTGTGTATGTGTGTTACCTGCTGATTGAGCACCATATGTACTCCGTGCGGTTTGATGTCAGCAGTGTATTCGCCCAGGAAGAGCAGGATGTCCTGAACGGTAGCGTCATACGGCAGACCCCTCAGCCTCAGGCAGTCTCTCGTTCCAGCTACAGCACCAACGGCTGACGGCAGAAACGTGGGCTGGGCCACTATGGGCAGGATGGGGGAGGGGGCCACGGGAATCAGCGGCGCGGAGGAGTACCTGTTGAGAACCTGACAGGTGGAGATAATGCACTGCATAAAAGAGAGCCTTTTCTGTGGGCGAGGCATATTCTCAATAAAAGAGGGCTCACAGTTAAAGGCTCAGTGTTACGTGCTCACTGTAGTTATGGACTGCAGCCAAGAGGATACTACTGTTTGCTCTCTGGCTCTGGAGGGTAGTAATAAAACAACCTCCTTGTGTGTGTCGCGTTTGGTGGAGCTCGGTGAGAACGAGTTCTTTCGAACAACCACAGTTCGTGGTTCTTTCACAAACCGTCCACAGCTTCACACGGTAATATTAAGCATTTAGACATTTAAAAGACACCTTACATGTCCAAAATATGTGAACAACACTTTAAGCCACACCAATTATTAAGCATACAGCCATGGAAGACTTGTAACCAAACAAGCCCAGTAGAATGTGACCTTTCATTGGGCACTGTCATAAGATTCCATCTTCTCAACTTGTTTGCTCAGTTTCTGCTTGGCTAGAGCTGCACCTGTAAGAATGGGGGCACCAATGGTGTGTTTGCTCACCACAGACCCAGCCTCCATCACCCAAGGAACTCTGCAACTGAACTGGCGAGTAAAAACTCAAGAACACTCAGAAACCATAACTCAACCCTGGACCAGGACAGTCCAAATGCGACTCAAACTTTGCCTCGTCAAGACCTGACATAGCACTGCAAACCAGCCCTCTAACGCTTAGCCATATCAGTTTGCATCCTCTTGAAGATGCATTTCGATTTGCCAAGGAGTCTCACCACTGGGTTTCATCCCAATTTCAAGGCAGCTGACCTGGCAACTTTTGCAGTTCTGTCTGGTGGCTCAAAATTTGGTGCTCACCCAGTCCAGAGTTGAGCTCCAGTTCTTTTGTTCATGAGTTTCTGCCATGCCAAGGGTTTTCTGAGTTTCAGAGTTCCTTGGGTTAGGAGAGCTGGGTTCTCCTGTTATGACAGCATCAGTTAAAGCTAAGAGCTGTGCATCATACAAGTTTATAGAACAAAACACCTACGTTGACCTGGTGATGACTCTCCACTGTGTTCTGTTCCAGAGGCCTATCGGTTTCAGATTTCCTTAGGTAACGAGAGCTGTATGTCTTACAGGTTCACAGGATAAGACTCTTAAGACATCTTCTGTCACTTACATTTGAATTCCAAACTTCCTTTGGAATCACCGTCAGTGCAAGAACTATTTATCGGGACCTTTACAGATTGGGTTTCCATGGATAATGCTCACCAGCACCAATGCCAAAGTAATGCCAACTGCCTCAATGCTCTGGCCAGCTTGTAAAGTTCAGTGGAGGAGGAAAAACTGTCCGGGGCTGTGTTCAGCCAAAGCAAAGTCAAGCTACTTTACAACTTTTAGATTATCTTCTAATATCTACGTCCAATCCCAAATTGAGCAAGCCTAGGGCGACAGTGGCAAGGAAAAACTCCCTAAGTGTTATGAGGAAGAAACCTTGGGAGGACCAAGACTCAAAAAGGGACCCAACCTCCTTGGGCGGCGTAGAGGATAGCTTGAGAATGAAACTAATTTTTCTAAACTAATAAGTCTTGGAGTGATATTTCAAATAAAATATGCACATCGTCATTAAGTAATTCGATATACAGAGTCACTCCAGGATCCTGAGTCTAAGCAGGAAAGTCCTTGGTGGTACTTCGTCCCCAGTCAACCAGAGGAGGGAGAGAGCCACCACCCCCCGGTGCGACCCGGGCATGGTGGGACCGGAGCCGATGAAGGAAACAGCCTGTCCATTACCAAATGGTTTGCACTTTGACTGGTCTGCACAAACCCATGAACTCAGCCCTATCAAACACCACTGAGATAATTGAATCGTCATCATCAGTGCCCAACCTTACCAGTGCTTTTTTGATTAAATGGAAGTGAATCACTGGAATTATGTTCCAACGCCTAGTGGAAAATGTCCCAGACAACTGGAGGAACCAACGGCAGGTTACTGCCCATGTTTGCTTTGAGTGTTTACATACTTTTGAGCATGTCCTGCACAGTTTGAACCTTGCAGCTAATCTTTCTCAGATTGCTGCTGTCAGGAAGGCGTGTCCTCCAAACCTGCTCGGAAGCGAGTGTTTAGGGGGGACTGCACGGATGTAATGAGCAATATAATGTTGAAATATTACTGCCAAAAGCGAATCACATTTACAGCTTTGCTCATGTTTGAATACTAATTATAGTCCTTTTGTCATTCACAACTACTGTCGTTCAGTAACATGGCTGTGAGTCTCAGTAAACATTTTCATGTACAATATCGGCCGGTCATGCAGCACAAAGGTCAGACCTGCTCTTTGACACTGCCTTTCAGCCAGGTCTTGGCTATGTCAGTGAGGACTTCAGGGGATCCTCTCTGGCACTGCAGCAGTGAACTTTGTCAAGTCTGTGATTGTCTGCCATCCTGTCCAGGGCACAGTTACACCTGCACATTGTGTTCTCCAGGGATGGGTGCCAAAGCAGCAGTGAAAAGAACAAGCAGGGATAAAACGTGAAACAAAAAGTACTGTACTGGCAGTGGATGTTGTTGTCACACATGTAGGGCGTGCCTGATTTGGCACACTACAGACTTGTCCATGTGAAACAAGGAACTCAGATAACTGGGAGCCACCGGGTGAGGCAGAAATTCAGGAAAAGACAGTACGTCGGAACGGGACCTGTTCTCCACACCCTCTAAACTTAGCAGCGAGACTCCTAGTCAGGCCCACACCCTTGAATCCAGTACAAAACCTGATGTTGACGAGACTCATTGGCAGCACGAAATCTAGAACACAACTCAAATCCCACCTCACCAGACAAGATATGAACGAGTGAGCATCTGCATTAGAGCACTAATTCGCAGTGATGAACCACCATGGTTCCTGGGTCTGCCAGACTAATGGGTTCCCCATGTGAGAGACAGTTTTGCTATGAATGGATGTGTTCACAATTCAGCATTAATGAAGCAGGTTACATTTGTGCATGAATAAAGATGGGCAAGAAAGGAGTTGACTTTGCATATGTTTGCCGAAATCTAGAACACAATGTGTTAATATAGAAAAAAACTACATCACAAATGAGCGGCCAGAGGCAACAATGGGCAACCCTTTCTCTCTTGTTTGATAACAGACAGTGGGAACTTAGGGCAGAAAGTTATTAAAAGTCCTCGATCTTTGCTGCACTGTTGAATAAAGTCCAGCCAACCGTGTTTACATATAGCAGATGAGTCAAGTGAAGCAGAAGCAGGAAAAGCAGCACACTGTTGAGGCTTGTAGCACTTCAAACCTGACTTTGAGTCGTCTACCAATGAGTACATTTGCATGCACTTAACTGCAGAAAATCTGATTTCGTCAGTAATCCGAAATACACGCACTTGAGCAATCAGAAAATGCAAAACCTGACTCAAGCAATTATCGGATTTATTTTTTGCAACCAGCCAATAATCTCACATAGCTATGTCACGTAAACTTAAAACTTTAATATTACATAGTCAAATTCTTCATTTTTCTCGAGTATATGCCGCGTCTAAGTGTCTCCATAAAGTCGTTTAATTTCAGGGTTGCCAGATCCAGCAACGTGAACACTCAATAAAGTGTCACTATCAGAAAGGACAAGGCAAAGAATAATTATTAGCAGTCTGCAGTCAGTGTAAGCTGTTTTATATCATTTGAATGTCTTATTTATGCTTAGCTGAACAGCATAAGATTTTACTGTATTTAGGTAACTGTCAGATACTAGTGGTAACTGTTTTGTCTACATGTGTGCTGTCCAGGAAAAATAAAACATGCTAATACTAATATTTATGTTTAACAGCTTAGGTGAAGTTGAGAGCATAAAGTGAATAGACCTAGCCTAAACGCCACGATTTACAGTCACAATTGGACTAGAGACTTTTTGGTGCAAGTTTCGTTTTGCTTATTTGTAACAAGCTGTAAATTGTGTTCGTAAGTGTACACTGAGGCAAAAAAGTATTTAGTCAGCCACTGATTGTGCAAGTTCTCCTACTTAGATGAGAGAGGTCTGTAATTTTCATCATAGGTACACTTCAACTATGAGAGACAAAAATCCAGGAAATCACATTGTAGGATTTTTAAAGATTTTCATTGTAAATCATGGTGGAAAATAAGTATTTGGTCACCCACAAGCAAGCAAGATTTCTGGCTCTCACAGACCTGTAACTTCTTTAAGAAGCTCTTCTGTCCTCCACTCATTACCTGTATTAATGGCAGCTGTTTGACCTCGTTATCTGTATAAAAGACACCTGTCCACAGCCTCAAACAGTCAGACTCCAAACTCAAACATGTCCAAGACCAAAGAGCTGTCGAAGGCCACCAGGAAGAAAATTGTAGACCTGCACCAGGCTGGGAAGAGTGAATCTACAATAGGCAAGCAGGTTGGTGTGAATAAATCAACTGTTGGGAGTCAATTGTTTTCTTTTTTTTTTTTTTTTTTTTTTTTCCCCTTTTTTTTTTTTTTTTTTTTTTTTTTTTTTGTTCTTTTTTTTTTTTTTTCCCTTTTCCCCCCCTTTTTTTTGTTTTTGGGGGTTGGGGTTTTTTTTTTGGGGGGGTGTGGGTGGGGGGGGGGTGTGGGGGGGTTTTGCAAGTGGGGGGTGTGGGTGTGGGGGGGGGTTTAAAAACCCACGCGGTGTGTTTTTTTTTTTTTTTTTTTTTTTTTTTTTTTTTTTTTTTTTTTTTTTTTTTTTTTTTTTCTTTTTTTTTTTTTTCTTTTTTTTTTTTTTTTTTTTTTTTTTTTTTTTTTTTTTTTTTTTTTTTTTTTTTTGTTTTTTCTTTTTTTTTTTCTCTTCACCCATTTTCTTTTTTTTTTTTTTTTTTCTTTTTTTTTTTTTTTTTTTTTTTTTTTTTTTCTTTTTTATGGCGAGCAATTGTAAGAAAATGGAAGGGACATAAACGACCATTATAATCTCCTCGATCTGGGGCTCCCGAAAGATCTCTCCCATGGGGTCACAATGATCATGAGAACGGTGAGCAAAAAATCCCCAGAACTACACGGAGGGACCTGATGAATGACCTGCAGAGAGCTGGGACCTAAGTAACAAAGGCTACCAATCAGTAAAAACACACTACGCCGAGAAGGGACTCAGATCCTGCAGTGCCAGGCGTGTCCCCCCCTGCTTAAGACAGTACATGTCCAGGCCCGTCTGAAGTATGCCAGAGAGAATATGGATGATCCAGAAGAGGATTTAAACTTTTTTATAAAAACTCAACTCATCATCTTGGAGGAAGAAGAATTCTGAGTTGCATCCCAAGAACACCATACCTACTGTGAAGCATGGGGGTGGAAACATCATGCTTTGGGGCTGTTTTTCTGCTAAGAGGACAGGACAACTGATCCGTGTTAAGGGAAGAATGAACAGGGCCATGAATTGTGAGATATTAAGCCAAAACTTCCTTCCATCATTGAGAGCATTGAAGATGGAACGTGGCTGGGTCTTCCAGCATGACAATGATCCCAAACACGCCGCTCGGGCAACGAAGGAGTGGCTCCGTAAAAAGCATTTCAAGGTCCTGGAGTGGCCTAGCTGGTCTCCAGACCTTAACCTCATAGAAAATTTGTAGAGGGAGTTGAAAGTCCATGTTGCCCCAAAACATCACTGCTCTAGAGGAGATCTGCATGGAGGAATGGGCCAAAATACCAGCTACAGTGTGTGCAAACCTGGTGAAGACTTACAGGAAACGTTTGACCTCTGTCATTGCCAACAAAGGTTATGTTATAAAGTATTGAGTTGAACTTTTTTTATTAACCAAATACTTATTTTCCACCATGATTTACAATTAAAGTTCTTTAAAAATCCTACAGTGTGATTTCCTGGATTTTTTTTCTCGTTTTGTCTCCCATAGTTGAAGTGTACCTATATGAAAAATTACAGACCACTCTCATTTTTCTAAGTAGGGAGAACTTGCACAGTGGTTGACTAAATACTTTTTTCTTTTGTTTTTTTGGCCCCACTGTATTGCCCCTGTCCTATTGTAATCGGACTCATTCGTTTGTCCCCCCACTAACCTGTATGTCCCGAAAATAAACAAGTTATTTCGCATGGTATCTTTATAGTCCAGTACACCCACAGAACGTTTAGCAATTACTCTGCGTCCAAGAACAATAAAGCCAATTTAAGCCTATACTGTCATTCAACAAAGGCAAACCCTTTGCATCGTAAAAGCTGTAAATATTTCTACAAACCTGTTGAACCTCTGCTGCTGTGCTCTTAAAAAGCTCGATGTATCTCTTGCCCAGGATCTCCTTGTGCTTTTTCAGTGCATTCTCAGCATACTCCTCGCAGGAGAACAGGACAAAGGCGTCCCCGGTGGGCCTGCCGTCGGGGAAGCGCACAAACAGGATGCCCTCGGTGCCATCTGTCACCGGGCACATCGGAGAGAAGAACTGCAACACCTGCTCGGGGGTGGCGGTAAACGGCAAGCCACGCATTCGCACGATGACCTGGTTCTCCCGCGACAGGAACTTTGCCACTTCATTAGAGGTGCCTATAGGAATTTTCCAGACGTGTTGATTTTAGATAACAGCATTGATTATGGCAGACGTTAACAGTCATGAATGGCGGCTTCTTTACCTCCTGCTATCTTTAGGAAGTCTTCACCTGTTGCTTTATAAACCTGCAAGACAAAGCCACAATATTTCCTTGTATTGCTTCAACTTTTAAGCTGTGAGAAAAGCCTCTTTAAGGTATTAACGTATAATTACAGTGCAATAACTGTTAAATCAGGGCAACAAACAAACATAGATTGCAAAATGAGCATATTTGCCGGATGGCTTAAGTGTACTAGGAGGTAAGAACACATGCATAATCTCTACCATCTCCAACGTACAAATGGAGTTTATTTAATGTGCACAGAATAACCACTCAACCAGGTTGGAGAGCCGTACATTTTTGAATCAGCTCTACCCCAGGTTTGTATCCCGCCTCTGGTGAGGTGAGTCTGTGTTGCAAAGCATCCCCCCACCATCTTAGCGGCTAGGCCGCCCATTTCCACCCGAGTTCAAGGTCCCAGTTCTATCCGTGTCTGAGCTATAAGGATTCAGTCCTGGCTCAGGATTGTAATCCAGTTCTGTCACTCTGTTCTTGAGTTTTTCGCCTCATCAGGGGCCTTCCGAGCCTCTTGTAATGGGACTAGGTCAGGGCTAGAGCAGAGGCAATGAAGATAACAACACAGGCTCAAAACAACTCAAGCCTCTGCTCGCCAGAGGCGGGATACAAACCAGAGTGATTCAGTGGTAGAGCGCTGGCTCATGCTGAGTCACTCTGGTAGGTTTCCCACCTCTGGTGAGGTGAGGGTGGAGGTTTGGGTTGTTTTGCCCTTGCTGTCTTTGCTCTTTCAAATCCGTGGCACAGAGGTAAAGTACTGGAGAGTTTAGAGGAAAGCCTTTTGACACTACCTCTATATATCTTGAGCCCATGTGATGTTTATGCCTCTGCAAGGCCAGGTCCCGGTGTTCCTCACTCTCAAAACGGACGAGGGCCTCGCCATTCCTTCTGCCCTGAGCATTCAAGCACAGAGCGGCACCCCCTCTGAACACACACACACACATACATGCAAAGACATTTATATTTGGACACCTAGAAGAATTACACAAATGCCCCAATGACTTAATGATGGATAAGGGTATAATAAATATCATACACAGTATATAATACTAGTGTTGTAGTCAAGACCGCTAGAGCCGAGTCCGAGTCAAGGCCAAGACTTTTAGTATTTGAGTCCGAGTCAAGACTGACACCGAGTGTGTCTGAGATTTTTTTTCATCATATATTGCTATATATATATATATATATATATATATATATATATATATATATATATATATAGCAATCTGTTTTACACCTGCTTATCCAGGGTAGGGTCGCATTGCAGAATCTGGAATCTCAACCGGAATTCACTGGGCGCATCCAGAGGTACAGTGCCCCACTGGACAGAGCCCCAGTCCAACACAGGGTTACGTAACGCACCACCTGATCTTCATGTTACCATCGCCACCCAGAAACTGGCATTTCTATCAGCTGGCTCTTACCACTGAGCCACCGGAGCATAATGGAACTGTGTTACATTAATATTAGTATTATTATTATTTATATCGCTTGATTAGAAGTTCATACTTGGCAATGTTGAGACCCCTGAAGAAACGTGCAACGTCCTGGTCTGAGGACTGCCATGGAAGACCTCGAGCCCTGATCACCGTATTGTCATCTATCCGCTCCATCTTGCTGCTGCACACACACCCAGACACACACAAACGGTGATATGCGACAACATAATCAGCACTGACTAGAATAAGCATCACACATGTCTCAGAAAACACACACGGAAATAACTTACCAGGTACCAGTTTCGAACTTATCATTCACTTTCTCAGGGCATGAGAACGTATGACCTGTGAAGAAGCCTAAGATTAGTCTCAAGAGATTTTCTCCTTAATGACTGTAGTTATGGTACTGGACTATGGACCAGAATGTCCTATCACTGCTGGTTTGTTGTGTAAGACACTTAAACCCCCAACCGCTTCGATTTTGCGTTGTAAGATTGTATTAATAGTAAGTCGCTCTGGATAAGAGTGTCTGCCAAAATGTAAATGTAACGTGTTCACTTACAGACAGGTTCAGAGATGAGTGCGAGGGCAATGCTGGACATCTGGTGGACCTTCAGAGCAGTGAAGGTGTTATCTGAGGAATCCTCGCTTACATTCAGGTCTGGCCAGAGCTGCAGTTAAGGAATGCTACCTCACGTTTATTTTAGTTACTTATAACACGTCTTAGTTACATTATAACAGCAAACACCATATTACAATATATTGCTACATAATATATATACAGTATATGATGAACTGAAGAGTTTGAGTGTTTGGTAGAGCGGTCTATACTGCATCACAGCGGAGCCTACGACGTGCAATGATACGTAAGTTAATGTTTAAAACACTCACATTAACCTACAGTTGGTCTAAATCGTTAACACAAAGCTTATTTTATAACAAAGTGTCGAAAGATCTCATGCGATTTAGTGAGTAATGGACTGAAAGTGAAAGTAAAAGCAAAACACTTACTCTATCGATGAACTCCGGGTGCTAGCATAGCTGCTAAGCTAGCTGCAGCCTGTGTTCTGGAGCACTCAGTTCCTGTTGTGCTTTCGGTTGGCTCTTAAAAACTAACCTTTTTAAGACCCAAGGAGACTTATTTGCACTAAGAATACAGTAGTGGAAGTAAAAATAAAGAAAAACACGATTTAAAAATAGGAGAAATCTTCTCTGAGGGCGATAGTGAACCTGAATCACTGTGAAGGGATTTCAGCCAGATCGAGAGGTGCGGCTCGAGCAAGTGCACCGAGTACCGAGCAAACCACAAGAACCAAGACAAACTTTAAGTCAAAATGGGTAGAGAACCAAAGTACCACTACATATTAATAATAAGTATAATAACCTTACAGGACCACATATGTATACGTATAACTGTATATATACCATAGATATTAGTTTGAGTTGAATATTAATCATATTAATTACATTATATAATATATTCATATGTACTTTCTATTAATTATGATCTTTTTTGCTACTTGATCATATGAGGCACCTGTAGTCAGGCTGTGTCCAAAATGGTTCTCTATTCAATATGTTCTACATACATAAATTACCATTAGTCTGTAGGGAACGGAAGTGTAAATGATTTCTGACACTTCCTTATTTAGCTTATATATAAATATATATATATATATATATATATACATATACACATACTGGGAAACTTTAGAGATGCCAACTGAATGTGGGATGTGGGAGGAAGTCAGAGCACCTGAAGGAAGCCCACTCAAGACGAGGGAGAACATGCAAACTCCACACAGAGAGCAGATACTCGCACCTGAGCTGTGAGATGACAAGCCTAAGCACTGCTCCATCGTGCTGCCAATTATATAGCTACTGATGCATTACACAACGCAACAGAGAACATACATCCTACCTTGCTGTGTATATAATATACATTGTGTGTGTGTGTGTGTGTGTGTGTATGTGTGTGTGTGTGTGCATGTGGGTGTGATGTCATTAAATAGGTGCGGCAGGTTAAGCTTGCTGCCTAAACATTCTTGCTTTCTCTTCCAGGATCACTGGGCCCATGCCATTGTCTCATTATTTGCATTTCAAAACCTTGGGCTCTGGCAGCCAACACCCTGTTGCCACACACACACACACACACACACACACACACACACACACACACACACACACCCTCAAGCTATACCACCTCCAAACAGGCTGTGAGTTGGCTCAGGTGAAAATGTGGGTATAGAGGCTCTTCCCCACAGACATCGTAGCGTAACAAAAACATTGCCTTTCTAAGAATCTTTATACACTTTGCATATTAGCTCAGCACAGGCTATCACTGTCATCCTTGAACATCAACAGAGCAGCTATTTAAATTCCATGACAAACCGGTCCGATGCTTAATAGTCTCGGAATGAAACAATATACAAGGCAAATACTTATAAAAGGATACAGTCTGACATGAGATTCAAATCCACATCTTTGAGATCAGCCTCGGACGGAAAGCATTTCTTGAACTCTTTGCGCAGGTCGAAAAACGAGAAGAAACAGTCGGCCAACGCGATGTTCTGCAACGAAGAGCAGCAGCATTAAGAGATTTTAAGAGCACTGGACTCCATTAGAGTTCTCATTCTCTTCCATTCCATGGCCGGGTTAGACCATCATACCTTGCTGGAGGCCTCTGGATGCAAAACCTGACGCAGGTGAAGCTGACCATCCGTGCACAGACAGAAGGAGCTCCCCACACCCGTGTTCAGTTCTGAGCTCAAGTTCTGGTTTAACTACAAGAGCAACGCAAACACACCCAATTAGACTACGGAAAACATTAAAGATTTACAATGGTTGGGGGAGAGGTTCAAAAGTCTGAGCGCACTAGGGTAAATACTTGTTTGGGTCTTTGTGGAGGATTCATAATGCACCAGGATAATGACCCCAAACACACCTCAAAGCTTTGCGACACCTGCTTGAAGACCAAACAAGATCAGCAAGTGCTGAGTCTACAGACACTTTATAGGGGCACTTGAAGACAGAGAAAGCCAAGCTTTCAGGAACGTCACAAGATGCTCTTTGGAATATTGGGAAATGATCCTGGAGCTTGTGGTGTCCATACCAGCTCGACTGCGTGCTGCCATTACAACTAAAGGGGGAACGCACCAGGTCCTAACAAATAATGAATAGACAACTGTGAAATGTATTTAATTCTTTTTTTCAAGGATTACTCTAATTATTATGCTTATTATTTGATTTGTAATTTAAAACATTCTATTACATTTGAGAAAAGGCAAAACAGAAGCATTTCGGTAGTGGTCTCAGACTTTTGCAGCCTACTCTATGGCTAAAGAAGCTTCTACACTTGTATTACTAATTTATTCAGAGAAAAACAACAGATCAAGGTTTTGATCTGTGGAATTCAGTCACAACGTCTTTAGATGACACCTGCTAAAACGCCAGCCTAATAATGATTCCACAAAGAAACCTGTTTGTCTCTTAAATCAATCAAACTAACAATTAAGCCCTTGCGACAAAAGTATGACACGACTTGCACTGACAGCTACGCTATTAGCACGGAAAGAGAACATCTCTAATGATCAGTTTGCTGAGGGAACCAGTCGTACCAGTCAGAAAGCAAATTGAGCGAAATCCCAAACTGGTTTTTTGGTCCAACGTTCGGAGGGGTGCGGCTGAAACATGCTGGAATTTGTAATACAGAGCTATTACTACAACGGCACTTGGGTTACAATAAATCAATAATGAGTTCAGGTGCAAAGAGCGGATTAGAGTGTCTCCGGAACAGACCAGTGGAGATCCATAAAGAATCTGGTCTGTCTATTTTATAACACTTTTGTTATTCATTTCACCATGATATTGATGATTTTAATTCGGTTCATCCTTTTGCTTAAAACCTTTTCTTTGAATTTCCATTTCTTTCAATTTACTGAACAAGAACATTGCCCTATGATGGACTGGCACCCTGTCCAGGCTTGATTGCTGCCAGATCCCCTTGTGACCCTAACTGGATTAAGCAGATATAGAAAATGAAGTGAGTGAGTGAAATATTTGCCAGGCCTATGAAATATTACATGCTATATAAACAAGCCTTGCCTTAATGCGCGTGCGTGTGTGTGTATCATATAACATATTAGGCTAAAGTCTATGTAAAACACATAAAAACATTGAAAATTTAAAGGAGTCTGATCAAAATGTTAACCAAACTGACTACTGCTGTCTCAATACTTAAGTCTCCTGTCTGGTTTCAGTCCACAATGCAGCATTCTGGCATCTTGGGTCATGGGGATAATCCTTATTAGAACTGTAATATTAAAAAGGAAAATCAACTGAACCTGATCGAGAACTTGCTCTAGGGGAGCTGCGGCTGAGAGGGCCTCCTCACTCAGGCCGCTGGCTTCCCTGCACTCATCCGTCAGCTCTACGCACTCCGGCTTCACCAGCGCTTCACTGACTGCACCAACCTTACAGATATAAATATCAACTGAATGATTTAGAATAGACATTACAAGTAGAAATACATGTCAAACCAGAAGCACACAGATTTGAAAGAATGGCTTCGTGATGATATCAGTGTGCATAATGTTTCGGTGACAAGCTACTGCGCAAACATCCTTGTTTGACATCGAGGGTTGTGTTTTTGTTTGACTTCGCTTCGTGGGTTTCTTTCCAATAAAATCCAAAGTTACCTCAACAACTCAATTCAAACCTGCACACAGGCCTAGTACCAACTCGCTTTCTCTTATTATGTCCGTCTTACTCTGACAAGCGGAAAAATAATCGTTACCTTTTTCGTGCCTAAATTCAGGACCTGCCACACGACCTGAACGATTTCTTTCTCGTCCGAACCCAGCAGGTCTCCAGTCGCCCCGGACGTGGTTGTGTACATCAGCACCAGGTACTCAGGATTAATAGTCATTTTAACAAAAATAAGACGAGACACGACGTTCAAAAACAGACGAAACAGAACAAAAAAGATCCCAAGGTGACAGAAGTGAGGGTCCACCCCCCCGGTCACCCTCACACGTACGAACAGGTAGGCTGTATAGGCAGAGCTCCTTTCTTTTGGGGAGCTCCCTTAATTCCGTGGCCTTTCAGCTCGATCTGGATGGATGTGTGCTCAAATAAAGTGGCCCGTAATGGCTGCTCGCTCCTGCTGCTTTTGTGCGCGACTTACCTGGCCGCTGTCCACGTGACCCACAGGTAAGGCGCTACCTGGCCAACGAGCGCTCTCTTATTGGTGCGCTGAATCGGTGACGTGGCAACGGGCCAGAGAGAAAAAAAACCTGCCGTGCCACAAAGCGAAACTCCTTGTTCTCAATAAATATTCGTTGGTCAGTACAGTTCATTTGGGGCTTCTTAACTGATCTGCTATCCTATGTTTTTGGGGGTGGAAACAAATCTGTGAATTTTTCCACATATTTTTATTTTTATTTAATGTCTCATCAAGAAGCTATTCATACAAGGTTTGGTTTGTTTTTTTTTTTTTTTTTTTTTTTTTTTTTTTTTTTTTGTTTTCCATTCCATTCTTAGAGACAGGGGTCGGGATCAAACCGACGATCTCTGCAGCACTACTTGAAGGGAATTTGTAAGGCAATCAATGCATTTGAATGGTGGGACAAAGATTTGTTAGAATCATCATTAAGGATAATAATCATGGTTACTATAAACTACCATAGAAAAACCAAGGAAAATACCATAAAGACAGCTTAGTAATACATGGTAGAATCAACTGTAGTTACTACAAACACCCACAGTAACCTGTGACCCTGAACTGGATGAAGATACAGATTTACATTTACAGTATTAAAGACTTACATTTACGAACACTCTTATTCAGAGCAACCTCCCATTGATACACTCATAAAATACTAATCGACTTTGGCAAAGCCAGGACTTGAACCCTCAACCTTCTGGTCAATAATCCAGTGCCTTTCACTGTAACACCAATTCACTTTCCAGTTTTTGTTGTATAGCAACAACACAGTGGCCTATCAGAACATCCCTTGTTTTAGACATTCTATTCAAACAAGCAATCCAAACACAGTAGAAAAAGAAATTCCACGTTTGACCAAGTCCTTCTCATGGGTATAGACAGAGATACATAAACCAGACAATAAGTAAATACAATGGGGCAAAAAAGTATTTATTCATCCCACTGATATGTGCAATTTCTCCTACTTAAAACAGATGAGAAGAGGTCTGTAATTTTCATCATAGCTACACTTCAACTATGGGAGACAAAATGAGAAAAAAAATCCAGGAAATCACATTGTAGGATTTTTAAAGAATTTAATTGTAAATTATGGTGGAAAGTAAGTATTTGGTCAATAAATTTGGTTCAACTCAGTACTTTGTAACATAACCTTTGTTGGCAATGACAGAGGTCAAACGTTTCCTGTAAGTCTTCACCAGGTTGGCACACACTGTAGCTGGAATTTTGGAGCATTTCTCCATGCAGATCTCCTCTAGAGCAGTGATGTTTTGGGGAAACACGGACTTTCAACTCCCTCCACACATTTTCTATGGGGTTAGGGTCTGGAGACTGGCTAGGGCCCTGCAGGACCTTGAAATGCTTTTTACAACGAGCCACTCCTTCCCCAGGGCCTGGTCGATGTGTTTGGGAATCATTGTCATGTTGGAAGACCCCAAGCCACTTTCCTCTCAATGAGGATGTTTGGCTTAAAATCTCACGATACATGGCCCCGTTCATTCTCCCTTAACCGTATCAGTCGTCCTGTCCCCTCTGCAAGAAAAACAGCCCCAAACCATGATGTTTTCTACCCCCATGCTTCAACCGTAGGTTATGGTGTTCTTGTGATGCAACTCATATTCTTCTCCTCCAAACAACAACGATTGAGTTTTTACCAAAAAGTTCTATTTTGGTTTCTCTGTCTGACCACAAATGATAATTCTCCCAATCCTCGTCTGGAATCTCCATATGCCTCTCTTCAAACTTCAGATGGGCCGGACAGGTACGGCTTTAGCGGGTGGCCACGCCTGGCACTGCCAGATTCCTGAGTCCCCTCTCTGCGTAGTGTGTTACTGATGGTAGCCTTTGTTACTTTGGTCCCAGCTCTCTGCAGGTCATTCATCAGGTCCCTCCGTGTAGTTCTGGGATTTTTGCTCACCATTCTCATGATCATTTTGACCCCACGGGATGAGATCTTGCATGGGCTTATTGCACAATATCAGCGCCTGAACACAAAGTGATGTTCCACATTCTACTGGAAAACATTCTTAGACATTATAAAAATTCTTTATATCTCAAACATTCTTTGTAACAGCATGCTAATACCTATGTTTTGGTATGTTGTTTTTGGGTGTCCAGAAACTTTTGCTATAGAGTGTATTTATGAATATAGGTCCATATTGACTTAGTTGAAATCACTCAACTGTACTAAACCATGTCATGGCAGATAGCAGATGGTATCAAATTCCTCAAATTTATCTTAGGTTATAAACATGTTAGGCATGATCTAGTATAACAGTCGTCAGGAAATAAACACAGAGATGCTGTTGCTCGGTGGGTAGCACTGCTACAATGAGAAGGTCCTGGGTTTGATATCAGGTGGAGTGATCTGGGTCCTGTCTATGTGGAGTCTACACGTCCTCCCCATGTCCACGTGGGTTTACTCTGGGTACTCCGGTTCCGAGGTTAATAGACTGCGGGAGGTTAATGTTAGGTGTTTTTGAACAAACGTGCCCCTAGTTTGTGAGCCTGTGAGTGTATGTTCCCTGCAATGGATTGGCGCCCTGTTTAGGGTTGTTCCTGCCTTGCGCACTATGCCTCTCGCGACTCAGTTCAGGATCAAGGATCAAGTGAGTGAGTGAGTAAGGAAATGAACTCATACAAAAACAGGTTCAGTTGTACTGCAACATCTTATTGTCATGCAATTCTTGGGAAATGCAAGCCTTTAATGCATCAATGGACTGTGGTAGCCTAGCGGGTAAGGTACTGGACTCAAATCCCACCTCTGTAAAGCTGCCACTGTTGGGTCCTTGAGCAAGACCCTTAACCCACAATTGCTTGGATAGTAAGACTGTACCAATTGTAAGTCGCTCTGGATAAGGGCGTCTGCTAAATGCTGTAAATGTAAATGTAAGGTGAGCTTTTACACTGCAGCAGGAACTGAAAATGATTTTGCACAGCAGGGGTTGCAAATCAGGGTCAGGCAACTGTCCGGTCAGGCAGATACTAGAGGAACCACAACTGGAGTAGATCTTATGTCAGGATCAGGATCAGGATATAAGACTCCTTTCAGTGGAGCAATAAGAGATTGTTAAGGTTGATGGAATCCTGGTGTAATTGGCGATCTCTGTAGATGAGAGATTTGGAAAAGTCTACATGACCCAACAAATATTTTAACAGATAACTTTCCATGTTCTATATGGGCACAAAAATACCTAAACAGCTCTATGTTACCGGGAGTCAGTATAAATTGCTGTGATGCCTTCATGGCTTTCATCTGGAAGAATGCTGTTGTACCTGTTCTGAAAGATTTCATTAAAATGTTTATGAAAGTGTCTTTAAAATGTTCAGAGTAAAATCATTTTTCAGGTAGTTACATAAGTCTTCTCGTATTGATTTACATTTCAGCTTTCACTGAAGATTTATAACTTTCACTCCAACCAACATTTGCTTATTCATTCATCAGTCACGTGTAGTGGCAAAAAAAAGTAGCCCATCCTCTTAAGGGCCTGTTTTATGGAGTTGGAAAGAATTCAAACCAAACCTGAAAAACTTGCTGGAATCCATACACAGGAATCAGGTCATATTACGTACAGGACTGTATCAAGTATATTATTTTTAAGTTACAAAATACAGCTAAAATGACGAAACTATTCACATTGCTTGTAGTCATGATTTATTACATGTATATAACATTACAGATGTAGATTTCCAGCTGTTTAACCAAGCATGGCAGAAGTACACAAGTTTTGAAAGAAAAAAGAGAGTATATATTTTACTCAAGTATAATAGCTCATGCTACAAAATGTACTTAAAGTAAAAAAGTAAAAGTATTGTTTTAAAAGGCTTACAAACTCAATTTTTAAACAGTATGTCTGATAACTGGGATCAAAGGACAACAAATAAATATAAGTGTAACCAGAAAGTTTGTTTCAATGCTGTGTTATTGCACATTAATACTAAAAAATAATACAAAATGCGTACACATACAGTGGTGCTTGAAAATTTGTGAACCCTTTAGAATTCTTCTATATTTCTGAATAAATATGACCTAAAACATCATCAGATTTTCATATAAGTCTTAAAAGTAGATAAAGAGAACCCAGTTAAACAAATGAGACAAATATTATACTTGGTCATTTATTTATTGAGGGAAATGATCCAATATCACGTATTAGTGAGTGGCAAAAGTATGTGACCCTTTGCTTTCAGTATCTGGTGTGACCCCCCTGTGCAGCAATAACTGCAGCTAAACGTTTCCTGTAACTCTCTTCAGGTCCTTCCACAACATTTCCATTGGATTAAGGTCAGGACTTTGGCTTGGCCATTCCAAACATGAACTTTATTCTTCTGTAACCATTCTTTGGTAGAACGGCTTGTGTGCTTAGGGTCGTTGTCTTGCTACATGACCCACCTTCTCTTGAGATTCAGTTCATGGACAGATGTCCTGACATTTTCCTTTAGAATTCTCTGATATAATTTAGAATTCATTGGTCCATTAATGATGGCAAGCCGTCCTGCCCAGATGCAGCAAAACAGGCCCAAACCATGATACTAACAACACCATGTTTCACAGATGGGATAAGGTTCGTATGCTGGAATGCAGTGTTTTGGTTTCTCCAAACATAACGCTTTTCTCTTAAACCAAAAAAATCTATTTTGGTCTCATCCATCCACAAAACATTCTTCCAAAAAATAAATGGAAAATAAAACAAACACTGGCCCTACGCTACCGTCTAAGGCCTTACCTTACTGGCCAATCTCTTAATTGCCCCCAGCTGATGGTCTTCGAACCGCCAGTCATACCTTTGTCCCTAAACAAGCTCAAAAAAACCATCCAAAAATGATCCTAGCAGGGTGAGGGCTGAGTCTGCTGAAAGCGTAATGGTGCGACACTGTGTGAGCCCAAAGGTGGTTTTAAATAGGCTCACCAACAGGTGTCGCCACTTGCATGTTTAATGCCTGGCAGGGGCTGACGCACGCGGGGTGCTCATGCCGCCGTGGACCAGAGCGTGACCCCTAATAGTGAAGAGCAGATTTTGATAGATCCCTGTTCTTTACATAAAACAAGGTGCCCCCTCACACCTGATTGTCATCCCATTGATTGAAAACACCTGACTCTAATTTCACCTTCAAACTAACTGCTAATCCTAGAGGTTCACATACTTTTGCCACTCACTAATATGTAATATTGGATCGTTTTCCTCAATAAATAAATGACCAAGTATAATATTTTTGTCTCATTTGTTTAACTGGGTTCTCTTTATCTACTTTTAGGACTTGTGTGAAAATCTGATGATGTTTTAGATCATATTTATGCAGATATATAGAAAATTCTAAAGGGTTCACAAACTTTCAAGCACCACTGTACACTACTGCTGTCTTAGGCCACCATTAGACTTTTAGCAATGGTATAATATAATGTATTGTTAAAAGTTCAAACAAGTCAAGACAAGTCATATCTATTTCTATAGCGCTTTTTACAATGGAGCATTGTCTCAAAGCAACTTTACAAGTTTAGATTATCTCCTAATGACTACGTCCAATCCCAAATTGAGCAAGCCTAGGGCGACAGTGGC
>JAJAGP010001384.1:102820-198911 GCA_025084515.1 Ancistrus triradiatus
CATGAACATTAGGTATAAGGTTTGAATAGTAAAAGAAATTACAATTTGATAAAAATATTATTCTACATTATGTCACTGCTATAGTACATCCCAATGTAAATTGTTTGTATTCCCAGACCCTATTCCAGGGGTGTCCAAAGTCAGGCCCTAGGGCCAAATGCGGCCCTCTGTATCACTCTTAAGAATACATTATTAGTGACCCGCCTGTACCTTGCCATTTTTTATTTCAGTCCGCTTGAGGTCAAGGCTGACTGATTGCCACTTTCATGACTTTCTTGCATTTCACAGCTGCGGCTGTCAAACCAGATCTAATGCATTTACCACACCAACCATACATTACTGCCTAGTAGACTGCCACCTCTGGTGAGTTACATCTGGGTGGAACTTTAGAAGGACTATCTCTATAATGATTTTATGTAGTTAGTTAGTTCTGTGACTTAAGAAATATAAACAAAGAATTGCTTTGTTATTGAGTTCCATAAGTCTGGAAATGCATAGCAATTGAGTTAAAATACAATCTACATAAGAATTACTCATGGAAGATGCTTGACATGTTTTAAAGATGCAGTATTATGCATAAATATATATATAAAAAAGTGAATTCAATGTTAATTAGCCTAAATAATATGCAATCCATTAGGTATTTGCCACTTTTTTGATATCCTGCAGCAGTTATTGCTCTAAAATGAAATTCAGTAGCACAAAAAACATGAATTGTTCTGTAAGTTTGTATTTTTCATCATTTGAATACAGTATTCTGAATAATTTATGAATAATATTTCTGGAAAGAGAGACCAGCCTTTAGATATTTTGATATGGTCCAATCTGGCCAAGTTTGGACACCCCTGCTGTATACACTTTATATGTCAATTAATATCTTGGTGAAATCCAAACATTCTGCTTTATAGGCACACATTTTTTGACATTAGAGATTATGTATGACTCTAAAATATAATACTGTTAATAATTATTGTTTATTAGTTTTTATTTAACATTGTATCAACATCAGTGACTGTATTTCTGACAGACACAAGGTTACATCAGCACACTAGTCATGGGCCAGTTTAGAGTGACCAGTCAAACTAATGCATGCCTTTGAATCCAGAGCACCCGGAGTAAACCACATGCGCCACCCTGTTAATTATTACTCATAAAATAAAATGTAATCTTCAGTTAGCCTAGGATGAAAAAACTACTCAATAAAACCACTTGGCTTGTGACTCTGTGTGACAGAGGGATAATAGTAGCTTTAGCTAGTTGGCTACAGCAGTGAGAAAACAAGCTCCTTGTTGGTTGACACCAATGATGCATTGACCAGTTACAATGAAATCGTATCATAAGTGATTGACCAGGTTACAACCACATTTATATCATAACTGGTAGCTATAATAACTGGTTTGGTTGTCATGCTGGTACTTTCCTAACTAAGGAGGTGAACCTGTATTCCCTACAGTTGGAGCCTGATGGTGTATGAAGCCCAAAACACCCACAAACAGCTCTGAATCACAAATTCCATGGCGACATAGCAGCCTCTCGTTTCAGACCAGTTTGTGGTTAAACAGTTTTGCTTGTTCAGTTTTAAACAAAGAAATCCTCACACTGCAGCTTTAGTCCTTGAGTTTTAATGGCTTGCCTCCTCCTCCTGTCACTGCACAGATTCAGTTCTCGGCAGCAACACTCTTAACATTTACAACATTCAGCAGATGCCCTTATCCAGAGCAAAGAAGCACTTTGTATTCTTTTTAATAGACATTACCTCAGTGCTTACCCAGTGTGGCATGGTGGCCAAGTGGTTAGCATTGTTGCCTCACAGTTCCAGATATTCCCAGTCCGATTCCTGGTCTGGACTCCACCTACATTCAAAAGACGTCAGATCAAAAGATTCAAAACACAGTTTCGGGTAAAATATGGCTCAGGTTACATTTATGACCAGTTGTGACAACGGCGAGTGTATTGAGGGCCCATTCTGGTGCAGTTGTTGGCAGTCACAATAAAGGTTCATCACAGCATTCAGACTGTGGGCTGCATATTGCCCAGACTTAATCTACCATTGGTACGGTTTGAGCAGGATCTGCATTTTTGGACAAATGTGACCCAACAGGTGCTGTTCTGGCTGTGTATTGGAACCTAGATTCGGTTGAAGTCATTTCTGTAGTTCCATGGCATGGCAGTATGTGGGCCAATGAATTTGGCAAGTGTGGCACAGAACTGAGTCATCATTCATTAACTATCAAGCGGGTGTTCTGTTAACTGGGCCCTCTAAAGTGTCCCAGTGTCAGTAAGTGTGCATATGCCCGGCGATGGACTGGCACCCTGTCTAGGAATGTTTCCCACCTTATGCCTCATGCTGCCGGTTAGACCCTGGCTCCTCACATCCCTAAAATGGAATAAGTGGGAACAAAAGTGAATGACTGACTGAATGAATAGTACAGAATTGCCTACAGCCCACTTTCCAACTAGAAACCTGCTAGGAGCTGATACAGAAAAAAACAGAGTAATAAAGGAGAGGCAAAACATACAGGGTGTCTATAAAGTAAGTCCCACTTTAACTTTGTTAATATGTCCGCTGGTGTTTGCCATATCACCCACCTGTGAATCAATGTAATGTGGATAAAACCTTGGCTCTTATGCTTCATATAAATCTAAAAACAGCTTCTCATGCATGTAATACTTTTATTAAAATGGAACTTACATTATAGACCCTGTATATAGATTTTTCAAACGAGTAGGTGCAATTTCAGTCTTCGTTTAAATGCTGAACAAAAAGGTGTCTTTAGTTGCCATTTGAAG
The DNA here is from genome assembly GCA_025084515.1 of Ancistrus triradiatus. Classification (NCBI taxonomy): domain Eukaryota; kingdom Metazoa; phylum Chordata; class Actinopteri; order Siluriformes; family Loricariidae; genus Ancistrus; species Ancistrus triradiatus. Next base: position 105,611 of record JAJAGP010001384.1, read on the forward strand.
ACAGCAAAACTCTTCAGATATCTAGTGGAAGTTTACTCCACCACCTCGGTGCTGGTCTTGATGCTTGCATTCCTTTGATCTTGAGTGGTGGCTGCAGTTCAGCCATGCCCCTGTTAAACGGTATACAGTACAGAACATAGTTTGATCAAAACCTTTTGGAAGGAAGAGGTTGTTCCATTTTTTAGCTTTGTATGTGAGCATCAGCGTGTTAACTCCGAAGCAGGCAGCTACATTGACGCCAGAACTTGGGCAAATTGAAAAACAGATGTGCTTTTGAATTCTGTGTGTGACTGTATGCAAGGGACAGTCTGCAAGGAGAGCACTGCAGTAGATTAGTTTCATTATGACAAGATACTGGACAAGAGACTGGGTGGTTCGCCTGGAACGAATGATTCAACACTTTCAATCAGACTTATTCATACTTCCCTACTTTAGGACTGGACAATGCTACAACACCAAAAAAAAAAATCACTGTTAGTGCTTTCATAGGAGAATGCCACTGACGTATGTTTGGTGTAATATGAAGTACAGAGGAAGCCCTGAAGCACTTACTACTCATTCCTGGGCCACATGAAGGAAATTAATCTTGAATCAACATCCAGGATCTGTATGATTAATCCCTGGCTGTCTTGAGTGAGGGGGTAAAGAGATCAAGTGCGTAAATGTCCCATAATGTAAAAATAATCCCTGTTTGATGTGTCAGAACATACCTTCTCATGGGCCTTTGTGGGATTATTATTCTTGCTTAGAACACATTTATTTATTTATTTAGGGTCAACACAAAATCGCCAGAGAGCGTGGACAAGGAAGCCAAGAGCCACAAAGTTGAATCACTTACTGAAACAATAATGGGTTTTGTGAGAGGAAGGGGCGACTCTTCCTCTTTACTTTCAGTGTGAATTTCAAAGTGAATTTCAGAGGATTTGACTTCTTGAGATGAATCAAAAATGGGAACAAAAGGATCCCAGCACAGCTATAGTAAGTCATGAACAATTACAATTCATCATACATTGTTCTAAATTATATACATTGAACAGCCAAAAGTGTGTGGACAGTCCTATTCCTGGAGAACACAGACCACAGGAATGAATTTGTCCTGGATGGCACTTGTGTAGCGTCTTGAGTGATTGCTGGTCTATAATGAAGCAGAGAGGAGGCAGGGTTTACTGTTTACACCAAAGGATGATACCCTGACTGCCCGATCCTCCACCACCAGGTACAGCCAGTCGGGCCTTAATGTGATACCTAACCCAGCTAGAAGACATCAAAGGAAGTCAAGCCCAGATAACCGCGGTGATCAGTCATCTCATCGCTGACACAATACTGATATCATCTCAAACTGGTTTCTTGAACAAGACAATGAGTTTAGTGTCAGTCACCAGATCTCAATCTAGAGCACTGTTGGAATGTGGTGGAACGGGAGATTGGGATCATGGATGTGCAGCCGGCAAATCTGTAGCAACTGCGTGACGCTATCACATCAATATGCCAGGGTATCTGCACATTTTTTAAGTTCAAATTTAATTACTTTTAAGACCTTTTTAATACCTCTAACAGGAAAAAAAAATAATACCATTCCCACGGGGGTAGGGTGGGGGTTGGGGACTAGATGACAGCATAATATACCGTTGTTTAGTTTTACTACATTTGAATATCAGAAATATTCATTGCACATTAGTTAACTTTCACATTCATTCGTTTTCTTATCCACTTCATTCTGGAACAACCATAGACCGGATGTCAACCCGCACACACACATACACACAAAGGGCATGTCAGAAACACCTAACCTAACACACATCTTCGGAATGTGGGAGGAAGCCAGAGTATCCGGAGTAAACGCAGACACGGGTGCAATCTCCAGACAGGTAGACTCCGAGGTCAGGATCAAACCCAGGGACGCTGGAGCTATGCCATCATGCTGCCCTAACTGCCTTCTCAATAATGAAAAAATAACTCTACAACTCAAACATAAGAGGACACTCTGGATACAACTCAACAAACCACTACAATCTTTATACCTATAAACCACAAACAATATGTACACAAGACAATGTCAACTTGTTCTACAAGTGCAAAGAACCTTTAAAGTGGAGGGATAAACCTAATTTTCTTAAAGTTTTAATATCTCATTCAATAAGCACCAAACCTCAAGTCAAGTCAAGTCAAGTCAGATTTATTTATATAGCGCTTTTTACAATGGAGCATTGTCTCAAAGCAACTTTACAAGTTTAGATTATCTCCTAATAACTACGTCCAATCCCAAATTGAGCGAGCCTAGGGCGACAGTGGCAAGGAAAAAAACAAAAAAAAAAAAAAAAAAAAAAAAAATCCCCTAGTTCTAGGAAGAAACCTTGGGAGGACCAAGACTCAAAAAGGGACCCAACCTCCTTGGGCGCGGTAGATGATAAAATCTAAGAGCGAACTAAAGTCATGGAGTCAAAGTTCGAATAGAAAATGTGAAGTATTTGCACATCGACATTAAGTGGCCCGGGTTTGATTTGATAAATAAATAAGAGCGAAACTAAAGTCATGGAGTCATGGTCGAATAAAATGTGAATTATGCACGGTGGAGCTCCATCAGATGTACATCATGTGTGGGGCCGGAAACTGCCGGAACACAGCTCGGAGAGAAAACAGAAAATTAATATTAGTTATTGATTAAGAGCACAGTGTCTATTAACAATCACTGATGCCATGTCAATCACTGATGCCAAGTGTAGCATGAGACCCCGGCAGCAGCAATTAGCCTATAGCAGCATAGCTAGAAAGCTAGAAAGAGGAGAACTGGAAGGAAAACACAGCCAAGAGGGATCACATGAGACATTGGCAACCCCACTGAGCGGCAGAAGACAGCAACCCCAACTCTGTACTGATCACCATAAGACTCTTTTATGACTATGAACCCCCAGCTCTGCCCTTATTCTAAGGCAAGGTTGCATGAGTCAAGATCACGAGGACCCAAAGCCTAGTTCAGCCAGACCACCCACCCCGACACTCCCGGCAAGCGGACAAGGAGGCAGGCCAGACATGACTTCAGACTCCGGCCTCAGCAACCCAAACCATGCAACCTGGTCTAAATCTAGTCAATAGCCTGCGTAAATAAGTATGTCTTTAGCCTAGACTTAAAACTTTGGAGGGAGTCTGATTCTCGAACGAAAGTGGGAAGTTTATTCCATAGTTGGGGGGGCCATGTATGAGAAAGCCTTTCCCCCTGCTGTGACTTTTTTTAATTCTAGGAACTAAAAGAAGTCCTGCACCCTGCGAACGAAGTAGACGAGTTGGATTGTAAAACTCTAAGAGTTCACTCAGATAATGTGGGGCCAGGCCATGTAGAGCTTTATAAGTTATAAGAAGTATTTTGTAATCAATGCGGAATTTGACTGGTAACCAGTTGCAGTGATGATAGAACAGGAGTGATATGATCAAATTTTCTAGTTCGAGTTAGCACTCGGGGCAGCTGCATTCTTCTGAACTAACTGAAGTTTATTTATAGATTTACTAGAGCATCCAGTAAGTAAGGCGTTTACAGTAATCCAACCTTGAGGTTATAAACGCTGAACAAGTTTTTCTGCATCATTAAAAGAGAGGATATTTAAAAGAGAAGTTTAGCGATATTACGTAATTGAAAGAAAGCAATTCGAGTGATGCTGCTAATGTGCGCATCAAAGGAGAGATCTGAATCAAATGTGACACCTAAGTTTTTTACAGATGGACTGGGCAATACTGGACAGCCATCTAGATTTAGGATAGATGTAGCCAACCTGTCTCTCACAGCCTTGGGTCCCACTAATAGAACCTCAGTTTTATCTGAGTTAAGTAAGAGAAAATTAAATAACATCCAATCTTTTATTTCCTTTACACAGTCCTCGATTTTGTTGATTGTAAGGCTGTCATTAGGTTTGGCTGATATGTACAGCTGTGTATCATCTGCATAGCAGTGGAAACTAATGCCATGCTTACGGATAACTGAGCCTAGTGGCAGCATGTACAGAGAGAATAAAAGCGGGCCAAGCACTGACCCCTGAGGCACGCCATACTTCACTTTTGAAACAAACCTCACAAACCTCTGTCAGAAACAACCTATACAGTTGAGTCCAAGGCCTTACATAATTATAACTGAGAGCATGAAAAGAAATAAAAATAGCAGTAGTCAAGGGTTTGCCTAAATTTGTAAAGTTATTACTGCATAGCTCACATGGCTTACCTTGAGATGTTAGATTAAGTCAACTGCTGTTAAATGACCCTTGAATTGTGATCCAACAAAACAGGACTGAATGTGGGTGCCAATCTTGATAATGTCTTACATACAGATCTACTAGTTTATTCTTAGCGGTCCTGTTCAATCTCTCGTCTAACTTAAAGACAAACGACAATGACAAATCTTAAATTCACTCTTGAACATAGCTTCTTTTTTATGTAAGCAGTGAGTCCTAACCGCACAAGGTCTTGCTCCTCCCAAGGTTTCTTCCTATAACACTCAGGGAGTTTTTCCTTGCCACTGTCGCCCTAGGCTCGCTCAATTTGGGATTGGACGTAGTTATTAGGAGATAATCTAAACTTGCCTTTCATGTGAGAATCCAGTACTTTACAAACCCACTGTCCCAAGTTCTCATGTTTTGTATGAAGTTCACATTGGGTCTCATACGAACTGCTGGATGGTTTCAGTCAGCCACGATACTTGTCGTCCTCTTACCACTTCTCATTACATCTGCATTGACCCATGCCCAATTCTGCACTGCGTACTCGCAAACTCCTGCTCTTGTTTTACCAAGCGGAGTGTTCACTTCCTATTTAACATGGGCCGTTTCTCAATAAGTGTACTTTTCTGTACTTGTGAAACGTCATCAGTCGCAGGCCAAGTCCTGTTCCATTTCTAAGTTCGCATCTAACTAAATACGCTCCAAATCCCCGGATGTGTTCTTGCTCCGCCCATATTATCGAGGATGCATCGGAGCAGACTTGCGCGTACTTGGACAGCAAAATATCCCACAATGCATTGTCAGCTCGGTAATACCGGATGAGAGGACTCCCTACTGGACATGTAATTTTCAAACTAATACTGTTATTGTGTCACGGAATGAAGTTATAAGGTTTTTTTTAGGTGAAAATGTAGTTGTTTAAAATTCAACTATGCGGTCAGTTTATCAAGACAGAGCTTACATAAAAAAATGCTCAGATGATATCGAAGATATGAGGTAAAGTGAATATTTAATTATTATTCATTCTATGTGTTATTTATTCAACTTGTATTCGAAATATGAATTGTCTGATATAAATTGAAGTTCAGTATTAAATTCCCTTCAAAAATCAGACTTGTTTGGTGCTCGGTTATGTTTGGGAAGGTTTTAATTTATCCATAAATGCGATCGGCCCCTTGTTACACGTAGATTAGGCTATTTAATAGAAAGTAAAATTTTTGAACACTTCTTCCACCATTGACAGGTTTTATACAATATGTTTTAGGTTTTTATCTAGGTGTTAATAGTAAACTGTCTCGTCTCAATAGCCCAGTACACTGCTGTTCCAATTGTAGAATAACCAAACTGCGTCCTATCATCGGGAGCATGTACTGGCAAGTCAAACTCCCTAATCCAGACTAGGAAGTAAGCGATGTCCGAACTTCATGTACTTGGTATTGAGAAACCGGCATACAAATACTTAATACGCTCTTTGCACAATTACTTCCGCATTATCCTTAGTGCTGCACTAGCGTTGTTTTCCCACAACACTTGCAATGAGCCACCAAAATGCCATTAAGTGGTCATAGCTTAGGAATCTGTTGGCAAATTAATTACATTAACAGCAAATTGGTCATCATATTGTCGGTGCATTGCATCCGTCTTGGTGTTTACTATAATAATACCCCGAAAATTGCAGGGGTTACGTTCCTAGACTCCCATGAATTTTGGACGGACAACTAACAAAAGCCTATACTCATCTTCATATGTTAAACCCTAAATATGTCCCCAAAATATGCCCATAATTATGAAGTGTTTTGAGAAACTGGTCAGAAGTCATATTATTCAAGAACTGCCGCCCTCACTTGATCCCCACCAGTTTGCATACAGGAAAAACAGATCAACAGAGGATGCTATAGACACAGCTCTTCACATAACCCTGACCCATCTGGAACAGAATGACAGTTATGCCAGGCTTCTTTTCATTGACTTCAGCTCGGCTTTTAATACGATCCTCCCAAACACTCTGGTAACAAAATTAAAGAACCTCGTTCTCCTGCCCTCTACCTGCCATTGGATTAAGGACTTTCTCAGTGACCGTTCACAGAGAGTAAAAGTAGGATTTCACTTTTACTCAGCACTCAGCCTCAACACTGGTTTCCCACAGGGGTGTGTACTAAATCCCCTACTGTACACTCTCTACACACACAGACAAACGACTGCACCCCCACCCAGCCAAGCAACTCTATCATAAAATTTGCAGATGACACTACAGTGGTGGGGCTCATCACAGGAGGAGATGAGTCTGCATATAGGGAGGAGGTGAAAAATCTGACCTCATGATGCAACGATAACTACCTGATCCTGAACACCACAAAAAGAAAGAAATAATAGTGGACTTCAGGAGAAATGGGTCCAACCCTCTGCCCATATACATCAATGGAGACTGTGTAGAGAGGGTGCATGACTTCAAGTTTTTGGGCTTGTACTTGGATGATGACCTGACCTGGAAGACCAACACCACTGCGCTGATCAAGAAGGCACAGCAGCAACTTCACTTCCTTGAGTCTGAAAAACAATGCCCTAGCCAAGGAGCTGCTGGTGGCCTTCTACAGACTCTCTGTTGAAAGTGTACTGCCATACTGCATCCCATTGTGGTTTGCCAGCTGCACTGCCCAGGAAAAGACATTGCTCTAGAGGGTCATCAACAAAGCACAGGCTATCATTGGCTGTGCGCTCCTCTACTTAGAGGAGCTGTACAGATCACGCTGCTGCAAAAAGGCCCATAGCATCTTGAAGGACACATCACACCCAGCATTTCATCTGTTCCAACTGCTACCCTCAGGGAGGCAGTACAGAGCAAAAAGAGAAAAAATAAGCAGATTGAGAAACGGCACATATGCCAGGGCTGTTACAATAATAAATGAAGACTGAAGGACACACCACAGTTTACATGTTTACACGTATCTGTGCAATATTTAGCACCTCATCTGTGCAATACCATCTTAACTTTTATTTATTTTTTAACTGTGCAATATATTTTACTCATTTTATAACTGTCTTGTCTCAGATATTCTCTTTTGCACTGTGCAAGGATTGCATACAATTTCGTTTGTACCTTTGAAAATAAAGATTATATTCTAAAACTCAAGTTCATTTAAAAAATGATTTGGATACAGTAGCATCAGCGGTAGTCCCTATAAACGTAAATAGCCTACTACTGCAAATGGTTATGTTTCGTAATATATGCACTATAATTAGATACAGTAAGGAGATCATTAGTATTACAGCATTAGAAATTATATACACATAATAGTCTCGATCAGTTGATGTTGGAAACATAAAGCAAATGGTGCATGAACTCTATTTCATAATACGATAGTAATATATGACAATACATGCAGTATTATTGGATACAGTAAGTAAAACATTATTTTCATGAAATCGTCTCTGTTTATTATTATTATTATTAACAAATGAACGCTAAAAATTATATATAGAACTTACCGTCTACAAAAAAAAAAAATCTAAGTGGTAGGTTTCAAGGAAAAAATACACAAATTTGTGAAGCTGCAGATTCAGAAGTGTGAATTTTCAGGGTATTACTGTACATTACCTGGTGTAAGACCGAATATCCTTGTCAGAGGCGGCAAAACAATTTATTAGTCCAAAACTCAGCTGGACGCTTAGTTCCTGGACTGTGGTAGCCTAGCGGTTAAGGTACTGAACTATGGACCAAAAGGTTCAGGGTTCAAATCCCACCTCAGCCAACCTGCCACTGTTGGGTTCTTGAGCAAGGCCCTTAACCCACAATTGCTTAGATTGTAAGATTGCATCAATTGTAAGTCGCTCTGGATAAGGGCATCTACTAAATGCTGTAAATGTAAATGTCCTGTAGCTGATTTCTCAGATCTTCCACTTCACGGGACAGATCTTCATTTTCGGCGCAAGGCACAGTAATCATGATCCATTGTAAGATCTGTTGATGGATCTTCCAAGAAGGTGGGTTCAGCTGGTCTTTCCCTGCGCCGCAGTGTCTGAGTGCTGCAGTCGTTCCACTCAAAAAGCAGTGGCACTGCACATCTTTTCCGACCTTCTGGTGTTTTCGGTTCAACCAAGTGGCCTGGTATGAAATGTCTGCTATAGACCTTCGTATGTGGAGAAATAATAAAGTGGTCCAGGCGGATGTTTATTAGCCACAGTCTCCTGAGGTCATTCTGGGATCGGAAGCTATGGAAACAAACTTCCATTCCATTTCGCAGACGCTGAGCAAAGAGGGGCACAACAGTGCTCTGAATATTTCTTCTGGAACTGTTTTGTATTAAAAAACCTTACGATAGACACTCAAATTTGGAGAATGCTGATGAATGGTAAAAAACGCGACCGGAAATGTATGAGACATAGTATTTGAAAACGGAAGCACGTCACCGCCCTGAATGCAAGTAGTCCATTGGACATTGAGGAAATATTCACTGTTGTGGGATATACAATTCTGGTAAAATAAATCAGAAAACTGAACAAAAACATGCTTATTCATTCTATATATATATATATTTACATTTACAGCATTTAGCAGACTCCCTTTTCCAGAGCGACTTACAATTGGTACAGTCTTACAATCAAAGCAATTTTGGGTTAAGGGTCTTGCTCAAGGACCCAACAGTGGCAGCTTGGCAGAGGTGGGATATGAACCCTGGACCTTCTGGTCCAAAGTCCAGTGCCTATATTTTTTCTTTTTTTTTTGTTCATGATTCCTTCACAACCAATTTCTGAAAGAACACTCCACAACATATGGAGCGGAGTGGCATGCAAGAGGCCTTTGCTCACGTCTGCTCACAGTCCCCCAGTGACAGTGGGTGAAAAGACAAAAATTGGTCTGTTCATGACTGGAAATGTGTTCTCTGATCAGATGAAGCTCGTTGCCTGTACATCGAAATCCTCAAGACGCTTTCAATGAGAACTTCGTGCAAGGTGTGGTTCAAGCTGTAGGAGGTTATGTTCTGGTGGTGTTTTAATTATGTGGAAATGGGTCATTTAGTTGAAGGGACAGTAAATTTGAACCACAATGCCTACACTGAGCTGCTGGACAACCAGGTTTTGCTTTTGGCTCATTATGTTACTGATGAACATAACACTCCTATCCTTGTATTCCAAGACGACAATTCTCATGTGTATAGGGCTGCAAACAGGGCACCAGTTCATCAAAAGGTACATGAACTAACACACACACACGCACGCATACACAGGGTCACTTTAGTGCTCCCCACACAGACAGAGGAGAACACTTTCACCTTAAAACACCGTCATGAAAATAAAAGTATTGGTCCACCCACTGTAACTGAGTGCCATGCTAAAGCAGCCTAAGGGTTTAAAGTTCACTGGATAGCATGAAAAACACATTCCTATACCTCTCCCTACTGAAGATCAGCATGTTTTACACACACAACCCAATAAACACACATCAGGGAACTCATGTTATGGTTATTAATGAATAAATTACTTCAAATGTTACATTCATATGTTAGAATAATACATACATGATCATGATAAACAAGCATTGATTAGACAATTAAACGAGTACAAAGAACTAATTCAACACATTACACATATTAAGACCTGACAAGTACCTCATAATATAATCAAAGGGAGTGTTCCACAAAAAATGGCCTTTGATGCTTCTTGAGTACTGTTCATGAATAAAGAAAACTAATCAAACATCTGATTTAAAGGGCTCCCCTCCATCCAGACACTAGTAATAAAATGAGATGGTTTCAACAAGCTTCGAATAAATCCAGCCCTTGATGGATTGATGAGTGAGTAGAGCTTAAAGCAATAGTGTCTTTGGATGATGTAAACAATTTAGAGCTTCCTTAAACATTTTCAGCTTATGTACCTAACAGTATTACAAATATGTCAGTTATACCCTCATACGCCTACAGGCTCTTTTTCAGTAAATCATTCGTACAATGTTGGATCATCTGTATATACGTATTATAAAACGTTCCTATTTCAAACACTGGCTTTAGGGTTGTACTGTAAATATCTAAACCATGCATGCATCATACCCTGAGGAATACTACAATAACAAAATTAGCTAATTGTGATTACATACAAGACCAAATATGTTAATAAATGTGACTACAGAGATACAGAAAACATACAAGGGTCATTCTAGCAGAAGACTTCATGACATCATTGTGTGTTATATGCTATGTTATGAAGTATTCTACAGCACAGTACTGAGTCTCTGACATGGTAGGGGATCGTCCCCCAGCACCGCAAGTGACACCTGCCCTGCGATGGACTGGCATCTCCGATCACAATGCAGTTCCACTTACAGCCAGTGAATTTTGGAATAAGCTTGGGACTTCCAACCAATAAGGGGAGGAGGATTGCTACAACTAACACAACATTGTGCAGCAAAGTCATACAGTCATGGAAATCCTCACTGTAAGCCAAATCATAGAAGCATAGCACGATTTGACCTTCTAATTAGTGGCACAGGTCCTCAACTACTGTAACCATAGCCGTAAAACAGTGGAAGCTTAGAGGAGCCAGAATTTAAGCTGACAACCATCTATATGGCAGTCGAGAGCCCTAGCCACTCGACCACTGAGCTGGAATGAAAACTGATGCTACCTGATGGTACATCTGTGGTAGTTTGGTGGAGTCAGAATTTATACTACCATCTTTCCAATTAGCAGTCCAGTCTTTGAAGTTCTTGGACACTAATCCTACTAGACATAGTCCAGGATCACTGACCCTTAGCTGCCACCTGCTATTCAACACAAATCTGGTGCCTTCCTTTGTCAGGTGTCCTTTTGCTCTCCCAAAAAATTCTAACACCCTTTGTCACGCTATGACGACCCTCCTGACCCACTTTATCCATCACCATCTCCATCAAAACTTCTTTTTATATGTTCCATACACATCTCAGAGACCAGCTGATGAACCAGTTATACCCAGGTGTTTTATCAAAAACAAAGACTCAGATAAAGAACGCCAAAAAAGTACCTGATACGGTAAATTTAAAGGGTGAATGTCATATCGAGGCAAGGGAGCGACTATTTGCCATGGGACTATTAACTGAGCCCTTGCAATGCAAAAGACGTGTGACATTTTTATAGAAATGACTGAAGTATTACATTATTTCATGCCCTCCATTTAAAATCAAGCAGCCACGCTGATGGTTTAAGTGCGGCTTCATTCTTAATGGAAGATCTCAAATAACTTCATAAAGTCGTTTTTATACAAATGTCACAGTTTTTCATTGTAAGGGCTCAATTATAAGCAGTTCCAATAGCTCAGAGGTAAGAGTCAGCTGCTGGAAACATTTGTTCCTGGGGGTCTGGGTTGAAATCCTTGAAAGCTTGCAACAGGTAGGCCGACTGGCTCATGCAAGATACCCTGTAATGGACTGGCGTGCTATTCCAGTGCCTTTTGGGGTTAAGCTCAAGTCTCCCCCATAACTCTGAACAGGATACGTTGAGGAAAAAAGGGCTGCTTTGCTTTGGCTTTTATTAATTATAAAGCAAACCATTACTTAGCTCAGTTCAATTTGGGAAGACCCATCCATGGCTACATTCACACTGCAAGATTAAATTCGCAATTATGATTTTATTTTTTTGCCCAAATCGGATTGTGGTTTTAGATTGTTCGTATTACTGTGATGTAGAATTTACATTTACAGTATTTGGCATACACCCTTCTCCCAGGAGCTTACAGTCAAAAGTTCATTACCTTATTCACTGGGCCACCACTGTTTCTTAAAGTAGCCTGTTAAGCTACACTCAAAATCAATGCATGACCAGTTTCGTTATATAATACCTTATAAGCCACGATATTCTAGAATAAGCTGTCAATACACATCTGAAGTACATTTTATTTGAACAAACTGCATATTTTGGTGTCACTTACCTAATTACATATATAAATAAATGAGCCATGTTTGTGTCCTAACTTTAAGTTATTAGTCAATGGTAATCTATGGTTGTACCTAAAAAATTTCTATTAAGCTCAGAGCGCTATGTAAATTCTATAATCCCACTATACAGGATTGCTAAATAGCACAAAACAAAATATTGACAAAATTGGAACAAATATAGGAGCACAAAAAACACGTTTTGGTGACACAGTAGTCTAATATGCTACCCCACCAGCACCCCCATTAAAGTTGTTTTGTCTTGGACATGCTTATGCCTGTACCCTGGACTCATTTCTGCCTACACTGTGATCTTCACGGATAAGAGTCGTAAATGCACCGCTTACATGCATAAAAAATAAAGAAGAAATGTAAACTATCAAAGTCTCCCAGTGTAGATAGTGTTTATACTAAAAAATACAAAATTCTATACACCCATTCCACTTCTAAATTTGTCAAATTACAAACATTGGAGCCACTTTACCCAGGGCATGAAGTTATAATAAATATCAAGTTGGATTAATACGAAGGTGTCATTGCTGTCGACCAAATTTCCAACACGTTTCAGAACCACATACAAAAGTGACCCAGTGTTAAATAAGGATCAGATTTGAGCCACTTCTATTTGCAGTGTGAATGTAGCCCAAGACATTCTTTCTTTCTAAATTTCACATCTACAAAAATCCTAAAAAACAAAAAATAATACAAAAAATTCACAAACCAGGCAGAGCTGAGCAGATTTAACATAAATTACTGAATTCATAAACAACTGAGGCATGTACAAACGATTTAAATCAATAAACAATAGTAGTGAAGTAAAAAAAAGGCAGAACAGCCTGTCATAGCCAAGCAAGATCTACCAGCCAAGTAAATGTTAAGAGTGGAATGCCCAGATGCAGATTTTTCAGGGGTAACATCAAAGTACAAGCAAAAAAACAATTTAAATGCTTGAGTGTGTGCAACCCCCACAGGACTCTGAGGGGGAAAAAAGTGCCCTACAATGCATCTCATTCACATCTCACCGTGCTGTAAACTTATTCTCCTAAACACATACCATAATAGACATGAAACAAAAATGGAAGAGACAGGAGCATGAATGTGAGAACCTGAATCTGAAGCTCAACTGTTCCTTACTTTAAAGACATTATGGAAAAATGAATGACAGATATTACAAATACAAAAGAATGAATATAACTGCTTGTTTTCCCAAAAACACATACATGTAGTGTATTCCAATAAAGGATAAACACAGTTTTCCTTTATCGCTAAGCATAAAAATTTGTAGTTTGCATGCATCTCATCTTTTAGTCTGATAATTAGAAAACTCAATCGTTAGTTTTTTAATGCAGACTGGCAAATAGGCCACTTTTGTATACATAACTATATCTGGATGATGTGGTTGGTCATTTATTAGTGTAGATACAAATTTTGTTTAGATTTAACACTAAACACTGCATCGTTGTAAGTTGGGTTCTCAGCGGCGGCTCAGAGAGACTAGGCTAGAGGAAACCAACAATGCAACACCAATCCCTACTCAGCCCTGCTAACAGACTAACGCCCCGTTAGCCTCATCATACAGTACTGTGCAAAAGTCTTAAGCCACCATTACATAGGACATACCATATGTGCACAGTACTGTATATCCGATTCTGAAGGAATCCGGGTAATACTTGCTGATGGGGATCCAGCACCTTTACACAGTGTAAACATGCCCTGGAGAAGACACCAGTTCATCTCAGGGTCAGCAAGGTTTGCTGCTGCATCAGGATATGATCCCCCATCCTGCCATCCCTCCCTAGCCAATTGTGCCTATATATGACTCCCAAACTGGCCTGAAGGCACAGCCGGGACTCGAACCCAGGTGACTGCAGTGGTGGGCTAGCACTGTTGGTGTTTACAGCTCCACAAGAGCGCCTGATGTACAGTGATTAAAGAATTGTAAATAAAATGCAATGAAAATGTTTCTTCCAAAAATGGCTGATTAAGTTCACTGAATTAGTTTAGTGTTGAATTCCAGTATCGATTACTTAATAAAGTTTGTATTTCTCCTAGCAGACTCATCCATATTTAGTGAGGATGAAAGGCATTCAGAAATATATCACAATATCAATGTGCTGGGCAACCTGTTAGATTGGTTCAAATCCAGGATCTTAGTGGCTTTACAACAATGTTATACATGTTATTTATATGACTCTAAGTAATCTGCCAGAATGTAATAATGATTGTATTATTACTGTGGGCACAAGTGGCTTTTAGTCATATATATCAAATCAAAATAGCAGAAATTCAATATTATTTAACAATAGATAAACATTAGCAAAGATATGATTGGGACTGTTCATGCAAATCGATTATATTTTTACCACTTGTCATCTTCAAAACGAAGCAGCATTCATGACATGTTTTCTGCTACTTCTGGCCCGAGCATGGTGATGAAGACGTACGCTGATGTGCAGGATGATTTGCTGCAAGCTGCCCATTTCACCCGTGTGCCCGCAGCAAAGAGGCACTACAAATGGCCGTCACAGTGTGAGTGCACTCATCACGTACTGATTAGTGCAAATGATCAATCAGACAGGTTCCTCCTGCCCAACAGATGGCTACACTTCTGAGAGGGGTTGAGAGAGGAAAGGCCAGCTTTGAAGCTTCAGTTGAACAGGATGGAGTCTGGGTCACGGTTCGCTATTTGGGCCATGTGCTTTAAAATGTCCTTCTTGGTGATGATGCCCAGTAAGCGCCTGTGAGTGAAAACACAGACACATCAGACATTTTTGTCACTTGACCATGAGAGGCTGTGTCCTAAATGGTCCCTTAATTACTCTTCCCTATATACTACATACCATATATACACACTCACCCGGCCACTTTATTAGGTTCTGCTCGATAACCCAAATATCTAACCAGCCAATCACATGGCAGTAACTCAACATGGTCGACATGGTCAAACCGATCTGCTGAAGTTCAAACCGAGCATCAGAAAGGTGATTTAAGTGGCTTTGAATGTGACATGGCTTTGTTAGTGCTAGACGGGAAGGTCTGAGTAGTTCATAAACTGCTGATCTAATGGGATTGTCATGCACAGCCATCTCTAGGGTTTACAGAGAATGTTCAGAAAAAGAGAAGACATCCAGTGAGTGGCAGTTCTGTGGCGAAAATGCTGTCAGCTAAGGACAGGCAACTGAGGCTAATTCACACAGGCTCACCAGATTTGGTCAACAGAAGCAATAGAATTGCAATTTTCTTGGTAGATTCAAATTTCTGTTTGTTTTTTCTAAATTTTTTTAATATGACCGGCCGATTTCAATTTAATTTATGTTTATGAATTACTAATGACAGCATACAGAAACAACTGCTAAAGAAAGATAGCAGGACCTGTTGGCTTGTACCTGGCTCTATTCCCTCACTAGCTTTAGCTTTGTGGTGTTGGGCACACAAATTTCAATCACTGCAAACTTGCTCAAATTGTACTTTATTACAGCCTTGATAAGAGCCTTTGAGCGGTTAGTCCAAGGGTACAAGTACAGGCCAAGACCCTGAATTTCAACTTAACACACTCAGGTAGCAGCGAAGACCAAATAAGATGCTAAATCATACATACTGTTAGCCACCGACAGCAGTAAAAACACACTCTTATGCTAAATCCCAGGCATAAATGGTGCAACACAATTAAAAACACGCATGCTAAACGTTGGGAGTGGGAAACAAACACGGAGTGGCCAAGCATTAACTGTTCATTGATTCATTAAGTTCATAGATTCTTATACGCATATTAACTGAATTCTGAAGTAAAGTTAGTCACTGTGCTGTTCGTATGTGTGTGTGGTTGTGTTTGCACAATTGTCGATGTCACAAGTGCAGAAGTGTAGGCTAAATGAACAGAACAGAATCAGTTTTATGGGACTGATCAACCAGTCAGGGCCAATCAGGCTGAAAATCGGCCGACTCTGGTCGCCGGCCGATCGATTGGTGCATCTCTATTAAAAAAAAATGTTGCTAGTATTCAGATTACACTGATGGATGAACTATAACATTAATAACAAACATATTAATATTTTCCAAACTATAACATTGGTATGATTTTTTTTTATTAAATAACTTTAAAACCACTAATACATAAAATATGTAACTTAATCATTTTCAGACACTGCCCCCTAGTGTACATCCTTGTGTTATGTTGGGTGGCCCATGAGATAAGTTAACTTTTAACTTCTTGTAGAAAGTTGTACACTCTTTCTACAATAAATATAACATACTGTACATTTTGTATAATAAGCATCGTCAAGATGTCTGAACACAATTATATAACCACTTCTTTATAAATGCTTACAAAAGGTACATTACCCATTGTGAGTGACGAGACACTGGCGCAGTCCAAGTTTGCGGAAGATGTCCACCACAATGTCCATGGCAGTGTGGTCTGTAACGGTGAAGGGGCTGAGGTCCATGATGCCCCGAAGCTTCACAGGAGGAGGGAAGTTGGGCGGCTGAGGCGGAATGTAATCGGTGAAGAAAATCCGTGAGGTGCTGACCACACCCTCCTGTCGCTGCCGAGCACTGTCTGTGGGAATGAGAAAACATGGGTTTTAAAAGAGTACACTATACAAATACCTTCAAATATTAATTAGCTTCTAATTTCATAGACAGAATGAACATTAGCTACACTACTCAGTTCTGCTTAATAATAAGGAAATCAAAACTGGGCTGATTTCTTAGGCAAAAATCATTGTTACCTTTAACATTTGCTTATACCATATATTTTTAGCCATAAACATTTCACTGCAATAAGTCAAAACCACTCACAGACCAAATAATAATTAACTTGTGACAACTGGACTGTGGTAGCCTAGCGGTTAAGGCACTGGACTCTGGAGCAAAAGGTCCAGGGTTCAAATCCCACCTCTGCCAAGCTGCCAATGTTGGGTCCTTGAGCAAGGCCCTTAACCCACAATTGCTCGGATTGTAAGATTGTATCAATTGTAAGTCGCTCTGGACAAGGGCATCTGCTAAATGGAATGAATGGCATGAATGAATTGTACCAGCCGTGATAAGAGCCTTTTACCAGTTTGGGCAAGGGTTCAAGCACAAGCAAAGACACCGAAATGCAACTCGTCCCACTCAGTAAGTCATACATCACCACTGTAATGCACTAAAAACACACTCTTACGCTAAATCCCGGGCATAAATGGTACAACACAATTAAAAACATAAAACAGATAACACAGACGCACAAGAACCCAAAAATAAAAAGGCAGTTGAGCCGCGCTAAATGTGGGGACCAGGAATCAAACCCGCGAGCAGCTGAGCATTAACTGTTTAAACCTCCTTACACACATGAACTGAATTCTGAATTAACATTAGTCAAAGTACTGTGTCGTTCATGTGTGTGGCTGTGTTTCTTGGCGTCATAAGTGCACAAGTGTAGGCCAAATGTGACCGGCACAGAATCGATTATATAAAACTAATCTGCCGATCACGCTGAAAACCGGTCGATTCCGGTCATAGACCGATCGATCGGTGTACCTCTAGTAAACACAAAAACTGCACCATACAAGGCAGTATGTCTTCTGTGTTTCTGAATAGCAACATTTTCCACAATCATAAATAGTCAAGCTGTGGCTGATCTCACTCACCAAGAGAGATAACAAGATCCCGGCGCAGCACAAAGCCCACCAGCCTCTGCGATTCTTGTGAGACCACCACAGGAAAGCCACTGTAAGACGTATCGGCAATGAGAGTCTCTACTTCCTCCATGCTCATGCCATCCTGTGTTATTACTGAGAGCGGAGGGTCACTACGACGAGGCCGCATCACATCCATGGCCAGAGTTTTGTGACTAAACTCCTCTTTGGGCTCAAGGAAGGGGTAGCCATTCAGACGAATGTGGGCCTCATAGATGCCCTCCCGGCCAAGCGCATCAGCAACCCATTTACTGGTCATGGTGGCAGCCATAAGGGGCACAATGTACTCCAATCCGCCAGTCAACTCAAACATGATGACTACCAGAGAGACCGTCATTCGAGTCACACCACCTGGAGATACAGAAAAGAGAGAAGAACTTCATCTACTTTTATGAACATCATGGGGAGGAGGAGCAGGACAGCTGCTATTCACTCATCCCCTTGCTTGATGCGTCACAGAAAAGTGCACGGCTGAATTCTCATGCTTCCATTACTGAATGGTCAAGATCAGTTGGTAGACCTGTGAGTGAGTCTCTTACCCAAGCAGGCAGCAGCCCCCACCATGGCATAGAGACCTGGTGTGATACAGTCTGCACCAGGAGAGCACCAGCCCCTGAAGATAACCCAGTCATGGTTGTAATATGCCAGCTGCTCCATACCCACACCCAGCAGTCTTCCTGCAATCGCTCCCACAGCCATGCTGGGAATGAACAGGCCTGAGGGCACCTGCAGAGGGAAAGGGGCAAAGAAAATAAATGGCAAAACCCAAAGTGATCAACAGAGGAAGGTGCAGTCGTTGGACCCCCATTAACGTCAATAGAGACATGTACTCAAAGAATAAAGGACTACAAATCACTCACAAACTTTACTAGTTGGGAAGCACATTGGCATAGGCGGTTAGTGAGGTCACTGCACAGCTACGGAGAGCCCTAGGTCAATCCCGATTTTGGATTGTGCCTGTGTTTGTAGAATTGCATGTCCTCCCTGTGTCTTCTCTAGGTTCTCCTCCCACATCCCAAAAACGTGCATTAGGTCAAGTTAAATTGCCCCCATTGTGCTAATGAGTGAGTATACATGCACTTAATAATTCACAGATTTCTGCAGTTATATGATTATTTAAGTGGTCATGTGAAGAGCATTCTCTGATTTCTTAGATCGGATGAAAGACTAGAAATCAGATTTTAAAAATCGAGCCTGGACATGTACTGGCTTAAGCAAGGGGACACGCCTGGTACTGCAGGATCTGAGTCCCTCTCGGCGTAGTGTGTTACTGATGGTAGCCTTTGTTACTTTGGTCCCAGCTCTCTGCAGGTCATTCATCAGGTCCCTCCGTGTAGTTCTGGGATTTTTGCTCACCGTGCTCACGATCATTTTGACCCCACGGGATGAGATCTTGCGTGGGGCCCCAGGGCAAGGGATATTATCAATGGTCTTGTATGTCTCCCACAGTTGATTTATTCACATCAACCTGCTTGCCTATTGTAGATTCACTCTTCCCAGCCTGCTGCAGGTCTACAATTTTCTTCCTGGTGTCCTTCAACAGCTTTGTCTTGGCCATGGTTGAGTTTGGAGTCTGACTGTTTGAGGCTGTGGACAGGTGTCTTTTATACAGATAACGAGGTCAAACAGGTGCCATTAACACAGGAAATGAGTGGAGGACAGAAGAGCTTCTTAAAGTTGTTGTTACAGGTATGTGAGAGCCAGAAATCTTGCTTGTTTGTGGGTGACCAAATACTTATTTTCCACCATGATTTATAATTAAATTCTTTAAAAATGCTGCAATGTGATTTCCTGGATTTTTTTCTCATTTTGTCCCTCATAGTTGAAGTGTACCTATGATGAAAATTACAGACCTCTCTCATCTTTCTAAGTAGGAGAATTTGCACAATCAATGCCTGACTAAATACTTTTTTACCCCACTGTGTGTGTATATACATACATACACACACACACACACACACACGTATGTATATATATCTCAATATCATAGTGGCGACCACCTTAAACACGCTTAATATATAATACTGTTAAACATCTTATGTAATTTTTTGATACATCTCGAAAGTATATATAAGTGAAAAACAAAAAAAGGGTTAGTCCACTGGCAACCAAATGAATAATCAGATATCTGCATGAATCCGATTGTGACTGGATTATTAAGTGCATGTAAATGCACTCAGTGTTTTCACATTAGGTTACTTGCCTAAATATTACTGACCTTCATGCCAAAGGTAACCACGGTGATGAGCATCTTGAAGACAAGAGCCAGTGCAAGTTGCCACATGGCCGTGTAGACGTCGTGTCCTGCGGGTCTGTCGGGCAGAGTGTTACTGCTGCTCTTGATGTCGGTAGCATTAGCATAGTTGCAGAGCTGGGAGGAGTCGAGCAGGCCACAGTCATTGAACAGCTCAGAGATGAGCTCACTGGTGCCCATACGCGTGTAGCTGTTGGGGAAGGCCAGCAAGGCTGTGAGTGCAGTGACCACCAGGACCTCCAGAACTGGATAGCGGCCGAGACGTGATGTCTTGCGGCAACGACACCAGGCGATGTTGGCGCGGATAAAGAAGGCACCCCAGATGCCCCCGAAAATGCCAAGCAGAACAAACGGCACCAGTTCCACAAGGTGCCATGGAGAGTGGAACTCCACGTAGAACAAGACCAGTCGACTGTTTCCAAACGGGTTGATGGAGCGCAGTGTGAAAGCTGCCACAAGAGCAGCGAAGAAAGAGCGCCACAACGTCTTTAAAGGGAAGTAATAACTCACCTACAGGAGGAATGGGTTTAGAGTGAACTTAGTGCTCTGAGCGACCATAAAAGAGATAAGCTTTCAACTCCGCCCGGAAACTCCATTAAAACTATACTGAAGAGACAGAAAAAACATCACCGAACAGAAGATCATTTACCTCCTCTAAGCTGAAGAGAACTCCTCCAATAGGGGCACCAAACGCCACTGACACACCCACTGCAGCTGCTGCAGAAAGCACCTGTTAAACCAGAGAATAAAGAAATAAAACAACAACATGAAGAATTCAGTTGACTAGCTACTAAATTCAAGGTACAAATCAAAATTAGAAATGCACTGAAATACGGAACTTGCACTTGGCGAGCCTGTGATAGCATGAGAAGGTCTAATATGGAATAGAAGCAGTGGCAACAGTTGCAGTATGAATATCAATTAAACTGACATAAAATCAAATGGCACAATTTATCACCTTTTAATGTTATATATTTATTTATTTACATTTTTTTTTAAATAGAAAGTCGCATTCAGATGGTCCAGTGACCTGGGTTCACCTGCACCCTGAAAGCTTTGGGAATATTCACCAGTTATTGACCAGGAATAGTGGAGGTAAAGCATGGAAAACAACAACTAAAAAAAAATAATTGAAGTGTGTTGTTACTGTTGCTGTTGTTGTTTCAAGCCAGTTCAGCTCCATTTCCTATTTACTGGCTAGTGCACTTTATGGGTATTTTTAGTTTTATTTCGTATTTCAGTATTACTAAATAATTCCTTCATGTTCTTGCAGTTTGCTCTTATATTGCTGTATGAGACATTCCGAAAAGTATATATTTTACAGTCAGCGTTTGACATTTTGCTGTCTTAACCTTTAATTAGATACATGTGTGAGTTTTGTATGTGCTTTGGTCCCAACTGCATTCAGTATTCTGTAATGGTTGTTCTTATGTCTAAGATTACTTCATATAGTTTGTTGTCTGTTGACAGCATACCATCATGGCTAAACTCCCTCAAGTATTACACCACAGAAAGGAATGCAGAAGCTCAGACACAACAATTAAGGCTTTATTGTTAACAACCAGAATTGCAAGGTCAAAATAATTACATGAATTAATTAATGCGGTATGCATGTGCCACCCATTTAGATCTTACATGGGCCACAGGCACGTCAGAGCAGCCATTCTGAGTACAGACTGAAGGGGAAACGGAAGGAGAGGACGAAAACGAACAAGCACACAATAATAATAATAATAAATTAAAAGAATACTGGAGCATAAGAGCTGGTTTCTTGGCCTGATGATATCCAGCAACACAATTTTGAAAATCAATATACTACGCAGTAATAGATAGCTCTGTTATTGCGAAAATTGGAACACCACCCTTCATTGTACTTTTCTTAATTAGGTGGCCATTAAGGGAAAACATTTGGATTTGGGCCAATCTATCACATGGTCTTGCGTGACAAACTGAAGAGTCCAGTGAGAAACTGTACTGGATTTCACAATTCTCCATCACTCACCTCTCTTCTTTTGGCCTCATTCTTCCTGTACTTGGTGAAAAGATGGCACAGAATGTTTCCACAGCAACAGGCTACATGGACCAGTGGACCCTCTTTACCCAGACTGAGACCCGACGACACAGCCAGTACTAGAGTGATGGTTTTAATCATCAGGGTCCACTTGCCAAGGTAACCACGGATGATGAACCCACTGAGGATAGTCTTGATCTGTGGACCACAGGAAGACATGAGCTTCACATCTCTCTTAAACATAAACAATTCAATGTTTTTCCTCACAAAACGAATGACGACACAACTGCGCAGTAACATGACACTGCTGGCCTTACCTCTGGAATACCAGAGCCACAGGCGTAAGGAGCGAAGGCTCTGACCAGAGATACTGCTAGAAAGGAGAAGAGCAGAGCCCAGCACACATACATCAGATAACTTATAATGTAAGCAAAAGGTCCATCATTAGAGCCGATCATGAGCTCTGCCCAGCTCTTCCACTGTGGACACTTGTCTCTCTCCTGGAATGTGGTCTCTTTGGAGTTCCAACAGCAGTGCTCATGGTTGAACCAGAAGCCATTGAGACACACTCCTTCCTTCAAGTCGGTCATCCAGTGAGCTGAGATGTCAATCCCACCAGCCAGGGCACCTTAAAACAAATCAGAAAGTAGATCTGAACAGTGCACTACCATCAAGAAGAACAGAGTGCTGTCACTCACTCGTGTTCAATACTGCATAGCAATCTGCACTTTCAAATACAATGCAGCAGGTTTTCCATTAAAATGTTACATATTAATGCCTGCGGATGGCACGGCGGTCTGCTATGCTACCGCACCACAACGGGGACCGAAGGTCAGGTCCACTTTGTGCCATGCAGAGATGATTGGCTGTGTGACCCTTAAGCTATGTCAGCTGCTAGGACCATTATCATGGCTGAATAATAAGTTCTGTCTTAAAAGAGTCAGGGTGGGGGCTGATTTGTTTCTTAGGACTTAACACAGCCAGACTTAACACCACATTTATGCAAAAGGCTTAGGCTTCGGATGCTGTGTAGATGACTTGTTTTCAGCGACATCTCTGACACATTTGTGTATTGTTAGCATGCAGTTTTCTTGTGAAAATGCCCTTTATATTTACATTACAATGGCATAAAAAGACTATGTGACTGTGGTAATGTCCGGTCAATGACCATTTCGGTACAAGGCCTGTTTTACAGTAAGTACTGCAGTCATTAAACGGAGCATACCTGTGGTTACATATTCTACAATATGGTGGGAAGGCAAACCAGAACTTTTCTCATACAGTATAGCTCAAGAATGGTTTCATAGCTCAGCAGCTTAGTAAAGGAATTTCATAAACTACAATAATTTTAATCACTAACCTGACATCAGTCCCACCAGTAGCATAAGGAGCCAACCAGAAAATGCATCATTGATGCTTTTCAGCAAAGCCCAGGTAGATTCTTTGCTCTGACTGGCAATCTGATAACAGAAGTACACAATTAGCACATCAATCCAACCTAGTCTAATGAATAGCAGCATATTCCTGGTTGTCCAATCTTCCAGTTTACACCGACCAGCCAAAACATTAAAAACATACACAGACATAATCCCTAGCCACGGTCAATAGCACCTACAATGGGCGTGTCAGTGTCAGAACTGGATGTTGGACCTATGGAAGCTTGTCTGGTCTGAGGAGTCCTGTTTTTTCCCCATCACACACTCAGGTACGTGTGGATCGTTTACCTGGGGAAGCGATGGTACAAAATGCACTTGGGAAGAAGACAAATTTGTAAAGGGAGTGTGATGCACTAAGTAATGTTCTGCTGGGAAACCATAGATCCAGGCATTCATGTCTACATTAATTTGACACTTAATATCTGCCTAAACATTGTTACTGACCAGGTGGATTTAATGTTTTTGTCTGATCGGTATATATTCCAGCCGATTGGAGCTTCTGTTCTATTGTAGAAGAGACTAGACAACCTCTCGGTGACGGTCTCGGTCCTTGGACTTCTCTCGCACCCAGTCAATAGTGTTGAAGTCTTCATAAGTGCCCAATCCGGGCACTGGCTCATCCAGAAAGTCCATGAGCTTTGGGATCCCATTAAGTCCATCCCCAGTCCCAGCTGCACATTGGAAAATATTTATAAATATACACATATACATAATGTAAATACATATGCAGTCAAACCCTGTTATTGAAATTTACATTTACAGCATTTAGCAGACGCCCTTATCCAAAGCGACTTACAATTGATACAGTCTTACAATCCAAGCAGTTGTGGGTTAAGGGCCTTGCTCAAGGACCCAACAGTGGCAGCCTGGCAGAGGTGGGATTTGAACCCTGGACCTTTTGGTCCATAGTTCAGTACGTTAACCGCTAGGCCACCACAGTCCCAATGCATGCAATGAAATGCATCTCGCTTCTGAAAATGACTGATGATGAATATTCAGGCAATATGAGCCCTACACCTATTACTTCTTATGGGAAAATCAGGCATCTTCAAAAGCGTTCACAGTTATAGACGTGTCAGACTCTCACTCCCACTGTGTCACTTACACACATTTGTGTGTGTCATGCTCTTCCTTTGGATCACTTCCTTGTAAATGCTTTTTGCTGCATGTGTAAATATAAAGTTTCTTTCACTTGGTGATCTAATAATTAAATCACTGAATATAAACACAAAGTGTTGTGTCTTATCTGTTGATACAAACAAAGTGGAAGGTGCAGGTAGAGGAAAAGCACCATTCAGAGACTCAATCCATCCGTTATGTACACTGATTCACTCTCACCCATTACAGCATTTGATTCCCAGATAAAATTGTCAGGTCATTTTCCATTATAGTGCGTTAATGGTTTGGATAGCACAGAGAGAGATAAAACACCTCGCACGTTATAAAAGGAAATCAGATACACGGAGTGACTATGACTAGTGTCTATAAAATGAACCCAAGACATTTCATGTGACCAGACTAAACTATATCTTGGGTTCACTGTAAATGAAGCAAAAGTCATAGTAAATGTGAGACACTGCATTGTCCATGCTGTCCCTACTTTTTCCTGATTTTGGGTATTTAATCTATTACTTATGATAAATTTCAAGAGAAAAATGACAGAGGATTGGCTAAAAATCTCAAACTTTAGTGAAAGAAAGTTTAGTGGGATTGTGTTATGGTATTAAAGGGATTGTTTGGCATATTTAAAGTTTTACACAAAACTTAAGTCAAACAGCCAAGACCTGTTCGATGTTATAGGCTTACTTCTTCAGAGTTCAAGAAACAAGTCCTAAAAAGTTATTGGTGCAATGGTATCATAATAGTTATAGTCAGAAAACTGCAAGTTATGTTTATGGTAGCACAGCTGAGGGACTTTGATACTGGTAACGTCCTACATCCTATGCATGTGTGTAAATGACAGCTGACATCATGATTATGAGCATTCATTTTACACTAGCAACTGAGGGCATTAATAAGTAATTAGGGTGTTTTTCCTTATTTTCTTGTTCTATTACATACAAGTCACACATTTGACACTATAGATCATGACTTTTAGTGAATAAGTTAGAATATACCACAGGTGTTACAGGAATGGTGATTTTTTTGGTTTAGATCCTCCCTGTTTGACCGGTACCAATTTGCTTATGCAAATAATTCACTCTCCAAGCTCACCAAAGACTAGTACAGTAACCCACAGGTGTCAGGCACACCATTATTTTCCCTGTAGATGCTCCACTGCTATCTTTGACTTTAAGCCAAACCTCAATACCTGCTCATTGACTCAAAGTCCAGACATCTCCTTTAATGAACACATTAGCAACATTACTAGAATTGCGAATTAGTCAAGACCAGGACACATCAAGTCTGAGACAAGACCAAGACTTTTAGTAGCCAAAACATGGTAAAATAAAGCAAGAGCGCAAAAATGCACACTTGCAATCTTAACGTCAGACAATTCAAAATAAAACGTGTTCACTGGTTGGATACTGAACAAGAAGAGCAGTAACTTGTTTTTCCCTTTTAGCCAATCTGAGTGCAGATTTTATTTAGGCATGTAGAGAAATGACTGATTTATTCTGTTTGAATGTATAGTTGATATACAATAAGGATAGAAAAAAGTTCAGTTAATAATAACGTTACCTAAGAGAACCGCATTGTGCTCGGCTGGTCGCTACAATAATTTCCGAGACGAGACCGAGTCCAGATGAGCTCAAGACTGAGGCCGCTCGTTTATGGTTCGAGACCGGACTTTGAGTACTACGACACTATTCCTATGCCTATGCAGTGTCGCTAAGCTTGTAAAAATACGCTCTTCTGTAGATGCCGAGAAACTGGTTCATGCATTTATAACCTGTGATGATGAGCTTATGTGGCGACGTCAGCACTTCATGCCTATATAGTGGAGTTATAGTTGTTAGCTATGTTTATGCATGATCTTTTAACCTTCTCGCAGGTTTCGGAAGTTTCTATCAATAATTATTCTGACTTGGGTATGTGTTGATTTGTGTATAAAGGTGATTATGGATTTAAACGACGACTATATGTTTATTATGGGGGATCCATTTCCTGGGAGGGCACGCGCCCAGGTGAGACTGCGAAGCGGGGTGTAGAGAACATGTCATAAGAGAATGTTTAAGGTAATGAGTAAATGCAGGAGATCGGTTTACAGTAATAAGGAAATTGGGTTAAGTGTGTAAATGCTGAATGACAAGGCAGACATTTTTGGTTGATGTGAGGGTTTCAGCAAGGATTTTACGTGCCATTTTTATGGGCGACTCCAGAGGGGAATGGACTTTACCATATTATAGGTGGGAAGCCAAGTTTGAAAGGGGGCGTTAAGTCCTTTGTTGTTTTTGTTTTTTTTATGGGGGGGGGGGGGGGGGGGTTTGAAAGGATATGCCGGGAATGGCGAGGGGAGCGGTGGATTTTCTACCATTTCCTAGCTTGAAAGTTTTTTCGGCAAATATCACAAAAAGGGCACTGATAAAGTGCTGGAGTGTTGGAGCGGCTTTATGAACTTTCACATGTAATTTTGCTGGCTTGTGTTTTAATTGGATGAATGAAATAAAGCAAGCATCATTCAGCTGAAGACTTGGTCGACTGAGTTTCCCATCACCTCCCTTGGACCACCTCCCTTACGACTACACTACCACATAACCTCAAAGTTGGATGACTGTAACACACTACTGGCTGGATGCTCTAGTGAATCTAGAAGCAACTCCAGTTAGTTCAGAATGCAGCAGCTTGAGTACCAAGTACAACTAAAAGATCTGATCAAGATTAAATTTGATCGCATTAGTCCTGTCAGCTCTGCACCAGTACCCCACAGTATCTGACTGGCCTAGGTACATCTACTTCATTCACAAGGTGCAGAACTAATTTAATTCCTAGAATTTAAAAAAAATCATGGCTCCACCCACCTGCCACAAAACTGTGTAGGGAATTCAGATGCATTCCCAATCTGTAAATCTACATTAAACATCCACTATCCAGAAAGAAATGTTTGGATGGAGATCTTTGCCCAACTCCACCAGACACCTTTGAGACAACCTGTTGTCAAGTGTCTGCCAAGGCTTGTTGTTCGACATTACTGAACGATTTCAGCCATGTTCCAAAATCTAATGGAAAGGTTCTCAGAAGTGCGACGGCTGACATAGCATAACTCCATAATACCCATAGTTTTGTCATTTAGAGTACCTAACAAACTATCAACTCAGGACAAGTCATCAATTGGTCTCATTTACCTGATCCCGAATCTCGATCCGGAGGAGGATCGTCATCGGTGGTGGAGAAGTCCAAAGTAGCACCAGTGATCTCCACCAGATCTTCGTCGCTGCTGGTGGTCCTGTGCAGGCCAGTGAAACTCTCACTGCTGTAACCCGAGTTCTCCATACCTCCTCACACAGCGCTTACACAACCCTGTCCTGTGATCGGACACCGAAACTACAGCCTTGACACGCTTCAAATACAGTCAGCAAAACAACAACTAAGCTCATCAGATTAGATCAGCACAGGCGCTTCACTGGTCACGAATAGTGCAGAGTAGCTGCCTAACGTTAACAAACCGTATTTTCTGCCATTTTTAAAACATATACTTCAACATCATAAAGTCAAATCGGTTTACATTACGCGGATGTCATTTGAACATAAAATGTGACATAGTAACAGCTACAAATAGCTAATAAGCTGGCATTCACTAATATAAACACTGCTAGCTAACGCCACATTCTGTGATCCAACTTGCATTTAAAACGACAAAAAAAGAGTTCATACCATTTACTTATCGCGCCGACTATTTTCCTTCCACAGAGTGCATAACACGTTACATATTGCCCGTATAAAACATTCCCAAAGTCGTTAAGCTGGTTAAAAATTAGCCTCAGCTGACTATGCTATGCTACTCTGCCAGCTTGACTTGCATTTTCTACAAGACATACATAGGCGAGCAACGGTACAAGAATCAATTGGATCGGTAATCTATTAACTGAAAATACCTGTGCAGTAACTTTAAACACTATCGAAAGGCACAAAATAAGAACAATGAACTCTCTTAAAAGCCAAATTTTATATATTTAATTCCTCCTTGCATGCTCCCTCTTATCCCGGAGCCTATCCTATCCTGGTGCAGGCAAGCCCTGAAGGGGACACCAGTGCATCAGAGGGTTTCTTCGCTCTGACTTTTGAGTTATTTTTTTCTAGACCGTTCTAGATCTTTAAAGAGCATAAAGTGTCAAATGTATTGTGGCAAAAGTTTAATCAATATCAGTCCTGTTGATGCCAAATGGAGTCAGGTTACACAATCTGTTTTCCCAAACATACCGTATTGCACAGAAACACCTTTTGATCCCTTAAAATAAATTCAAGACTGAAATCGACTGCCATGGGGCACAACTGTGCATAAGTAAGCCTGTTGAACACTAAATAGATTAAGTGATTTAACACTAAGGTGGGTGTTTCTCTGCCATGGATAGTAAATGATAAACAAAATAACACTAACGAATTTGTATTAATTGCATCAACAAAACATACTGCTATGAACTATCATTATCTTGTCTGCAAAATGGATGACTATCTTTTAAATATTTGCAGATGTCCATTACTCGATGAGAAAACCAAAAAAAAATTGACTGAAAATCTGACTGAAAGCCTCTAACCAATGAGGCATTGATGATGTTGGGGCATTATGGGAAATGTAGTGCCTGTAGTGAATTTGCACAGCGTGTCCTGTAGTTCTTCTCAGCAATCCCAGGATACAATTGACTTTTTCCCTTGTCACTTTAGTGGGGCACAGCAGCATTTTACTCGGGCACGTATCCCAATGAAGGCAAGCATGTACCCTGAACGGGACACCATCCATCACAGGACTCCCCCTATCTGACCTCTCTTCCCTCAGTACGAATCAATTTTACATTTACATTACATTTACAGCATTTAGCAGACGCCCTTATCCAGAGCGACTTACAATTGATACGTTCTTACAATCCAAGCAGTTGTGGGTTAAGGGCCTTGCTCAAGGACCCACCAGTGGCAGCCTGACAGAGCTGGGTTTTGAACCTTGGTCCTTCTGGTCCATAATCCAGTACCTTAACCGCTAGGCCACCACAGTCCACAATTGTAGGTGAGTTTCTTTCTAGACTGCTCTAGACTTATTTTGCTAGACATTTAAAGAACATAAATTGTTGTAAATATATCGTGATAAATATATTATTTTTAATTTTGTTTACTGTATCCAGATACATTTTAAACATATATTCTGTATTAATGAATTATACCTGCATACAAAGTATGAGACTACTGTGTATTTTCTAATATACCTAAGAATTAATAAAAAACATTGTTTTTATTTGAAATAATTTTTTAACAAGTATGTGCTGCATGGAGGCATAGTGATTATCTCTCAGCTCCAGAGATAATCTGTTAGATTACTGGCTCGGACTCCCCCTGTTTGGAGTTTGCTGTCCTGTCTCTGCATTGGATTGCTCCCTCATTGCAGATGCACACATTAGGTCATTTGGTGTGTCTAAAGTGTGTGTGAGTGAGTGAGAGTGCCCTGTGATGGATTGGCAGCTGAACTAGGGCTGGTTTCTGCCTTTCACTTTGTGCGGCTGGTTAGGCCCCGGCTCCCTACAACTCTATAATCAGATATACCATTATGTGCGCTTTGTAGGAGGAGGTTACTGGTTGTATCCAGTTTGTTGTTGTGCATCCACCATCTACCCCATCCATCTCTGCAATAAGAAAAATAGATGTTATGTTGAAGATGAACCAGTCTCAGCACAGCATGACACTGACATGTTTATTGCCTCAAATGTATCACAAACTGGGATTCACTTATAAGTTAAAATGAGTTAAATAGCTGTGGTACTTTACCCATCTTCATCTACATGCAGTGCACGTCATGTAAAGGGATATTCTCCAGTGTTTTATATTTGTTTTACAACTTAATGTCTATTTTATTACCGAGTGAGCCGCCTGCAATTCTACGCGTGATTCAGAGGTTCTGTCCACTGTGAGGCAGTGTAGATCCACAATACTGTCACTGATCTCACGGGATGCCATAAGTGTCCAGCCAAAGCAGAGAATTCAGCAAAGAATATTATACATTATACAAAAATAGTGTGCCATAAAAATAATGCTAAAATGCAAAAACTATAAATATAAATTATCAGTAAATTAAAATCAAAACATTTGGAAGTACCATCCTTTTATAGCTATAGCCTATAACGTATTTTGCCCCCACAGTTCTTCTGTGTATTGTTTATGTACACTCAGTAATCACTTTATTAGATACATATCCCTGTTTCCACAATCACTGTCCATTTTATCAGATCCACTTACCCTATAGAAGCCCTTTGTAGTTCTGCAGTTACAGACTTTAGTCCATCTGTTTTTCTACATATTTTGTTAATCCCCTTTACTCTGCTCTCTAATGGTCAGGACCCCCAAAGATCGGGTACTATTTGGGTGGTGGATCATTCTCAGCACTGCAGTGACACTGACGTGGTGTTAGTGCATGTTTTGCTGGTATGATTGGGATCAGACATAGCAGTGCTGCTGGAGTTTTTAAACAGTGTTCACTCACTGTTACTATTATAATCATCTCCCATACTGCACCTCCTTATAGATGTAAAGTCAAAGACAGTAGCTCATCTGTTGTTGCAGTTTGTGTTAGTCATCCTCTAAGCCTTCCTCAGTGCTGATAGAATGCTGGTGGCTGGACATTTTTGGTTGGTGTACTATTATCAGTCCAGCGGTGACACAAGTGTTTAAAAACTCCAGCAGCGCTGCTGTGTCTGACCCACTCATACCAGCACAACACACACCATCAGTGTCACTGCAGTGGTGAGAATGATCCACTGAATTTGCAGCCATGGTTCATCCATGATAAATATGCAAGCTTTCAGCAAAACATTCCACACAAGTAGCATTGTGAAAGCAGGAAACACTATCCGAATTATGTCAGTATGTCAGTGGTCAAACAGTTCTAAGCAAAGAGGGCCTTTCTCAGTGTCAAATCATACCTAAACTGAACATTTATAAGGGGTTCTAAAGGACTGTGAGAAACCAGATTCTCTGCTCTCTCATAATGATTGAACACTTCCCTTCTGAAAGACATAACTAAAGACTCATTGAAATGCTTTTTGTCCTGCATGATTGTTTCCCTTTAAATGTGAAGTAAAGAATCAGAAGAAAGAAATTAGAACATTTTATTGTTCTGAAGCAGCAGCCAATGACAACACAATCTTGACACACAAGCCAGTGAAAGGCAACTATATGCATTTAGACATTTCTTTCACACAATCCTCTCCATTCTACATGACAATATGCTATTTATGTATTTGTTTACAAAAACTTGTGTATTCATTCATTTTATTGTGATGCAGCGAAGTAAACATTACTTTTGGTTTTTTACAGACATGTGCCAACACCAATCACCCAAAATGCTTTCATGTACAAACCTCCTGAAATTAAAATGACATTTCAAAAAATCAGCCATATAGCAACCCCTTACATATGAATAGATAAAAAGTTCAGCTATACAGTACAGTAAGTCTTAAAAGCCTGTTTTTAGCCACTGATGGAAAAATAGTACATTTCTCTAAAATGCAATAAAAGCAATAAAGCCCAGGTGTCTAAATTTGAGGTCCATATGCAATGATCAAAGTGTCTACCCTTAACGCAAGCAGCTTAACTAAAGCATTTACTGTACATTTGAAAGTAGTACAGAGGAAGACTGAGCTCAATCAATAACTGGTGAAATGTCAACATACGAAGCATATTTTAGTACAGTCAAAGTGGGAATGTATGCGATCGGAACATGCATTAACCTCAATATGAATGCTAGTCAACGAATGGATATTAAAGCCAAAATCTGAGCCAATATCAGAACTCTGACATTTTAAACACATGATCCCTGAGCTAAGCCCCAAATCGAATCTTTTGTCTGCAACCTTGTGCAATCCCTTACTAATGATTAATCCTATAGTTTTGCTGGTGCTCACTTTAAGTAGGACATTACTGGGTTCTGAATTCAGTCTTCTGTCTAGTGCTGAGCCGCTACATCAAATTCTGGTCCCACTAATGTCATGATGCTCCTGGAAGACCTATGCATGAGGTGGATTTCAGGCACTGTCACATTCATCTTAGAACAGCTTGATGATGCTCTCCCTGGATTTGCCAACACCAACCCATTTAACTGGAAAAAAGAAGAAAATATATGCACAGAAGATCAACAAAACTTGCTGTAGGATTAAGCTCAAAGCTGTATAGAGTAGCCAAATCGTTCTGTAGAAGTTATAGCTAAAGATGGAAGGATCGACCTGCCATCTATCCATATCGACACATATCTCACTAATGCAGCCGATCCTGGGAGTCAGTCAGTAGCATGAAACTAAATGAGCCATATTTTGTGACGTAACCCCATTTGTGAACCCCATTTCTGTATTTCCATCTATCGTTTCATCTAAGGAGTGCAGCCTGGTACAAACCCCTAGGTCACAGGTCCCTGCAGTTCCTACCTGAAACACTACATGGAAATAGACTTACCTGTTGACTAAGGGACTAATGCACTGGAAGAAACCTCATTGTATGCAGCTGCATGTGCAGATAGTTCGTTATAAATGGTAATAAACCAGTTTAGACCATAACAGAGTCCGAAATTAACCAGTACTCCCTAGACTTCTTCTAGTACACACTGCTCGACCATTAAGGCAGTATGCTCTTTCAGTACACGAGTGTGCAGTAGCCTCGGACCTACTACTTGTTCTCACGTACTGCTTTCACATACTGTTCAATATGGAAGTACTCGGTTTCGAATGCAGCCCAAGTCACGATTGTGCCGAAAGTGGCATCCAGCCTCGGCCTACAGGGATCAGCCCAAAACACACTTATTGGTCTTATTATTGGACCAAGGGTTCAGGGTTAACGTTCCCCACCCCAACTTGAACGGGAAAATTCACTTTCCCAAACCAAATTTCTACTGTCCCGAACATATCTTTGTATTTTAAAGTGTTTATCACATAAATAAGCATATTTAGTTAAGGCTATTTATTCTAAAGTAAGTGTACATTCTCCTAACATACTAACAGACTCTTGTAATAGTATTTTCTTTCTGTTGTAAATAAGCAAAGGTTTCCTGACATTATAAATATCGTAAATCACCATGATAAACCTAATGTTTATCATGGTGATCCTATCACTGAGTGTTAGCTCCATTTTATTTTAAATACATTCACATTAAAGCTATAAATTAATGCTACCATTTGCAAGCAAGGAAAGGTAGCGAATCTTCTGTAAGCCATAAGCCAATACAAGCCATATCAGTACATGTACCAAGTTACAGTCCATTTTTTATTTGAACGTCTATATCATGTCCTTAGTCGGGGAAAGGTCTACATTTACAGCATTTAGCAGACGCCCTTATTCAGAGCGACTTACAATTGGTACAGTCTTACAATCCAAGCAACTGTGGGTTAAGGGTTGCTCATTGACTCAACAGTTGCAGCTTGGCAGAGGTGGGATTTGAACCCTGGACCTTTTGGTCCATAGTCCAGTGCCTTAACTGCTAGGCCACCACAGTCCACAATTGTGGAATCGAACCCCGGTCTTCCATGTCACAGGCGGAGATATTCTCCACTATGCTAACGAGGACCAAAAAGGACCCAAAACACACTTATCAGTCCATCTTTTATTATAGCTTCTTAAACCAAGTTTGCATTCATGTTTCCGTAATTCCAAATAGTCACCAGTCATGAAATCTTGGTGTCTCATTTGAGTCTTTAACATGAGTAGCACCTCCCATACCCACAGTGTTAAAGCTTAATCTACTTAAGGTTACATTTCACTCAGATTTCAGTGTAAGATTAATGTAATTAGCCACAAAGACACTTATTTCGCTGCCAGTATCTCTGATGCTGCATCAATATGGTTTCTTACCTGGCACCTGCAAGAAGGTTTCAATGAACTGGATGTAGGCTTGTGCCTGAGCTGGCAATTCATCAAAATTGCGTGCTCCCTCCGTGCTGCAGCACCAGCCGGGTAACGTCTCATAGGTCACCACGACTTTAGTCAGAAGGTCCATATTAGCTGCCATTGAGGGGAAAGAAATGTCAATTTTTCATAGAATTTAAAGATAGAAGAGCCACAGTTGTTTTCTATGCAAGCTTGGGCTGATTTTATAAAAATTTTAATTTCTTGATTTTCTATGACTGGTGTACTCTAGTTAGTATACACTAAGTAAATGTGTTTTTTTTTTATTCAGTAAAAAGATGACAAGTACACACTACCCAAATAAGTAATTCCACATCTACAAACAGAACACGTGGAAATACTGCAAAAGTAATTAGACACATCTTCAGTCTGGCAAAGAATGCTTGGATATGCACAAATGAAAAGCTCTGGTATACGAGATCTTCTCTGCTTTAGAGTGCAAGACGGACAAGCTTGTTCAAAAGAAGGATGGCAATATGACAGTGTGGCAATATTTCAGTTTAAACTTGGCAGATGCCGAGAAACACTGCTACGTTTGTTATGTGCTGTTTGTGCTGAGGGACTTCACTCTGTACTTCAAGAGTGGAAAATGAGAAAATAGTTCCGCACATTAAAATGGAAAAACTTCAAGCGGTGCATCAGGCAGCATGTCAGTCCAGATCTTAAGCTTACATAACAGTTTGTTGGCGGAAAGAAATTCAATCTGGATAGTTAGCCTGACATCTAAGTTCTTAGAACTTATTAATACAGAATATTAGAAACTATCAAATGATGGTAATTAGTCAATACTGCAATTGTATAACCAGAAATGTAGTAGTTCCTCCCAAACGAATGTGCATCACGATAATACTGTTTGTCACAACGTTACCACAATTCTTCAAATGATAAGTTTGTCTAGATTTCATTATTGGGCCAAGCCTAACAAATTAACAAACCAAAGGTTCAAATACCTGGAAAGCTGTACAAACGCTTGCCTTCAACAGTGTAGGCCACACCCACTTTGATCTCTGGCAGTGTATCAAGAATATCCAACTTCGTCAAAGCAATTCTGAAGAAACAGAAGTACACCAAAGAATGAGAGCTTTGAACAGCACTTACACTACATATTCATAAACACTGAGCACGTCAAATTCACTTAACCCAAAAATTGGATTAAGCCTCCAAACTCCCCAGATCTCTAGATCTCAGATCCCTAGGTGGGATGTTCTGGGCAAACAAGTCCAATCCCAGTCTCCACCTCACAACTTGGAGAATTTAAAGGATCTGTTTCCACCATCTTGGTACCACAGGACACCTTCAGAGGTCTTGTGGAGTCCATGCCTCGATGCACTGGCAGCATGAGGCGGATCTACAGGTGGTTTTAAACGTTATGGCTGATCGGTGTTGAGTGGAGAGAGAAACTTACGCTGAAAAACCATTGACCATGTGGGCATAACGAACTAAAACCAAGTCCAGCCACCCACAACGTCGCCGCCTGCCCGTAGTAACTCCAAATTCCCTTCCCCTTGACTGCAGCAGGGTGCCAGTGTCCTATTCAGAGGCAGAAAAATCTTGATGTCAGGAACATTTTCTAAAGCTACCGTGCCAAGTGTAGCTCACATTCACACACTTACATTATCCTGCTCTGTAGGGAAGGCTCCAACACCAACTCGGGTAGTGTAAGCCTTAACCACACCATATACACGGCCGATGTGCGAAGGAGGAACCCCAAGTCCAGTGCACACACCTCCCACGGTGCAGTTAGATGATGTCACGAAAGGATAGGTCCCTAATAAAAGCATCACATGGCCATTATTAAGAGACTGCATATATTAGATCAATAGTTTAGAGGCTATTAAGGCACTTGCATTACTTATGTGGCAAAATCACCCATTTTGTTCAAGAAAGCATCTGAATGAGGAATCCTTACCAAAATCAATATCCAAGAGAGCTGCGTTTGCTCCCTCTACCAGAATTTTCTTACTTGGTCCAGTGAGGGCTTTATGCATAAAATAAACGCCATCCGTTACTAGAGGACTCAACCTCTCAGCATAACCCTGTTGTTAGAGAAGAAAACAATGAAAGGCCATGTCACAGAGCTGCTCCAGCGTTTACAACTGACCACAAAGCAATCATGAGTAATGGAGAGGATAAAGCTTAACTGCACTTTCCAGCCTCCTGCTACTATTAATTAAGCCAACATAATCACCATTCAGGCTAAATTCTATTTAGATCCCCAAGAGCTAGAGGAATATGCATCCTGCACAAAGACCACTATGTTTTTGCTGTCACATCTAATTCATAAATGATAAAACTGATTAAAATGTGTATGTTTTGGCTAATTTATCAGGACATGAGTCAAGGTGAATGTCAACCAAGAATGTAGTAGCAGACAGTGCCCTAGCATACTAATTGGAACAGATTATGTTCTGTTTGAGAAAAAATATAAATTAGTATACAGGGTTACAGCATTACAAGGGTTTGATTATATAAGGGTTCAGGGTTAACGTTCCCCACCCCAATTTGAACGGGAAAATTCACTTTCCTAAACCAAATTTTTACTGTCCCGAACAAATCTTTGTATTTTAAAAGGTTTATCACATATACGTAAGAATAATTAGTAAAGGCTATTTATTCTAAAATAAGTGTACATTCTCCTAACATACTAAGACTCTCTTGTAATAGTATTTTCTTTCTGTTGTAAATAAGCAAAGGTTTCCTGACATTATAAATATCGTAAATCACCAAGATAAACCTAATGTTTATCATGGTGATCCTATCACTGAGTTTTAGCTCCATTTTATTTTACATACGTTCACATTAAAGCTATAAATTAATGCTACCATTTGCAAGCAAGGAAAGGTAGCAGATCTTCTGTAAGCCAGAAGCCAATACAAGCCATATCAGTACATTTACCAAGTTCCAGTCCATTTTTAATTTGAACGTCTATATCATGTCCTTAGTCGGGGAAAAGTCTACATTTACAGCATTTAGCAGACTTCAGACTTACAATTGATGCAATCTTACAATCCAAGCAATTGTGTGTTATGGGTTGCTCATTGACCCAACAGTGGCAGCTTGGCAGAGGTGGGATTTGAACCCTGAACCTTTTGGTCCATAGTCCAGTGCCTTAACTGCTAGGCTATCACCGAGACTCTCCGTCGGGGAATCGAACCATGTGACAGGCGGAGACATTATCCACTATGCTACGAGGACTTAAAAGGACTGAACATTAAAGCAAGAATTGAACCACCTGGTTCTGCTAAGACACTGTGCACCTCCGATCTCCCACCTATTTTGTACTACTTTAAATGTTCCCGATGTCACAATTTACTTGCCACAAGGTGCCAATCAATCGCAGGCAGACGGGGCATTTTAGAGACACCAATCAGCCCAACAGAAACGTCTTTGGACTGTGGGAGGCAACCGAAGTAAACCCACACAAACACAAGGAGGAAGCTCCAGTGCTGCCTGTGCTCTCGCTGTGAGGCCACTGTGCTACCTACCGAGCCACCCATCCCCTCATACTCTCCACTTTTAAACAACAAGACATTGTTTAAATGAGAGCGTCGCATCCAAAGCTTTATTCCCCAAGCTCCCCAATTCCTGGTTGCCATCTGCCTTCTCCACTCTGTGGCGGCCCAGGATGAACGTTCTGTTGTTCACAAATACTGTCAGCAAATTTCTCATGCCCAAAATGTTAGTGAATCTCCAACGTGCCACTATATGCACTGAAGACAATGACAGTAGTGTCATTAATAGTAGTTTGGTTTGTATAAATCTTTGCAAATAAAATATAGCCATAATTAGAGACAGCAGATAGCCCATAAACCTTGCCCTTTAATTGAACCCAACTAAACCAGAGATTATGCTTCTTCACATGTGGGTCGTTACCTTCAGCTGCTCCAGCTCACCATCAACATCGATGTTAAGGTTGGGGTACATGGTCTGAAAATGGCCAGCCAGTACGCGGAATCTGTGAAGAAGTGGTGTTATTTTTTTTTTTTTAAAGGACCAAGACAAAGTTGGACTATTACAAGAACTGTACTATAAAAGACACTCACTTTTCCTCAAAAACTGCAAAGTCAGAGACCAAGTCACACACCCTCAGCCCATTCCGTGCAGCCTTGGAGGAATACGCTGGGCCAATGCCCTTTTTCGTTGTTCCCAAACTGCATAAAGAACAAAAATCCCAATTATGAAATGCTGCTGGAGGAAAAAAAAAAAAAAAGATTAGACAAAGAAGAAAAAAAAAAAAAAAGAAATCGCACTTCTTTCCAGCTTGTTGTTGCCGTTCTTGTTCCTGCATTCCATCAGCAGCCTGGTGGAAGTTAAACACTAAAAGAAAAGCAGATAAAGCTTAGCTTAATTTCAACACAAGTTAAGGAAGTGGATTTAATCAGCAGCATGCAAACCACCTGCAGAAAACAAATCTTACCAATATGTGCACGGTCCGAAATCTTCAGGCGTTCTTGCCAACCTTGCAATCCTGCAAAACAATCCACAACAAAGTCTGTCAAAACCAAGTGCAATACAAGGGCTTTAATATGACACAGAAAACTAATTTTATATGAAGTCTGGTTAAAGACTCCCATGAACTCACCTGCGCCTTTCTGCAAATTTTTCTCAGCTTCCTCAAAGAGTCCCGGGAGATGAATCACAACTCCATTTCCTGGAACAGACAGTTACATAGCGGATTCAGTGCACCAAGTAAAGCCAAATGACTACAACAGAGCAAACCAATCAATGAGGTATGACAAATGCACGGAGGTATGACTGCTGCAGTCTAAAAGGCAATGCCTTAACCATGAGTGATTGTGTGTCCAACAGACCAGAATTAGCCCTGCACTCTGGGTTGAATGGATGGAACTGATGGCTGAACTGTAGATAAGTGACACCAGAACTTATCTGGGAAAGAAAAATGCAGCAAATTACCTCCCAACTATGGTCTAGTTGTTTCTTGCCATTGATGGACTCTCAGGATCGGCTAAATTTGAGAACTTTTGTTTCTCAAGCATCTGTTAGGCTTCACTTAATTTGAAGTAGTTGTGCATTAAGGGAATTACACTGCACACATTACATTTGTTTTGGTTTTAACACCACAAATTACCTCTCGGCTTTACTCGTGGCAGGAAGTTTAGTGTTGTACTGTTTACTTATAGCATATTTAAGTCATGGGGTGCAATTCCTGTGATGTCAAGAAAGCTCAGGATTTCATGGGTGTTCTTGAAATTTAGAGCACTTTATGTCCTCTAGCATTTTTTAACTTACACCTCTTTGCATTTGCTGCATTCTGAGAAAATACCTCTCTCAAAGTGAAGGTGATTCCCATCTTGTTTGATCATTTCCATAACAGAAATCTTGTAAAAGGCATGTTTTTTTCCCCCAATATGATGGAGTCAATTTACAAAGGCCTATATTAATGTTACTGAGCATTTGAGAAAGACATGAGAGCAGCAAAAAATAAAACAGATGTTTTAGGCAAAAACAATGGCAAGTCACAAATGTGTCATGAATCAGATTGAGATTAGCACTATTCAGCACAAATTAGAAACTGTTTAAAAATTCACTTTGAGGCTAGCAGTCAAAAGGCCGGTTGTGTGTCCATTTATTTTTCTTATAGAGAGCCTTCGTATTTTTTCTCCATCAGATCCATAATCACAAAAAGCTAGGACATTGCTAAAGTAAAATAAACCATCTGTATTTCAGTAGGGAGAGCAGACTGGCTTTTCGATCTCTGTTACTTGCATGGCAGGAAATAACATCTGGGCAATCACCATGCTGGAGTGCAAAACAAGCAAGGCTCCAGGTACAGTTAAGGTTATTAACAAAAACAAAAAAGTAGCATATTCTACACAAGATGTAGATGT
Source organism: Ancistrus triradiatus (assembly GCA_025084515.1). Lineage (NCBI taxonomy): Eukaryota > Metazoa > Chordata > Actinopteri > Siluriformes > Loricariidae > Ancistrus > Ancistrus triradiatus. The sequence continues at coordinate 145,972 of JAJAGP010001384.1, forward strand.
GCACTGCATTCATTTTTAATACCAATATATTTGAATGAATTTGTATTCTCTAGTCTTGATGGTCACTGTACATTGTAGTTCTACAATTACAGACAGTAGTTCATTCGGTCCTGTACATACTTTGTTAGTCCCTTTTACTCTGTTCTCTAACAGTCAGGAACCTGGCAGATCAGGTACTATTTGGGTGTTGGATCATTCTCAGTACTGAAGTCACACTGACCTGGCAGTGGTGTGTTCCACTGATATGAGTGGATCAGACAGCAGTGCTGCTGGAGTTTTAAACCACCTCATTGTCACTGCTGGACTGTAAACAGTCCACTAGCCAAAAATGTCCAGCCACTAGCATCCTGTAGCCAGCCTTCTGTGAGCACTGATGAAGGATTAGAGGATGACTAAAACTGTAAGCTGTCTGTGACTTTACAGCTACAATGTGGATTATTAAGGCAAATGTCTGTAATTATGTGGAGAGTGAACAAACACTGATTTAAAACTCCAGCACTATGACAGTATCTGATCCACTCATGCTAGCACCACATCAGTGTCACTGCAGTGCTAAATAATCCACCACCCAAAGAATACCTGGTCTGTGGTGGTCCTGGCCATTAAAGAACAGAGTAAATGAGATTAACAAAGCATGTAGAGAAACTGATGGACTACAGTCTGTAATGGAGAACTACAAAAAGTGCAGCATCACTGCAGTGTCTGAGCCAATCGTAGCAGCAAAACACCACCACAGGGCTGAGAATGATCTAGCACCCAAAATGATACCTGATCTGTGGTGGTCCTGACCATTAGAGATCAGAGTAAAGTGGACAACTGCTGTGCTACAACAGCTAATGCATCTGCCAAGGTAATATATGGGTTAAGTTAGTTTCCTTAGCACTAAAAATGATAATCATAATATATATAATATAAAACTGTAGATGCATCACACCTGACTGTACAGCACAAAGAAGCACCAAGCAATTCAAGAATCATTTATCACAATGATTATCATGACTGTTGTGCTGCAGTAGTTAAGGTCTTGCACTGTTGACCACATGGCAGCACAGAGACTTGAACCCTAGACTAACTTTCCAAATTTTGGTCCTTGAGAAAGACCCTTAAGCTTTAATTGCTTGGATGTAAATTGTAAGATTGGACCAGCTTTAAAAAGGGCATCTGCTAATTGCTCTAAATGCAAATTAGTTTCAACTGAATGCTGACACAAAAGGTATGCCCATGTACTGCCTACCTTTTAAAGTGAACTATGCTAATCTCCATATCAAAGAGGACATAGATAATGGTACTGCCTCACTATTGTAATGTAATGGCGGTCAGAAAACCTGAACAATGTGAACATCAGCCATTAGATGAACACCAGTGACTTGAGGCCATTTACTCTCTTATGCAAAATCGTAACACAAAGCAAGAGCCATTTCAGAAAGGAGTGCAGAGGCATGACAGTAAAGCATTGAATAGTCTCCTGTAGGTAGTTTGGACCATTGTTCTCTCACAGCTCACATTTACATTTAGACACTCTTATTCAAAGCATCTTATAACTGATACAATTTTATAATCCAAGCAAATGTGGGGTAAGGGCTTTGCTCAAAGGCCTAACAGTTGCAGTTTGACAGAGGTGGGATATCAACCCAGGATTTTCTGGTCCACAAGACCAGTACTTTTACTGCAATGGTATCAAGGGCCTTTAAAATAAGTCAACATGAGGGTGCTTTGGTGACAGTGGTTTCATAATCTAGCACATCACCACAAGGACGCCTACAGCCCTAGTGGTGCCATAGAGACTAGTCTAACATTATACATACACATGACTGAGTCAGAAGATTAACACCCATCACTACAAACAGCCATCGCTACCCAGAGCATCTGATGCCTGTGCCATGTTCTCCGAGGATACCCCAGAACCCCAGAGACCCTGACCAAGAAAGCATGGTTAAAACACTAAGAAAATAAGCATGTGGAAAAAGCAACACAATATGCAATAATTATACAGTAGGTTGTGAATATTCTCACCAATACCACATCAGAGTAAATATCGTACATATCTAATGTCAAGCTGCTTACTATACAAGAGGCAAAGCATCAAAATGACATGACAGAAATTTGTAAGTATTTTAGCCATCATCTTAGTAAAGCTGTACAGTGCCACCCTTCTGAGGCAACAGTTGCCACTCGCTGCAGCTAGTAAGTGACAAAAAAAAGACGTCCAATTAGGAAAAAAACAAATCAAACAAAACAATCCTAACATGGGAATTCATATTTAGAAGGTCAGAACAGTTCGTGCAACACCGAGGTCAGCACACAATGTCATATCAACATGACTGCTCCTAAGAACAATTTCTCTTTTTTAATGAAACCCTTGTAGCATCTGCTTCAGATCACACAGTATACATACACAACACCTTAGGAAATCTGAAACATGTCACCTATGAATGTCGCCTAGAAATCTAATCATGCAACACTATGGAGTGAGATCACTATCTTTAATACGAGAGCGCAAAATCACTTTAAATCGAGCGAAAACAAAGACTGTACGCTTCCAACGCGGTAGCACGTTTCTGTTCTGTGCGCGTTTCCTAGATGAAACCCGGAAATACGTCAGAGGTCAAGGCTTGGTAGATCATTACTGGATCGCTATAGGAAATCGGCAGGAAAGAATAATATAGAGATTAATATAAAATACAGTAATATAATATAAAATACGTCTTCCAGTTTTGCCATTTATCCCTCATTTTAGCTGTAATAATGCATTTAGTATCTTCTTTACTCCATCTTCGTATTAAAGTTAGTGATCTCACTCCATACAACACCGCCTCTTAGCGTTGCATTCGGGCGTATAAGCGAGCACAACGCTGCAATACCTGACTTGTATTCCTCCGTTTGGACACTAGGTGTCACCAGAAACGCTTCAAATAGTGTAGTGTAGTGTACAGTACAATGAGGAAGGTCAAAAACACGCACCGATAAAAGAGACGGCCTTCTTGTTGAGGACGCCACTGGGTAGCAGGTGGAAGTCGTACTCCACTTTATCCACAACCACCGTGTGTCCTGCGTTATTTCCTCCCTGGTGATAAAGATTTAGGTCAAACACACAATACTGTACAGTATTAAAGATAAGTTGTCCGACGATAAAGCTAAACTGACTGCCGCTTCACTGAAGGACATCAGTAACACCTTAATGTAGCAAGTCAAAGCTAAGCAAACTTACTAGTATAAAACTCCATAATTTTACTTAAGACAACTAAAACACTAATGACCAAGTGTTTGTATACATTCACTAAAGTGTAAAAACGTTTATAATACGACGTTAATAACTGCAGGTTAGCAGAAAACTGCTAAAAGCTAACAAGACAAAACAGCCCGGTAAAAAAAAAAATATTTGAGAAAGTCGTTAGCCACGTGGCTTTAAAAATATACAAATCAAGCTCACAGGTGAGACAGTTAAATAGTCTAACTTTATTAAATGGTGCTTTTATATATAAAGTATAGATTTCCTACTAAAAGACTAAGTTAGGACTGACTACATCTACGAATATTAAATGCACGTAATGGGAACGGCGGCTTTTCCTGTTCCGCTTTATTCAACCTTAATGGCCACAAAGGACACAGACATTTAAGTTCATATTATTTAATAACGTAAGGTCATATGACTTTATTCCTCGTTTCAATGCGGTTGGGGAGCAGCATCGCTGTGTAACGTTACTCCATCTGGCTGAACGTATTTACTCTCAGTATATTTATACATCATGTTATGAGCCTGTCTACGCGTGAAAAACACTTCCAATAAAAGAACCCATACCTGGCATCTGCACACAATGTCGGCGTCCATAGCCAGCAGATCCACCACCTTCCCTTTGCCTTCATCCCCCCACTGAGCTCCCAGAACCACCGTCACTTTATTCTGCGGCTCCCGGGGTATCCGCAGCGCTTCAGTCCCTGCAACGTCCCGGGATCTCTTCACCGCGGGCTCGCCGTTCAGCGAAGCCGTTTCTTGCCCATTAGACATCGTGTTGTCCGCTGCCATATCGCTACCGTCCTGTTCTGTCTTGCACCGCCGGAACCCCAACTAGAGTTTTCAAAATATAGGTCCGGCTTAACTTATCAGCACCAAGAAGCTCAGTTTTTATCAAATTCCTCAAAACTTAAACGGTTCTCAAAATTTTTTTAATAGTTTTGTTTATGTTAGGTTGAGAAATGAAATCACTAGCGAAGCCTGAACTCAGAGCAGCCCGTTGTTATGAAACCTGTTATTCAGCTTTGTAGCGTTTCTTGCTTCACGGAAACCGAAATTGGCGCGTAAAAAACGAGCCAAGTGGGCGTACCTTCATCTGACGGTTTATATGGACCCAATTAATGTCAAATGGGTATTTCTGCAGGGTGGAACAGTTACAAATGGCAGGGCAGAACAAGGAGTGCTTTGCTCTTGGTGGTTGAGAAGTTTGGTGGGCTCTGGGTTGGTTTTCCTTCAAGCTGGAGTCGATGTAACTGCTGTCTTTAGACATAATGCTGTATGTAAACATAATTATCCTGATGATAAAAATATACAGAATTTTAATGTTGTATCTCAAGTTAACAGATTGGATCCATTTGATCCGTGTTTGGTCAGTTGGTCCTTTTTCTTAAGATTTTATGTTAAATAACTACAAGTCTAACTAATGTCCATTTGTGTTGATATTAAAATGAACTCTTACTCAATCAGTTTTGCTCCAATCCATGAACTTTTACAATGACCAATATGCGATCTGCGCAGATTTGCTTTTAGAATCATGACGTTATTTATTTATTTATCATGGTCTGAGCTCCGTGTCCAATGAACGTGACACTATTTGGTTAAATTCACATGTATTTGTCAGAAACAGGTGTTTTCATGCAATTTAATAATCACTAAGCCTCAGTCAACAAAGGTATTGTCATCAATCTACTTTATGAACACATGAATATGAATAAAAACAATTAATAACAACAACAACAACAATATTCTTCTTCTTATTATTATTATTATTATTATAATTAATAACAACAACAACAATAATAATATTGTGGTTGTTATTATTATTATTATTATTATTATTATTATTATTAATAATAATAATAATAATAATAATAATTAGTTTTTTAGTTAGTTTTAGTTTAGTTTTTTTCCAAGATATCTCTAATCAAATCCTGCTCCCTTGTTATCACACCAAGTGCAATATTACATCTGCTACTCCAGCTGTGTTTATTAAAAACTTTCCAGACTTAAAATGTAATATACCTATGGAGCCCAATTATCTTGAGCATCTAAACAACCAATTAGAATGCGTATTTTGCTTAACCCTGGACTTAGTTGCTCCTGCTAGGCTTAAACACATTAGGGAAAAAAGACTAGGACCATGGTATAATGACCACAGCTGTACCTTAAAGCAAACAGTGCGGAGTTTAGAACGTAAGTGGAGACATAGTAAATTGGAGATATTGAAGATTGCTTGGAGGGATAGCATGGCAGAGTATAAACATGCCCTCAGCAAATATAACGCTGCGTATTTTTCCTCAATCATAGAGAAAAATAAGAAAAATCATAGATTTCTTTTTAATATCGTCTCCAGATTAACTAAAATCCTTACAGAAAGTGACTCTCAAGTTCTGCTTAATTTTACCAGTAATGATTTCATGACTTTCTTTAGCGACAAGATGGAAAAAATGACACATAAAACTTGATGCTCATCACATCACCCAACTATTCAGCAACCTTCCAGATGTAGTACTAGTGTAGATGTCTGTTTAATTAGCTGTAAATTAACACTAGAATCTTTCAACCCAATTACTAATACTGAAATATCCGGACTGATCAGCTCATCTAAGCCGTCATTGTGTTTATTGGATCTAATTTCTATACATTCACTCAAAGTTTTGATACCAGTATTATAGAGCCACTGTTAATTATTTTAGATTCATCCTTTACCTTTGGTTATGTGCCAAAATCCTTTAAGTGTGTGTCTGTGTGTGCGCTTATGTGTAATTATTTTGCATTTCGTAAGCAACAAAATTTCAAATAAGGTTTTTTTTTCTTTTTTCTTTTATAGGCTCTCCACCTGCCTTTGAATCATCCCCCTCTTGGGGGCGAATCCAGTCTTTTAATCCACTCTCTTACTCCCACTCTTTGTTGTATTTTTTTTCTGTGGCATTTTGTTAACGAACTAGCTAAAGAAACTGCATCACTGATGGACCATCAGTGGCACAATTTTTTATTTGTATGGGGCAGGGGATGAGGGAACTGGGTTGTGGAGGAAATGTACAACAGGGGAAACTAGCAGTTTTGTTTTATTAGACAGGTGTATTGGAGGGAGAATGGAGCGAGTCAATACGCTTTAGAAACAAGCCCAAAAACATCAAACCATGACTACCAATATTTGTAAGCGACTTGACAGAAAAATAAACCCAAAGTTACTTATAATAAGTGGACCTGGCAACTGTGTGTTCAAGTCCTACTCACTGGCAGAAGACAGTAGAGGGAGTGTGATGCTCTGGGTAATGTTCTGAGTTCAGGTTTTAATGCATACCCCCTACCTAAATGTTGATAAGGACAAGGTGACTTTAATATTTCGGCTAATAATACTGTATATAAGCTATATTTGTGACCTTAGGCTGAATAAGTAGCTAGAAAAAAAAACTTTCTGACAATAAAAGCCCCTGGAGGAATCAATTGTCCCAATATGAACTACACAGACTTCAATGTTTTGATGGTTTGTTAATATAGTCTGTAGACTAAGGCACACTTAAAGTATTGTTTTCCTCTCTTTTGGGTGATGATTATGGTTTGGTGTTTTAAATGTTGCCCTGTACTGCTGCTGAAACCCAAAGCCACCAAGTGTTTCTTCACTTTTCCATTTGTCAAATTTTATTAGCTCTGGAGTGTGATGTGTCTTATTTTACAGTGGCTCTAACAGAACTGTAGACTGTCAGTGTAGGATCACATGTTATACTAGAGTTGTTCCATGAGAAATGAATACCAGATGTTAATGTGTCTCACATATGAAATTCCATTTTGTCGTTAGGTGAAGCACATACAGGCACAGTTCGGATTACGTGCACTTTTTAATACTGGAAAATAAAACTTAAAAAAAAAAATCATATTCCATATTAAGTTCTGTATTAAATATCTACAATATATTGCCAGAGAGAGGCAATTAAGACAATTATCTCGTATTTTTCTTACTGTTTTGCAAAAATAAATACTTAAATACTGTTCTACTGTTCATAGCACAAAGCTATACCATTTATGCCACAAAGGAATTTACACATAGCTTCTCATGCCAGGAGTCTGGTTCTGTTTGAGTTTTGATTTCTGTCTTCCTGCTGAGGGTCATGTTCAGTAGCTGTCAACATTCTAACAAAGGTTGTCAGTCCCTGGAAGAACCTGGATAATGCTCTTCAAATCCCTTTATGCAGATAAAACTGTAAATAACAAAAAGCTTGTGTCTGGCATTGAATATGTGTCAATGAAAAGCCTGCCTGATTAAATTCAATCACTGCTTTTCTCCTGAAGTGTGGTTGGAGTGTGAAGGCTCTTTTGGCTGGGAATTGCTGAAGTAGGCTCCAGGAAACTTTCATTCCAACATCCTCGTGGGACCTAATGGAAACCCAAACGTGGAATGTCTCTACGCCATAAGTGGAGAGACACAATGGGGTGCAAGAACTTCTCTGTGGCTTTTTAACATGTGTCGAACAGAGCTGCTACCCTCTGCCTGAGCCACACTGACCCTCACACAGGGAGTATAGGATGGTGTCAGAAAATGGATGATTTCAGCAATGAGAAAAACAGAACACGATACAGACCAGGTTTTAAAATGCAAAATACTTTTTTATGTAACATTGTTCTTACTTCTTCATACTTGTGTACAGAGCTATCTACACATTTAGAAAAAAAAATATTCAAAGTCAGAATCAGGTTACCTTAATAGTCATCTTTCTTCTTCTAGCCACCCTACTTTCAAAATATAAAAAGACATAACAGGGCTAGGAAAACTTGACATCATGCAATACCACATATACACACGAAAGAGTGCAAAAGTGCTTTTGTATCTGATTTTGTTCCCACCTAACTCCAGGTAATTTGAGTGAATGATGAACTTCTGCTGCTCTTAAACTTTAACTCCTCCTCTGCTTGTGGATCCACAGCCTTGATTGGCTTTTGTGACCAGCTGGACATAAAGACCAGAACACAATGCACTAAAGTGCAATAAAACAGTAATAATGCATTGCTAGTACATAAATAAGCAATTAACATAGGAATCTGTAACAATCTTTAAGTAGAATATCATAATTAGAGTTCAGTTCAGTACTGTATGATGTAACATTATAGATTGGGTAGTGCTGTACAGTATCTGGTCACACCTCCAAACTGAACATATTTATCACTAATCCATTTAAGACCATCTGAGACCTTAAGACTTGCCATTTAAGATCTGCCACTCCCCTATTTATGCCAGTATTGTCCTAATAAGACGAATCATTATAATAAGCAGAAGTACAAATATTGGTGCATTTTGTTTATTTAACTTCTGTTTATTGTAATTCCAAAATGGTGTTCCACACCACTATACATACAATACTTTACTGTCTTAGCTACAGTGGAATTAGCTTACAGCTAGCTAATATGTAAGGGACAGGGTGGACTTTGATGTATCGTAGCAAATGTGCCCCCACTCCCAAAGCATTAAAGTTAGCCCTTGTGGCTGAGTTGTTGTTGCTTCCCCTTTTCCCACATCAACAGCCCTTCCGTTGAGTAGACCGACTCTAGCTGATATGGGAAGTGACATGGTGAAGTCATATGACAGTGCCGCTATAAATGTGAACTCTTTAGTGCAATGATTTTTGGCAATGTGAATTTGAACTGCATGGATTTATGCTTGATTTTGTAGCAATCCAAGTGTTGGGAGTGGCTGAAGCAGCCAAATCCACTGGATAGATTAAGTAAATTAAGTTACAGTAAGTTGGGATGAGAAATGTGCCTAGTACTCCTATGACCAAAAATATTTTAGTATTCAGGAGTGTGCAAAGTTTTAGAGCTTTCTAAAAGTAAGTACCATAATGCCCTCTGGAGATTTGTGTCAACTCAGAACACAAGTTCTGAAATTCTTGTGATAACCAAGTGACCACTGTTAAAGTTAGTGTGCTTTCATATAGGAGATATATGGTGGAAATTTGTCTTTTTTTAATGTCTTTTTTCAGTATAGCACTGATTCATTAACCTTAGTCTGTTATGCTGTGAAATATTCTTGCTTTGCCCTCATCATTTAGTTTTGATCTCAACTATGAGGATGAAGGAGACTGAGAGTGCAGTTTGTCTGGTGACCTTGTAATTCACACCAACCACGTACTAAACATGTATAATTACTTTAAGCTATTCTGATTATGTGTAATAAAATAATTCCCTTTACAGAACGTATTTTCTTCATAGCACATGATGAAATATTTGTCATACCTTCAGCTGGTTAATGAAAACTGGCTCACTGATCCATTTAGAAAATACAGGACGTGGGAAACCTGAGGCAAGGAAGATTTCACTCTCTGAAATGTCTGAAACCATATATTCCTTAACATACCCTTAATAATTACATTTTCTGCCAGGTAAAATATGAGACACCTGATCATCTTTTTATTTATTTTCCATTCCATCTTCACCGACTCCATTCCTGTAACCTTGATTTCATTACAAGTTGCTGTCAGCCATCTGCTGTATTTTATTACTGGAGTAATAACCTGGGTAAAAATCTCAATAAACCTGGAATCTATACATTGACATTTATCACTGATGACTCACAGTTACAGTAATACTCTTGTGGAAGTGTGGGTGGTAGTGGTTGAATGTGTTGAGCTGCTGCATAGAACTCTATAATTGCAAATTAATTCCTGAAAAAAGTCTCTTGTTAGTGTTGTTTTTAATTGTCATGAAGATTTATCCAGTTAGCATAACTTAAGGGGAGCCAAGAAGTGGAGTTTATTAAGAAAATAGTTTTTCCCTTCTGTGAAAACAAAGGGAGCTTTTCAGTGTAATCACTGCAAGATCACGACTTCCTGTTTGTCTTTAAAGAGTTTTAATCTCGATTATTTTTTAAAGTTTGTACTGTTCTTTTAAGGAGCCAAGAAAAATTAGGGGGAAAAAACTGCTGATATTCTGCTGTAGATATGAAAACAATTCAGAGACACCACAGACCATGCCACCATTGCTTAAACTTGGGCTTAAATGAAACCCCTACCTTTCCTAGGCTCGATTTGAGCTCTTCTGTGCCATAGTTTATTTTTTAGATTTAAAGTGCTGAAATACTAGACATGTCCTGACCGGCTACAGTCTAGACAATCCTATTGAATTCAAAAGGAAAATAATTGAACCTGTTCTTATGAAGTAACTACTGTTAAGTCCTTACAGAGATATGTTTCCTACGCTTCACCACAACACAAAAGTGGGATAAGGCATCCACAGTAAATATGCCTAAATTAACTCAGTGTGTTGTCTCCCACGTACATCTGTCTCTAGGGCCATTCAGATAGTTGTGGTAAAGTGGGTCCTAAGTAGAAATCCCCCTGAGGAAACCAGCTGTGCTATGGCTAGCAGAGCTCAAGGTCTGCCAGTAATATGCTTGGGTGAATCAGTGGGCCACATGGCCTTGGCTAATGGCTTCAGTATGTCTAATGAATCCTGAGAGGCCTCCACTGGGAAAGACATGCCTTGGCATTCAGAGTCAACAAATAAATGATTGGTTTAATTAAATCTGCACACACAGTTTTATAGACCTTAACCTGACACTTTGTTTTCGTATAGTCCATAATCACTGCAAAATGAGGCAGGTTAAGTGTAGATAAGGTGTTGTGAGAGGGAAAATCTGATGAAAGGTTATGTGTAATGTGACAGCTTGATGTATATGTATGCTAACCTGCTAAGCAATGAGTGAGGTGCAGCGTCCATATGGGGTTTTGATGTTGGACTTGGCCGATCTCTCATTATGACCAATCTGTGTGTAGAAGTTTTGTAATAGGCACCAGAAGAAAGCAGAACCAAAGTTATAGTGTGCTTTCATAATGCAAGTATTTGCTTTCATAGTTTCATAGGCTCCAGAATTCCTGCAGCACTGAATGGCAAATCTGTTATTTTAGAGGCATATGCACTTTAGCCATTTAGGTCCAACATCCAGATATGTCTCTTGAGTATCAAAGAGTTTACAGGTATGCATGCAGGTTTCCACATTCAGGATAGTGAGTCCATGGAGAGAAAGAAATTGCAGATGCTATACAGATTATCATTAATGGAGGCAACACATGCTGTACACATCACTGATGAGAAGGGGGCTGATGTAATGAAGAATGAAAGGTTATCCTGGACATCCATACTTTCCTTGTAAATTTGGAAGAGATTTATATATATATATCAAAGAATGCTACAGCTAGGAACTAAGGAGTTACAAAGAAAGTGATGAAGAAGGTCAGGGCAGTTATATGAAAGGTTTTGAAAATCTAAGGTCTGAAAATACATTGTGGGTTAATAGGACAAACTTCTTTAGATATATCTTTGTGAGTGTTGAGTTTTGGCTGTTTGGGTTGTTCTGGCGACTGGCAAATTATGTTGGAATACAGTACATATTGCTTGAACTTAAATCCAGTACTTTGAACAGAACAAAAATGAAATCCATTGGTACTTCGGTTCTTGCCATTAATTTGTTCCAGAATGCTTGTCGAGAACCGAAAACGATGAGTATAGAGCGAAAAAGGAATAACGTAAATTGAATTAATACGTTCCAGACCCCCAGAAAATCCACTGGAGACTATGATAAGCAACGATAAATAAGTTCATGCTTAAAACACTTACACATTAACCAACAGTTGGCCAAAATCATTACATCTATTGTATGATAAAGGGTTGAAAAATCTCATTTAGTGAGTTTAGGGAGTAATGGATTAAAGGTGAAAAGTAAAAAATACACTTATTCTGTTGAACTAATTGCTAACATGGCTGCTAATGCTAACTGCGTTTCTTGTGTTTCGTTTCTGTTAACTATCGGTTGGGTCTTGTAAGTAACATTTCTAGGTCCCATGGAGACTTATTTGCACTACTAACACAGTAAAAGGAAAGATGTGAAGCTAAAGAAACGCGATAAACGGCACAGATATTCACTGAGGAAGGGCTATTGTGAATCTGAATCACTGAATCACTGTGTACTGAATTGTGAATTGTGAACCCAGACAAGTTTTTCTAGTGAAAATGTGTTAAGAACCGAATTTGACGAGGTGATCGAGAAGCAAGGTACTACTGTAATTTCTGTTTTTTAACCTGCTTATCATGCTCAGGGTAGCGGGTGGTTTTGGGTTATATCGGAATTCACAGGGAGCAGACAAGCATGTACTCTGCAGAGGGCACCAGTCTATCAAAGTCAAATCTATGTAGTGAGATCAGTATGTTTAATACAAGAGCACAAAATCATTTTAAATCAAGCAAAAACAGGAACTGAACGCTTCCAACGTGGCAGCGAGTTTCACTTCTGTGCGCGTTTCGTAGATAAAAATCGGAAATACATCAGAGGTCAAGGCTTGGTAGATCATAACTATCGATTGCAAGATGTCGCTAAAGGAAATCGGCAGGAAAGAATAATATAGAGATTAATATAAAATGCACTAAAGAAGATACTAAGCTAATACTAAAGCTAAAATGAAGGATAAATGGCAAAATCTATGGGCACAGAACAGACTGGAAGACAGGTTTATAATTAAAGTTGGAAAGGGCAGGCACACAAACTGAAGTAAGCAAGAAGAGACCATATTATCAAGAATGCTATCTGGACATACAGGGTTAAACAGCACCTTGTTTTAATGAAGAAACATACTGAGGGCAACTGTGAGTATTGTAATAATCAAGAAACTGCCGAACACGTAATTCGTCTTTGTCCTAAATATTATCAAGCCAGACAATGATTAATATCACATCTTGAGGAAAATCAAATTAGACTGACATTACATGACATATATCAAATGTTTGGGAATTACTTATCAAACGTTTGCTGATTTTCTAAGCGCAAATAAACTAGCCTAACCTCTACATGAAACAACAGTATGGCATATTTCTACAAATATTTAATGCACCGTATTTATTAATGCACATGAATTTAACATGTTGGAAGAACATAATATAAAATGTGACATCTGCAAATTTGGACACCCTGTTAGTCAGTACTTGGTCAGTACTTGGCAACACAATCTACAGGGAGTCAATAGGTGCCCAAATCTTTGCACTTGCAACATTTCATGTTATTTTCTCCCCACTATGTTAAATAAAAAAAATCAGTGATGGTATTACATTAAAATTTAGACCTGTTTCCATTTTGAATTTAGAACGGTCTTCCCAATTGGCAGGTCTAGTGTGTGAACTTGTGATTTGATGTAAAGATGTCTGAAATAACTCTGCATTCTAGGTAGATATAATGTATTTAAGATAATGTATAGCTCTGTGGATTTCTGGAAGCTGTGCAGAGAACTGGCTGGCCATCATGGTATGGTATTTCTTTTGAAATAATTTCCCAGTTTACTTTTAATATTATAAACCTGTCTTCCAGTCTGTTCTGTGCCCATAGATTTTGCCATTTATCCTTCATTTTCGCTTTAATAATGCTTTTAGTATCTTCTTTGTGGCATTTTATATTAATCTCTATATTATTCTTTTCTGCTGATTTCCTTTAGCGACATCTTGCAATCGATAGTTATGATCTACCAAGCCTTGCCCTCTTATGTATTTCCAGTTTTTATCTAAGAAACGAGCACAGAACTGAAACTCGCACGGAACTGAAACGCGCTGTCACGTTGGAAGTGTGCAGTTCTTGTTTTCTCTCGATGTAAAGTGATTTTGCTCTCTCGTATTAAAGATGGTGATCTCACTCCATACAAATCAAAGTGTTTTGTTGTCACATCAACGGTTAAATACAAGTTTCACCACATAATAAAATTCTTACTCTGCTGTTCTGAATGGCATGCAGTGATAGGTGAATGGCGTACTGAACATGGGGCTGAGGACACATCCTTGACGTGAAGTGTTCATAATCACAGTGTACGAGGTTAGATTTTCAGTGCTGACAGATTGTGGGGTGCCAGTGAGGAAATCTAACAGCCAGTCAAAGAGTGTGGGGTTTAGGCCAAGGTTGTAGAGTTTGTTTGTGAATGTGTGGGGGAGATCTGTATTAAAGACTGAGCTGCAGTCGATGAAGAACATTCTGTTATAAGCAGGGTTGGGTAGCGATGGCTGTTACAGGGGGATGACGACTTTCGTCCAGCCTCCCAGTTTGGGATTTCAATACATTTCAAAGGCCACCATTAAAGGAAACCACATAATCCAGAGTAGTTAAGCAGCTGTGAAGTTAAGAGGTCACGGGGTTAGTAGGTGCCCCATTAAATTCAAACTAAAGATGGCTGTTTATGCATTCCATATACAGGCATTCTCCAAGTGTAGGGGTGCTAGAAAAAGGGAAACAGGATGTTGATGTTGCCTCCCTCCCCACCTACTCAAAATGAGCCACAGTTTCCCAGCATTCCTCATCGGGAGATTCCCTAAGGCCTTGCCATGCTGATTATATGTATGTTAAACGGTTGGTTATTTCATGGGCTGCAGGGGGGAAAATTGTGAAAACAACAAGCTAGGTAGCAATATATCATTAAAAGATTCAAGATGTGAAATGTTTCTGTACAGTAAACTGGCCTTCCTTAGCCTTCAGTAGGACATAGATTGAGACAAAAAATAAACATATATATTTCAATACACTCACACAGCAGTTACACTTTCATTTACGTTAAAAGTAAACAAATTTTCTGTAACCATTCTGAGGCTTGTGAAACCTGTTAAACCGATCTTGCTGATTACTGCTCAACAATTATGTTCACACAGTTAAAAGTTGCAACAACAAATCGATAAAATCGATAAAAATCGATTATTAAAAGTGTCGACAACGAATTTCATTATCGATTCGTCGTGTCACATGATTTATGTGTCCCCCGCCTTATCATATCCACAAAATTGCCTCATGTAAACAAAGGAGATAACGGCGCACAAAGTGACGTTTCAAGCAAGAAACTCCGTTTTCCCAGTCCAACGACAATGCTGAAGTTTTCTGAAAATCTTCACCCTGGAAGGAGTTTTGCAAAAAAAAGTCAGTTTTCAGTGACCTAAAACGCCGATTTCGTGTGGACGAAACGTCAAAATGCATAGAAAAAGCTACGTTTTAAAAAATACCCGTGTTCCTGTGGACATGGCCATAAAAAAAGAGAGCCAGCTTTAGCCAGGAGCATGTTGACATGGTAACATTTTTGGATTGCAATGCAAAGTTCCTAAAGAAAGGGAGTGAATGAGTTTGTATGTAGTGTTTGCATCAGAGATGCACTTATTTTTCTTTATTATTTAATTTGTTATTTTAATTTATTAATAAATTGAATTTATTATTATTCATTTATTGTAAGCACTTATTTGCTTTGTTATTTAATGTTATATTTCTGAATAAAGACATGGAAAGTGTTTTTTGTTTTTGTTTTTTTAAAACCCGATTCATTGATTAATCAAAAAAATAATCGACCGATTAATCGATTATTAAAATAATCGTTAGTTGCAGCCCTACTATAAATACAAACAATCACAAATGCTAAATACGATGTTTGTTTGTTTCCAACTCTACACTATATTTTCAGACAAGTGCACTTGCATAAACTTAAGTGCAATATAATTAATTTAAGATGATAACCGACATGGTTAGCACTGTAAGAACAACTTTAGAAACAAGATGAGTTACAGTGACATGCAGTGGTCAATAATGTGTAATCAGTAACACCAATTAATGATTGTTACATTTTTAGGAAAGTGCAAACTGGAAAATTAGTATGGGACGGTATGGAAAATGCAAATATAAAACAAAAACGCAGTGCTCCTTACATGTACTTTGACTTTTATATCATTCCAGACAGTATGAACCAAATATATTTAATGTTTTGTCTAATCAACTTCATTTTATTGTTAATAAAATCCATTCCTACATTTCAGACCTGCCAAACTTTCCAAAAAAAATTGGTACAGGGACAATTTACGGCTATGAGTTAAGAAACTAAATGTATATATATCATTTCAAACAGGTAATGTCAACAAAGTGATTATAACCATGATTTGGTACAAAAGCAGCATCCACAAAAGGCTTTGAGGAGTAAAGGTGGGCAGAAGATCTCCTGTTTATCAAAAAATGTGTGAGAAAATTATTGAAATGTTTAAAAAGAATGTTCCTCAAAGAAAGACTGGAAGGGATATTTACCGGTATATAACTTTTTCTGATTTCACTTGTTTTGTTGAAAAATGTACAGATGTCCATGGAAAAGATGTCGTGTTGAAGGAATGAATGTTGCTCTAAAATCTCAGTGTACTTTTCTGCATTAATGCTGCCATCACAGAAGTATAAATGATCTTTGCCATGGGTACTTTCAAAACCCCATACCGTGAAAGATCCTGGTTTTTGGATTTGTTGATGATAGTCTGGATGATCCTTTAGTCTTTGCTATGGATCACACAGCGTCCATTTCTTCCAAAAAACATCTGGAATCTGATTTGCCTGACCACAATACACATTTCACAATACACATGTGTGATGGTCCATCTTAGATGCCTCTGAGCCCAGAGAAGTTGACGCCAATTCTACACTTGGTTAACATAAAGCTTCTTTTTTGCACAGTAACATTTTAAGTGACATTTGTGAATGTATCTACATATTGTAGTGCTTGATAAAGGTTTGATAAAGTAATCCCTTGCCCATATGGTTGCTATGAATGAATGAAAAAACTGGAGAGCCTCTGCCTATCTTTACTCTTCAAAAACTCAGTCTTTTGCGGACATTGATTTTGTACCAAATCAAGATTATTATCATCATTATTTCTTTTTGGGGTTGTTTTTTTTTAGCATTGCCCTGAATTGACTCCTGTCCCAGACAAAACCTGAAATATCTTGGGTTCAAAATGTTTGCAATGAAATAAAAGTCAAATTAAATGTAAGGAACAATGCTTTTTGTTCCCATACCATCCCCACTTTTTCTGATTGGGACTGTGGAAAAAGAAAGCAAGAAAAAACTCATGTCACATTGAGCAGTTTGAGCAAAGGGAGTATCAGCAGGATTAAATCTTCACAGTCTACAGACTCGGGGAAAGGAAGTGACCCCATACAAATCACATTTAAACTTAAGGCCAAATCTGATACCAGCATTTTGTTTACAGAATGAATCAAACCACTGTTTTGTGTATGCATATCTTTATCCTTATGTCCTCAGAGATTCAGGGATTTTTTTATTGATCTACTGGATATCTTTAGACTAAACGCATTTGTTAGCAGGCATTTTGGAGTCCTAGATCTTAACATAAAGCTGTTACACACAGAGATGGAAAATATAGTTCAACGCACCCCTCATGGACGCATTTTATTTGCACAGGCAGTATACTACAAAACTGTTCCAGTGTATAAAATACAGACACTCTTGTGACAGCTTCAGCTCTGTTCCATTCCAAGCCCAGTTTGGAAACTCTCATTTACTTCAGGGAAAGATGCAAATCTAAAGAGGCAGTGTGGAATACAGACCAGATGGGTGTACAGTAAGCAGTGTTCAACATATGGAGGGAAGAAAAGATGTCCTAGGAAGATCAGTATCTCTATAAGGTTATGTACACAAAAGTAAACATTACTGCATGTCAGCTGGTTAAAATGACATGTGGTTTGGTGCAACGGCAACATAATATTCATTTTGTATCTTATGTGTAAAGACAATAAATATTCCTAGAAGTAAATTTATTTTTTCTTACGTTTCTGAACAAAGCTAACTTGGTTATAGGAATCTGAATCCATGGAAGGGGAAAGAAAGACCAGAGCCAAGAGTGAGTTGTTTGAATTGGAAGAGGATGAAGCTTTTATTGGAAGGAATTTTAGAAAGGTACATTCTGGCCCAAGGCAGACAGAATATGGCTGAACTCAGGGCTGAGAGCAATGGTAACTAAAGACTGATTTGATTTACAGACAAAGAAAGGTTCAACTGGGGGAATAAAAGAACTAAAGTAGTTTATGCTTTAGTTGTCTGACTGTTGGACTGTATTTTTAAACTGCTGGCCACTGGTTCCTCACATGCTTAATAGCTTATCAGTCACAGCTTATCATATTTTGAAGAGTCTTTGTCTTTTTATCTCATTTGATAAAGTTGTGATCAAACTACTGTTGATTAAATATGAATATAAACCTTTAAACCAATAAACCTGAAAGCAACATGCATGTGGAAAAATATATATCACACTCCACAGGCAACGCTTAACAGTTAACCAATGAATTGAGTTGTAAATCCTCTGAAGTGAGCGATTTATTTCTAATGGAACATCTGAGGGAGAGTTGTGGTCTTTATTGTGAATGAAAGAGCAGACACAGACTCCCCCTGCTATGCAAACTAAAAGGATCTACTGTCTCTCGATTATACTGGAGTTTACGAGTTTGATTCTGATTCCAGACAAAGGATTTCTTATAGACATCATGATTCTACTTTCTGTTCTCTTTTCAGACTAAACATGCCTTTAAGCAGTGCATAGTTACTTATAATTGACAAATGAAATAAACCATGATCTTTAGTTTTTTTTATTTATTTATGAATTATGTACAAGCTTCAATTTACATTTTTTCCATGAAGTAATAATTCTATCTGTGTAACAACTAACAGATACATCAGTGACATCAGTGAATATGTCCTGACATTTTGAATTGAACATTTTCGTAAATGCTCACCAAACAATATAATAAGTCAAATTCAACATGCTTATGGAACATCAAGTAATAACCTGTTGCAAAGTGAGAGCTAAAGCTTCCAGGCTCACAGATTAATTGATGGTGGTAGATGAGCTGGAGGTGGGGGCTTGTTAGCATAGTTACAAACTATTTCCTTAAACAGATTTATGAAAACCATACGGCACCGGGGAAAACCAAAGGCTAAAGCTCCCCCTCCACACACACTCACTTGCACATTACCCGCCCCCTCTTCCAAAAACATACGTCCATCCCTCCCTGTCCGTCTCTCTTTCTGAGACGAACCACAGACCATAGTCTTCTAAATGCTGGGACGAGAGCTCCAGGGTAGTTCATGACCAAACTGCAAAAACCTTAAACAAGTGACACACAAAAAAGCTAAAGAACTAAAGAAGAAATTACATGCCAGCCAAACAAAGGATGGACACACACGCAGGGGGAGACCGGCATCTGCGAAAGATGTGCTGTGTAACATACGCTTTTCTTTTGATTGCAATGATTTTTATTGACTTGGCTCCAGGGACTTTGGGACAGAACTTGAAAGAGCAGGATGCTGTATGCAATGCTGAGGGATGCTACTCACTTCACCTTCAACGCAAGAATTTTAGGGAGTCCTGGAAGAGTTGTAAGGATAAAGGGGGCAACCTGGCTACAATGAAGCGACCGGATGAAGCAGCATTGATCCAGGAGCTCCTGTCTAAAGAAGAACGCCGAGGATCAGAAGAGCGCCGGCACAAGATCAGACTCTGGATTGGACTACAGCGCCAACCTCGCCAGTGCTCAGCCACTCGTCCTCTTAGGGGCTTCACCTGGATTGGGGGAGATCAGGAGACGCAGTATACCAACTGGCAACGTGAGGACACGCCCAACGCATGCGCTGCTCCCCGATGTGTGGCCGTTACTTATAATACCACCGACAAAAGTAACAGTGACCAAAACAACTTCAAATGGTTGGACGGCTCCTGCCTTCTGACTGTGGATGGTTTCATGTGCCGCTATACATACCAAGGGATGTGTCCTGCCCTGCAAAGTGAAGGAAAGGGTCCTGCAGTGTACACCACTCCGTTTCAATTGCTTAGTACCCTGCTTACCCATATCCCTTTTGGATCCGTGGCCACCCTGCCTTGTCCAGACAGTACCAAGGGAGACCAATCTGTGCTCTGCGTCCTACATGACGATGGGAGCATTGGCTGGTCCAAGGATGCCCCGCTCTGCTCTGATGCCCCGAAGGACTGGTGTGAGCAGGACAACGGAGGCTGTGAGCACTACTGTGTAAATGCAGATTCTCACTATTATTGTGAATGCTCAGATGACCTTGAGCTGGGAAAAGATGGCAAGAGCTGCCAGCCCTTGGACCCATGCCACAATGCTGACTGCGAATTTGACTGTGAGCCCACTTCTGCTGGATACCGCTGCAAATGTCCAGAAGGCTACCTCCTGTTGCAAGATGGTCTGAACTGCCTTGACATTGATGAGTGCACTCAAAGTCCATGCCCCCAGATCTGTGTCAATGCACCTGGAACGTTTGAGTGCCGCTGCAACGAGGGCTACCAGCTGTCAGAATCTGGAGAATGTTTGGACATTGATGAGTGCAAGGAAGGCAGCTGTGAGCATATCTGTGAAAACATCCCTGGAACCTACACTTGCTTTTGTCATGAAGGTTTCGCTCCTCTAGCAGAGGATCCAGATCGTTGTGGAGACATTGATGAGTGCCAAATCCCTGGCACGTGTGAGCAGATCTGTGCCAATTATGAGGGTGGATTTGAATGTAGTTGTGAGACAGGCTATCAGCTCCAGCCTGACCAGTATTCATGTCTGCCTCCCGAAGAGGAAACTGATTATTACACAACTGTTGACCCTGGTTATGAAACGGACATGGTGACAGATAAACCTCTAGAGTGGCTTACTGAGCCTCCGAGCCTAGAACTGCTTTCCACTGAGGTAGGTTATTTTATGGACTATATTACCCAACAGCAGTCTGACTGGATAGAGCAGTCCTCCAGTTTTTCAAGATCAGATTTGTCCGTGGATGCTACAACCTCAAGAATGCCAGATGACCCAAACATTGAGGATGACACCAACATAATGGAAGAGAGTGGGATGTTATCACGACCTGAAGATGCAGAAAAAAATAAACCTTCAGTGGCTTCATCAGTTTTACCAGAGAGAAAGAAAGATTCTGGGAGATTCACACCTTCAACACCTCAGATGCTTGATGGTCATTTGCCATCTGTCCACAGCCAAGAAGGAAAAATCGGTGACAAAAAGAAACCTGATAGGAGCTGGTTGTTAGTAGCACTACTAGTGCCTCTCTGTGTCTTTATTGTGGTAATGCTAGCACTAGGCATTGTGTACTGTACAAGCTGCGCTGTTGAGCCCAGCAACAAAAACGTGACAGACTGCTACAGCTGGACCACCAATTCTAAACCTGCAAAATCACAGTCTTGAGGACTTTGCACAGGACAAAAATTTTTGTGACTTGTAACACAATTCAAGCATTCAAAAAGGTCTGTCGTGGTTTTGTTATGCAATGTTGGTGAGTTGTCTCAAGGCTTCCAAGATGCATGTATCAGTGTTGGTCTCATTTTGCGGATTCTGAGGAGCAGGGGGAGGGAGGTAAAACTTTGAGAATCTGTGTGAAGGACGGTATAATAATGCAACGACATTTGGTTTTGTATTTTTACTGTAGTTGTGCTAGTGTTTTAATGGAATGGGTCCTAGTGTTGTTCATACATAGTAAAAAACTTGCATGGATCAAATTGTTTTAGATTTGACTCTTTTGGGACTGTACAGCTTTCCACAATTTCTTGTATTACATACTGAATTGGAATGAACATGTAGCTGATGTGACACTATGTTGTCTTTGGTCAAAATTTATTATTATTATTTGTGCCTATAGATTTTGATGTAATATATGCATTTTCAGGAAGGTCATTTTGCTCAGTGACATGTATCTTGGCTTTACAAATGTGATGTTTGTAATATTAAATAAGATTTATAAAAATATTGAGATTAGTTTTTTTTGTGTCAGTTACTTTAAAGTATTTATTTTTTCTCCCAAACCAATTAAATATGTTTTTCAAGTTTGTAATAAAACCAACTGGGAAGTTCTGTTGGGTGAGAATGGCACCAGTGTTGCAGTGTATTCACGCGCTAATCATTCAATTTAGATTGTTACAGCGCCCCCAACCGTAAAATGTCATGTGTAAAAATACAAGTAAGGTACGATGTCATTTTCTGTCAACTTCTGCTAAATTCTTCTGTAGGCCGTCGTCAAAAGTAAACCAACAAACAGATTTGAAGTTAAGCTTCGTGAATTTTATGAAATACAATTGTGAAACAATACATCTACAGTGGTGCTTGAAAGTTTAGAATTTTCTATATTTCTGCTTAAATATGACCTAAAGCATCATGAGAATTTCACACAAGTCCTAAAAGTAGTTAAAGGGAACCAAGTTAAACAAATGAGACAAAATATTATACTTTCTCACTTATTTATTGAGGGAAATATTACATATAAGTGAGTGGCAAAAGTTTGTGAACTTTGCTTTCACTATTTGGTGTGACCCCCCTGCAGCTAAACGTTTCCTGTAAGTCCTGCAGACCGGCATGGAGACATTTTAGCCCATTCCTCTGTACAGAACAGCTTCAAATCTGGATGTCCATGTTGATTGGATTAAGGTCAGGAGTTTGACTTGGCCATTCCAAAACATAAACTTTATTCTTCTTTAACCATTCTTTGGTAGAACGACTTGTGTGCTTAGTCAAGTCAAGTCAGATTTATATATATAGCGCTTTTTACCATGGAGCATTGTCTCAAAGCACCTTTACAATTTGATTGTCTTCTATTATCTACAACCAATCCCAAATTGAGCAAGCCTAGGGTGACAGTGGCAAGGAGAAACATAAGCGTCCCTATGCGTTATGAGGAAGAAACCTTGGGAGGCCTGAGACTCAAAGAGGGACCCAACCTCCCTTGGTGGCATAGATGATAAATGTAAGAATGAAGCTAATTTACCTAAACAAGTCTTATAGTGATAGTTCAAATAAAATAATGTGAAATATACATTTCGTCATTATGTAGTCCGATACCCAGATTTACTCTAGGATCTTGAGTTTAAGCCGGAAAGTCCTTGGCAGCACTTCGTCCCCAGCCAACTGGAGGAGGGAGAGATTTACTGCCCACTGGTGTGGCCCGGGTATAGTGGTGCTGGAGCTGATGACGGAAACAACTTGAGTGGAGTTGAAGCAGATGAACATCATGAACATAATGTGTGGGGCTGGAACTGGTACTGGAACACAGCTCGGAGAGAAAACAGAAAATGTAGTTACTTATTGATTAAAAGCACAGAGTCTATTAACAATCACTGATGCCATGTGTAGCATGAGATTCATCTGCCTAGCAGTGGAAACTAATGCCATGTTTACAAATAATTGAGCCTAGTGGCAGCATGTACAGAGAGAATAATAGTGGGCCAAGCAAAGATCCTTACATGACCAAGGTTGGACAAGTAGGATTTAACCAAGAAAGTGCCAATCCCTTAACACCACAGTATTTTCATGTCAAATGCTGCACTTAAATCTCACAGAACAGGAAAAGAAACACATCCATCATCTGAGGACATTAATAAATCATTTATTACCCTAATTAATGTTGTTTCAGTACTATGATGGGGCTGAATACAGACTTAAATGTTTCATAAATACCATTCCTTTGGAAGTAACTACAGAGCTGCTGATAGACGACTTTTTCTAAGATTTTGGAGAGAAAAGGTAGATTTGAAATTGATCTATAATTAGATATCACAAAGGGTCAAGATTGACTTTCTTAATCAGTGGGTTAATAAGGGGACACTTAAAGAACTTGTGCACATAGCCAATGATAAGGGATGAATTTAAAATAATTACATTTTAAATTCATCCCTTACCTTTGGCTATGTCCCCAAGTCCTTTAAGTTATGGTTGTTGTCTTGCTGCAAGACCCACCTTCTCTTGAAATTCAGTTCATGGACAGATGTCCTGACATTTTCCTTTAGAATTCTCTGATTTATTTCAGAATTCATTGTTCCATCAATGATGGCAAGCCGTCCTGTCCCGGATGCAGCAAAACAGGCCCAAGCTATGATACTACCACCACCATGTTTCACAGAGGGGATAAGGTTCTTATGCTGGAATGCAGTGTTTTCCTTCCCCCAAAAACCAAAAAGTTCTGTTTTGGTCTCATCCATTCACATAGCATTCTTTCAATAGTCTTCTGGCTTGTCCATGTGATCTTTAGCAAACTGCAAATGAGCATCAATGTTGTTTTTGGAGAGCAGTGGCTTTCATCTTGCAACCCTACCATGCACACCATTGTGTTCTTCTGATGGTTAACTCATGAACATTAACATTAGCCAATATGAGAGAGGCCTTCAGTTGCTTAGAAGTTACTCTGGGGTCCTTTGTGACCTCGCCAACTATTACACATCTTGCTGTTGGAGTGATCTTTGTTGGTTGACCACTCCTGGGGAGGGTAACAATGGTCTTGAATTTCCTCCATTTGTACACAGTCTGTCTGACTGTGCATTATTTCAGTCCAAACTCTTTAGAGATGTTTTTGTAACCTTTTCCAGCCTGATGAGCATCAACAACTCTTTTTCTGAGGTCCTCAGAAATCTCCTTTGTTCGTACCATGATACAACTTCACAAAAACGTGTTTGTGAAGTGCAGACTTTGATAGATCCCTGTTCTTTAATAAAAACAGGCTGCCCCCACACACCTGATTTCACCTTCAAATGAAACTACTAATCCTAGAGGTTCACATTACTTTTGGCACTCACTAATATGTAATATTGGATCATTTTCTTCAATAAATAAATGACCAAGTATAATGTTTTTGTCTAATTTGTTTAACTGGGTTCTACTTTTAGGACTTGTGTGAAAATCTGATGATGTTTTAGGTACATATTTATGCAGAAATATAGAAAATTCTAAAGGATTCACAAACTTTCAAGCACCACTGTAAATCAGACATCAGGTAACAAACACGACAGTGCAGATTCCAATATGTTATTTATTTTCTTAAAAGGCAGACATTGTGCAGAAACTATATGTGAAAACGTAAGTGCATGAGATTATTCAGTAGCTTGTGGAACTACATGTAGTAACAGGCTGAAATGGAATGATTTTTGTTGACCTATGAAGTTTCTTTCTTAATACTGGAATAACCTCTGTCCAGAGTATATTATATCACATCCCAAAATTGCTCTATTGGATTTAGATGTGGTGGCTGTGGAGGCTCTTTGAGTACAGTAAACTCACTGTGCTGTTCAAGAAACCAGTTTGAGATGATTTGAGCTTTGTCACAAGACACATAGAAGATGGGTACACTATGGAGATTATGGTCAGCAACAATACTCGGGTAGGCTGTGGCGTTTAAACAAAGCTCAGCTGGTATTAAGGGACCCACAGTTTGCCAAGAAAATGGTGCCCCCCACACCATTACACCACCACCAGTCAACCATTGATACAAGGCAGGACAGATCCATGCTTTCATGTTCATTCATTCACTTTCTTATCCACTTAATCATGGACAGGGTCATGGGGGAGCCGATGCACAGGGTGCAAGGCAGGAACAACCTTAGGCAGGGCACACACACTCGCACACTCACTCACACACAAGTGCCACTTTAGCATAATCAATTAACCTAAAGCATGTCTTTGGGCGGAAAACAGAGTACCCGGAGTAAATCTGAATGTCGCAGCAGAAATCGGGACTTATCAGACTAGGCAACATTTTTCCAATCTTCTTTTGTGAACTTTAGGTGACCCTGTGCAAATTGCACCCTCAGTTACATGATCTTAGCTGACTGGAGTGGCACCCTGTGTGGTCTTCTGCTGCTGTAGCACATCTGCTTCAAGGTTTGATGCGTTGTGCATTCAAAGATGCTCTTCTGCATACCTAGTTTGTATCAAGTGGTGATTTGAGTTAATGCTGCCTTTGTATCAGCTTGAACCAGTCCATTCTCCTCTGATATCTGGCATCAACAAGGCATTTTCACCCAGAGAATTGTTGCTCATTGGAGATTTTCTCTTTTTCGGACCATTCTCTGTAAACCCTACAGATGGCTGTGTGTGAAAATCTCAGTAGATAAGCGGTATTTGAAATACTCAGGCCAGCCCATCTAGCACCAACAACCATGCCATGTTCAAGGTCACTTAAATCATCTTTCGTCCCATTTCTGATGTTCACTTTGAACTTCAGCAGGTCGTCTTCACCATGTCTAAATGCATAAATACATGGAGTTTCTACCATGTGATTGAATTATCAGATTTTTGTGTTAACAAGCAGTTGAACTGGTGTACGTAATGAAGTGGCAGGTGAGTGTATATAACTACACATATATACAGAAAAATTCACATAATTAAAATAAACAACAAACAACAAACAAACTTCTATTTGATAAGTGAGTGTTTGCAGGTTGTGCCATTCTGTAACAAATTTTGTGATGTTTGCTTCACTGTGTCCTGTAATTATCCAAAATTTACAGGCCTTTCTCTGCTTTGTATCTCTGACAGTAAATACATACTTGTCAAACTGTATGCTCTGTTTAGAGCACTGTAATCTGGATTGCATCTGGGTGTCACTGTTCCTGATAGGCTGTTTAGATTTGTCAGCAAAATTTTGATTAGAGTGCTGCTCTGAGTCTGATGCATGTTGCTATGACATTAGTGTGGCTGTATCCTGACTGTGAGAGGCTTCCCCTTGTGGGGTACAGCTGAACGGATGAGATACTGTATATAAAAACAGACTTCTGCCCCAATTTTTTCTTAAATATTTTAATTAAATATTCTTTTCTACAGTTGGATATATCTGTGATATCTATAACCAAATACTGAAGGGGGTGTAAACTGACATGGTGATATATTGTTATTGCCAATGTAGTAGTCCAATAGTTTTTTGTGTGTGTGTGATTTGTGCCAAATATGTGTTATGCTTATATTCTGTACCATTTACGTGAGTAACGTGTGTAAAAATGAACAGTGAAGAGAGTGATGAAACAAAAGCCTCCGATAATTTCCACATGGGTTTGCTAACTGTTAATTTACAAACAGAGAAATTAATAAATATTCCGTGATTATTGCAGCATTCTTGATTGCTTGGCTAAGGTCTATTTTAAAGGAGCAAATTTGAACAATATTGACACAGCTCAAATATTCTTAATTAGTTAAATGTGCACAGATTAATACAGAAGTGATAGATAGGGAGATAGGGTGAGTGTAAGTGACTGACAAGGGCCAAGAATGTATTAGAACATTGTTTTTTGCTTCATGGGGCCCAAAATCCCTGGCAGTGACCCTGGATGAGACTGAATAATATAAAAATATTTACAAAACCTGTATTCTCACAAAGTAAAACAAAAAGTGACTTAGATCAAGAATGATAAAATAGTTCATAGTTTAATAAGTCCAAGCTAATTTTAATTCCAACTTCATATACAGTATTTATAGAATAAATAGGTGTTCTTTTTTGACTGATGTGAGCTGAATCCTTGTCTTCCCCGACATGAATAATTTAGTCGTGTTTCAATATTAAAAATGCATGTCGACGAGGATGGGATTCGAACCCACGCGTGCAGAGCACAATGGATTAGCAGTCCATCGCCTTAACCACTCGGCCACCTCGTCATGCCGACGTGTTTCCGACCTAATCCATAAGTACGGTGTGGTTCAATACTTCCCAATTCCAAAGCATTAAATAGATTGTTTATTTTGTTATTACATTAAATATATAACTATTATAGTATAGCTAACACGAATGTTGTCAACGAAGCTCAAAACACCAAGTACAGCTGCTAACACGTTTTTCTGAACAAACCAGAAACTATGGAGCATATAAAAAGATGCTATAATTTATTTTAACGATTTGTAGTCCTTAAAAGCCTGTATTTAGATTCCAGCGTACACGATTAATGGGTTTACTGTCTACCTAACGTCTCATCATCGCAGAAAGGTACAGTTTAGTCCTACACAGCAGCTACGGGGACCTTGCTATTGTTCACCGCTATTGAGCGCCTCCTGTTTGCAGTACACTGTAATCAAACATGAAATAGGTCTTATTTTCCAAGATACATCCATATGTCAGATGCTGCCCCTCAGAATGAGACCCACAGCATGTGTGTTTACGTGACTTGGGTGGTCCTGTGGAAGCTTTCATTATCTTAAACAGCTTTCACATCATTTTCGTCCATTTAGCTAGCCTACAGAGCTATCATTGCAAAATCAAAGCAGCTAGATTCAAAATGGGTTTGATGGACTCTGTACATAACCTGCAGTTCATCTGAAGACTGATAATGTTACATATTACATCAAAAGAGGGTAATGAGACATTTGTGATACTGGCACTCGTTTGGGATTTCCCATTTACCAACAGACCTGTTCAGCATGTTCATTACACCGGTGTTGAATGTGGCCTGCAGATGGATGAATTCCACGCCAAACCTTTGAAACCACTGTGAGACATATTAAGGGGGAATGAAAGCCTTCGAAATTATAAACTTTAATTTGCACAAATTATTTCAATGCATTTCTATATATCAGTTAAAATGATATTATTGTTACAATTATTATATTTAAGCATAACTCCCCCAGGATTTCCACCACTGAGTATGTTGTGAGTCTTAGTAACTTTGCTATTTAAAGGCCTTCACATGTTCTCTATAGAGGTATAAAGGCTCTACATCAAAACAAAAACTTTAGAAATTAGACTTAATTTTCATAGCTCTGGCTTTATGAATATGAAACCTTCCTAGAAGACAAAGCAAGGCAGCGGGGGAAACACTGTTATGCCTCCTGGTGACAAGACCCAGTGTCTAATCAGACCACACCTGTAATATCTTACAAATCTGCCAGAGACAAAACTACATGTTGAGCAATCCGACATTTCTATCTGGGTGCATAATTTTTTGGTCAGTGAGTGTAAATATTTGATAACCCTATTTTTCAGTCTAATGAATCTTTTATTATTTACTGAATTATAATACTGTGGGACTGTGGTAGCCTAGCGGGTAAGGTACTGGACTATGGAACACAAGGTCCAGGGTTCAAATCCCACCTCTGCCAAGCTGCCACTGTTGGGTCCTTGAGCAAGGCCCTTAACCCACAATTGCTTGGATTGTAAGACTGTATCAGTTGTAAGTCGCTCTGGATAAGGGCGTCTGCTAAATGCTGTAAATGTAAATGTAAATAATACTAGATAAATATTATATTCATAAAGCTAAATTCTCAATAAGGGATGCTGTTATACTTATTTTAAAACATTATAGTTTTGTTTAGAAAGGACATTTTTCTAGGGAGGTTTCATCCCAGGAAAAAATGTACAGTGAATTTCCATAGTAAAACTGTAAATTGCTTGACAGTTTTAATGTGAACTTTCACAGTTTGACCATGAAGTTCACAGTTCTACTATGAATTTTTGATGGTAATTTGGCCACTTCATGGTTCTACTGTGAAATTTCATAGTACAACTGTAAACTTGGTGGACTATGAACAGAACGTGAATTATTTCGCAGTTGTACTATGAATTTTGGTGGTAATTTGGTAACTTCAAAGTTCTACTGTCAAATTTCACAGTACATTTTTTCCTGGGATGTTTCCTTTTTTGTTGTTTATATGCTATGTTGATTGAAAAAAAACCTTTTTGAGTGCCTTATATTGCCTTGTATATTTTTTTCGTTGTGTTTTTGTATACTTGTATATTGTATCCTGCGCACTGAATTGGATTTGTGTAGTTTCGTGCAATTGAAAAAAATAAACATTAATTCCCCCAAAATGCGTATTTCATATCCTGTTGCGTGTCTTCCGGCCATACGTAATGTGTGTTACGCCTTAAACTGACTTTTACCGCTATTTTTTGAACTTCGGTGCTGCAGGGCAAGTCGTGCGGGTGTTTAACTTTTAAGCTAAAGTTATCTACACTTTAATTTTCACAACAAGAACTGTTTTAGTTCTTACGTGTATTTTTTTAGCTCTATTTGAAACCATGGCGACTCCTCCTAAAAGAATATGCTCTAGTCCAGACCTCAACAACAGTTTTGACAAGAGAGTGAAGAAGGTCTCGATAGAGGGAAATATAGGTAAGATGGTTTAAATGTAACCGGTTAATTATTACATTTGCTGCTTATTTAATTGATGTTATTGTTTAAGTGGCTCCTGATGAAGTTCTAAGCGTTACTACGCCTCTAAGCTTAAGTAACACTTATTAAGCTTGTTTATAAGAGTTACTGTTACGCCTTTGGCGCCAAGTTGAAATACGCGGGATAGATGAATGAATGGACGGTATTAAATCAGAACAAAATGGCACACAATTATTTACTTGCTCTATTTTTTGACACAAATACCCTTTTGACATTACTTTTTACTCCTATGATTTAAGGATTTTTTTTATTTTCTAGGACGAGCCTGTAGCTTTAGCTGTACAAAGCAACAGTTTGTAATCTTATGACGATGCTGTCTAAATAAATTAACTAGCCAAATTGCATATAGACCGGTTGTTAAAGTTTGTTTTTAATTCAAAATTAAAATGTAGAAAAACAGAACAGAGAAACAATGTAGCTAATGTAAAGTAATAAACACAGCATAGCAGTAGCAGGGTGGATGTTACGAGTAAAAATTCATATCACGGTATTTTCCACTATCAGTACGATAACGATATAATATTATTATATACCGAAAAAAATCAGATCGATTAGACCATTGTGTTTTTATTTTTAATAAAGCCTGAATGCCATTCAAAAGTAGTCATAGTAAACAAAAAGTCAATACATAAGATTGAGTAATTTTAGTAGAAGCCTTACATTAGTTTGCCAGTTGCATTTTAATGCGTTATTGTGTGGGTGGAGGAGCTGTTTCTGGGTTTATCACAGTATCCACAGTATAGAAAAGTCCATATCATGGAACAGGGTCATACCTGATATGCATCGTATCATTTACATTCACAGCATTTAGCAGACGCCCTTATCCAGGGCGACTTAGAATTGAAACAACCTTACAATCCAAGCAATTGTGGGTTAAGGGCCTTGCTCAAGGACAGGCAGCTTGTCAGAGGTGGGATTTGAACCCTGGACCTTGTGGTCCATACCTTGTGGTCCACTAGGCTACCACAGCTCTAAATAGTAGACATAATTACATGTTATTATAGAAACTGATCGAATAACTAAACGGGAGGCGGTGATACAGCAACATCTGCCATTAAAGTATTGACAGTGTGCTCTATATTTAAAGAAAACCCTGTCATGCCACAGGTATACCCTGAACAGGGTGCCTGTTAAACACAAGGCTAACATGGGTGATGCTGATAGATGATCCCCTGACTGGCCTTCTCGCTCAGACACCCAACTGTGCATTGGTGAATGATGCCTGACTCAGCCTTAAGGCATCACCATTACAGGAACCCAGGTTACTGGGTTGGTGGGTTAGTGAAACCATATCCTTCTGACTGGAGATTACCTTTTTTTAATTACATCTGTGTGTTTACTTTCTGTGGGATTAAAATGAACTGCACAGTAGTGGCCCAGTGATAAAGTCTCTAGACTACTAGTTAGAAGGTTGTGAGTTCAAATCCCAGCTACCACTGTTGGGCCTTTGAGCAAAGACCTTTAACAGGAACTCCTCTCTAAAAAGGGGTGTGTCCTAAATGCTGACGTCAGTGGTGAATTCATTGTATGTCACATGACCATTCTGTTGAAATTCTGAGTAAAATGAACTTGTCTGTTTGTTACATAGCCGCAGGGAAGTCAACCTTTGTGCGCTTGCTGGAGAGAGAATCGGAGGAATGGGAGGTGATCCCAGAGCCCATTGGGAAGTGGTGCAACGTTCAGACTATGGATAATGAGTATGAGGTATGGGGTACTTCTGTTCCACTGCAAGTTCTTAGATACTTTGTGTTTTATATTCAGCCATACACAAAATAAGTCAGAGCAGTAGAGGTACATGCCGATTAAGGGAGTTTTCACAGCCAGGTCAAGGATGGAACAGAAAACTAAGCTATTCTCGAAAAGTTGTACATCAAATCGGACCATGACACAGTGATTAAATCTGTTTAATGCAAATATCCCAGTTTTGTATCCCGTACCACAGATGGACAAATCAGTAAGTGTGAGTAAGTGAATAAATATGCATCATTTGGAGTGCTGCTGTAGAGTGTTGGCAAAAAAAGAGCTGCGTTCAAAAACAGCGGTGTTTTATGGCTAGACATTTTTTTCCAAATGACAACCGATCTAGGGCTAGAGGGGTTGTTTTATTTCAGTAATCCCTTTCCAGTGTTGATTTATTTTGTGGTGACAAAGTATTAAAAGGCAGTGTTTTTTCTTTCTGTCTCATGTCATCTGCAATCAGTATTTCTGGATTGGAAAGTAGAATAGTTGGCTAATGCTGGCCAGTACAAGATTTATAACCACTCCACTTAATAATTAATAATATTGTTTTCTGTTTAATCTATCGTAGTCAGTGTGTGTGTGTGTGTGTATATATGTGTGTGTGTGTGTTGTGTGTGTGTGTGGTGTGTGTGTATATGGTATGTATGGGTGTATATATATATATATATATATATATATATATATTATATATATATATATATATATATGTATATGTATATATATGTGTGTATATGTATATGTATATATATATGTATATGTGTATATATATATGTATATGTGTGTATGTATGTATATATATATATATATATATATATATATATATATATATATATATATATATATATATATATATATATATACACACACAGACTACGATACGATACGTTCCGACCCCACAATCTGATTGGCTGAGGGACGCTCCAGCTGTGCCATTATTGCACTCTGACCGACACTCTATAAGTATTACTCTGTGGCATACACGCGTAACCTAGCAACGACGCCCGTTGTTAAAGAGTAAAACACTGCCGACAATGAAAGCTATAATTAGTTTATAAAATCTATTGGTTTTGAAAACAATTTCAGTTTGGAAGATGAAGCTATTAATGACCAACCTGAGCTAAAGGTTTATCACCTTTAGGATTTGGAAGCGCTGGAAAAGTGAAATGAAGTCAGTATGTTAAATCAAACGTCCCGGCTCTTAATGGATTCACAGCTCATCACTCACAAAGACGTCGTTTGCTGGAATTAAACTCGCAGTCTTTCATTAAACACCATCCGCGGCTGACGAAAGTTCATTGATCTGCTGATGCTCTATTAGTCTGCCGGTACATTTCTGACTGATAAGATTAACATTAAGAGCTTCATCATACAAATTTATAATCGCTTATCAAACGGGATCCTAGACTTTCGTTATAACACCGGGATCTCACTCCGATTTGCTTCAGTCAGTAGAATAGTGTATCTTAGTAACAGCCTGCCTTATAAACCCAACCCATTCTATTTACTGAATAAACTTTATTTTTAATAAATTAAACCTTACCAATCGATATATTTGTGTTTATTGTCTGTATAATTAACAGTTATTGGTCATTCTGTTCCTCGACTTCAATGATTGTAGGGCTTAGCCGCAGGGTAACAATAGAATGGAACTATTTTACCTCACAGGGTGATGAAAATTTTTTTTTTCCATCCTTTTTATCTTAAAATCTGACAATAAATGGCGATAATGAAACTGTGGTATAATCGCAGTAATACACGAGAGGTGGTGCTTTAACGTGAGATACTGGCACAGGTGTTCTGATCTTCCATGCCCGTGCCAATATCTCACCTTAAAGCACCACCTCTCGTGTATTATTGCTGAAATATATAATATATTTTATTTTAATTATTATATTTTCTTTAAATATCTTAGCTTTGTTAGTTTTTATTTAGCTTATGTCTATTTAAACAATTACTATAAACCTTTTAACTAGGTAGCTTAGTTGAAGTCTTATGTATAACATCTAGGCTGCCCAAGGAGGATGGGTCCCTTTTTCAGTCTTGGACTTCCCAAGGTTTCTTTCTTATAACGTTTAGGGAGGTTTTACCTTGCCACTGTCACCATAGGCAAGAAAATCCAGACTTTTTTTATCACGTATAAATGTAAAACATTTGTTTTAACATGTAAATGTTGACGATATAGACCAAAACGTAATTATCAGTCAATCAATGTTACCATAGGCTTGCTAAGTTAGGGCTTTGGGCAAGTCCAATCAGCTTTATTTCTATAGTGCTTTTTACAGTGGAGCATTGTCTCAAAGCAGCTTATCTTTTTGGAAGATATATTAGGAAGAGTATAATAAAATAGAGAATATAAATGCTATAGGGTAAGGCAACAATGAAGAGAAATATTTAATAGAAAATTTAAAGCTGCTTTGAGACGATGCTCTGTTTAAAAAAAAAAAAAATGCCATAGAAATAAATCTGACTTTGACTTCATTGAGTCTCTGCCTAAACAATTGCTTGATGTCCTTAGGAGCTCAGCACATCTCAGAAGAGTGGAGGCAACCTGCTGCAGATGTTGTATGACAAGCCCACCCGCTGGTCCTACACGTTCCAGACCTACGCGTGCCTAAGTCGTGTTCGTGCCCAGATTAAACCCCCGTCTGCTAAGCTACAGCAAGCCGAACATCCGGTCCAGTTCTATGAGCGCTCCGTCTACAGTGACAGGTACCTGCCAAATGATTAAGTTAGGCAAAAATGATGCATTTTACGTGATAGGATTGTCATTTGTCACCTCCAGTGGTGTAGCCTACATGATAAGCAGGTATATGTTACTACAGTTGTAAAATAAAATTTGGATTAAAGAAAGATCATTAATACTAAAACCTGAACGGCTATGGAATTGAAGCTCATTTCTCATTAGGTTACTGACAAAGAAAAGTTACATTTTAGCCAGTCTTTTCCTGGCCAGGTCATGGGGGCTTTTGTGCTTGTTCCCAGAGAACATGGGGCACAGGCATAAATGTGCTGAAGCAATGAAAGCCCTTCACAGGGCTGAATTTTCAACACTGTATTTTATAATACAGTGTTGAAAATTCAGCCCTGTGAAGGGCTTTCATTGCTTCAAGCTTTGTGCTGATGATTCTGGCCAACTGGTTAATGTATAAGTGCTTTAAACAATAAGGTTGACTCGGGGGGCGCTAGTGAGCCGGCAATGGAGTAGGACGCACTGCGAGGGGCTCCTGCCTAACTTTCTTTAAAAAAAATTTTTTTATTGCGCGTTATGCTATATATACTGTATAAAATCGGCGTTTGAAAAAGCAGAAAAGACTAACCCGGAAGAGCCGGTACGAGTAACAAATATCTTATCTATGGCCACTGGTCTCCGAAAGTTCAAGTTACGATGGGACGCGAGTAGTAGTAGGCCTAAAAACCCTGCGTCACATTGCTCCGATTCACCCACCTGGCAGTTCATTTATTCACCTGACGGGACAATGGACACCGGGCCTTGAAAGCAGATTATCCTTGCCTCAGTTAAGTGTCAGCGCACCAGAGACGTACTACGACGGGGCGCACACACGCGGACGAATTCACTCAGCGTGGGCGCGCGAAATGGACATGTCAGAACCGGGCTTGGATTAAAGTCGGAGCTGAAGAATAAATTTGCCGAAGAATTCAGCGCTCTTAAAAATGGAACTAAAGGACCTTAAGTCCGAAAATTGGTGAACAAACACAACGGCTATCCGCACGGAAATGGAGGCTATGGGGAAAGACTATCAGTGGCGTGGAAGAGGGGCTGTCGTCGTGCTCGGCTCTGTACTCGACGTTTTCAGATCTGGACAAGCCTTCTGGAACGAATTAAAAACAACAAGAAAACTGAGATGCCACTGTATATTGCTGATACTCTCTCACTCTGTTAATTAATGACCAATTTCCCTTGACTTCCAATGAAACGTAATGTAACCAAAAGGGGGGGGGGGGGGGGGGGGGGGGGGGGGGGGGGGGGGGTGTCATAAATAGCCAAGTATGTGCTGAAGTGGCAATAAAATCCAAAAAACCAAAAGTCAAGAGTTATTTATATAGCGGCTGTTTACACAATGGAGCATTGTCTCAACAACTTTACAAGGTCTTATTTGAAACAGGATTAATAAAATCACGTCCCAATCCCAAATTGAGCGAGCCTAGGGCGGACAGTGGCAAGGAAAAACTCCCCTAGTTTCTAGGAAAGAAACCTTGGATGACCAAGACTCACAAAAGGGACGCCAACCTCCTTGGTCGGCGTAGTAGATGATAAATCTAAGAGCGAACTAAAGTCATGGAAATCCCAAAAACCAAACTAATTTGTAGCAAAGGGGTGTATACCATCTTCTTCAGAGTAGACTACGCCATTGCTAGTTGTCTTATTTGAAAAGGAATTACTAATCCAAGTGGTCTTTATTTTCCAGATATATTTTTGCTTCGAGCCTTTTTGAGTCTGGCAGTTTGAATGAGACCGAGTGGGCCGTCTACCAGGACTGGCATGGCTGGCTTCTCTCTCAGTTTGAGTCTGAGGTTGAGCTTGATGCAATAATCTACCTTCGTGCTGATCCAGAGGTATAGTGTGTTTGGGCATTTGCATTATACACAGATGAGCCAAGACGTATTGACTACTCGCAGATCAAATGCAGAATAATGTCGATTATTTGGTTACAAACTGCGCATGTCTGGGTCTGGGATCAGATGGAACAGGGAACAGTTGGTTCTTGGTGTTGATGTGTTTGATGTGGGATAAATGGGCAGGTGTAAAAGGACTGAGCAACATTGACATGGTCCCAAATTATGGCTTGGTGACTGGGTCAGAGAATTTGAACACCTGCCATCTAAACCTGTATTGCTGCAGACATGTTTGGCTCATCAGTGTATATGTGCTTAATAATTGTTTCTCGCAAGTTCTCCTCAAAAGGGGGGCGTTTCATTTCGCATATAAACTGTTATAAGCTGTTTATGTGGCTATCCATGAAACAATGGATGTAGAGTACCTTTGAAATCAGTTACTTGTTGTGTTGCAGAGATGTATGCAGCGTCTCAAGATCAGGGGTCGAGAAGAAGAACTAGGCATTCCTCTGGAATATTTGGAGCAACTTCACTATAAGCATGAGTGCTGGCTCTACAACAGAAGTACAAAGTGAGTCTCCTGCCTCCTATAGTGAAATGCATCCTAATAGAGAATTTGGTGGTTTGTTTCATTCTGGAATGTGCTTTACTAGGCCTTTGTCTGTTTTGTTACAGCTGGTTTATTTAGGAAATTAAAATGCAGTCCTGGCACTTGTTAGGATTAATAATTACAGGTATATGCCATTTAATGACTGTGATTCTGTGAAACAGATCGTTGACCGAAGTGGTCATTGACTGTACATTACCATAGTCACATGATCTTTATGCTACTGTGATGAAAATAATATGACGCAAGCCAAAACTGCATCGACAGACAATATTACAAACAACTCAGATCAGCCGGATGAAACAGAGACTCAACAAGTGAATGTGAACCAGTTTATATAGTTATAGGTTATAGGAGAGAATATGCAGTAGAGCAAAAAAGTATGTACCTACGATGAAAATTACAGACACCTCTCATCTTTCTAAGTAGGAGAACTTGCACAATTAGTGGCTGACTAAATACTTTTTTGCCCCGCTGTACAGGCTGTGGGGGGGACAAACAAAATAGTATTACTTACAATAGGACAGACCCAAACACTTACAAATACCATTTACAGCTTGTTACAAATAAATATCACAATGACAGACTTCATCACTTAAACTCCCACCTCTGCTCGTGGATCCACAGCGTTGATTGGCCCTTGAGGTGATCGCATTGAATGTTTATGGCTGGAGATAAAAGACTGATTTTTATTTCCTATTAAAATGTATCAGAATTGTTAGGCCTTCGGCCGTTAAAGTGAATGGACGTTGATCAGATGGTAACTGAAAAAATAAATAAATGTGTGCTGGTCAGTGGACACTGAAATTGGACAATATCACAGGACTTTGCAGGTCAGCCAAGTTATCCATCAAAGTTGTCAAACCATTTCTTTATGGATTATGTTTTAGGGAGTCATGGCAGTTGAGTACAGCCCATTCACTCATGAACCTGTTAGCAGTCGGTGTGGTTGAAGTAAGAGATCAGCTCTTGGGTTTTTGGGCACTGTGCTTCAAGGGGTTATTGCTGGATCGGATTTATTAATCTGATTTCTAGACCTTAATCCAATCTGGAAAATTTGAAAGTAATTTGATTATGATTGAATTATTAAGTGCATGCATACGCATTACGCACTCAATCATTTTCACATCCGCTTAATCCACTTTTGGGTTGTGGGGAGCTGGGGCCTAACTGGCAGCACAGTAACCAATTCTAGTCAGGGCACACACACTTGGACACTTTAGAGATGCTAACTGACATCATTGACACGAGAGAGGAAACTTGAGTACCCAAAAGAAACCCACATAGACATGGAGAGCAAACTCCTCACAGATTCTGGACCAGGAGTCAAGCCAGGGATGTCTGGAGCTGCGAGGCAACAATACTACTACTATGTGTCACCCATGTTACGTCATTTCCTGTCAACTGCTGCTGTATCAGTGCGGTAACACTGCTGTCATCCTCAGGGTTGATTTCGAGTACCTGAAGGATATCCCCATTCTGGTGCTGGATGTTAATGACGACTTCAAGAATGACAGAATTAAGCAGCAGGCGGTCATGGACAAGGTAAATGTGAATCTGGAACTACTTTACTCTCATTGCTATTTTGATTATTAGGAATGTGCAAAAATGGGGTGTAACCTACAGTCTCCGCTCCTGTAGATGTCGCAGTACAGTGTTTTGACTCAATTTGACTGCTGAATTATCAATTTGATGTAAAGTATTAAGATGACTCGGATTGTTAACATAACTTATTTCAGCTGTTTATATTTACAGTGAACTATGTGGAATCTAAAAATATATCACGATATGCATCGTATCATTTACATTTACAGCATTTAGCAGACGCCCTTATTTAGAGCGACTTACAATTGGTACAGTCTTACAATCCAAGCAAGGGTCTTGCTCAAGGACCCAACAGTGGCAGCTTGTCAGAGGTGGGATTTGAACCCTGGACCTTGTGGTCCATAGTCCAGTACCTTAACCGCTAGGCTACCACAGTATCACAATGCATCGTGACATAATCGTATCGTAATGCGTCTCGTATCAAAGTCCTTTTGATTACATGATTTGTAATTAAGAAGATTGTACACATTTCAAGCAAAATGCCAAATAGAAGCCTTTTTGCTAGTGGACTCAGACTTTTGGCATCAACTGTATGTGTGATATGCAAGTTTATTTACCCCATTCCATTTATTTACAGGTCAACGAATTCCTGAATACGCTATAACATCATACAGCAACCCACTCTGCGATGGACAACTTGATTGGCAAAAATGTTTACTTTTTAAGACAGTTGTTTTCGCTTTTGTTTTTGCATGTTTTTCTCACTCACATGTACCTCAAGGGTGACTTGTACAGCAGTTTTGTAAATTAAGAGGGTCATGTGACATCAACTTGGTATACATATATCTTTCACGTCATATTTTTTAATTATGGTAGCAAATGGAGGCATTGAGCCCCATGATTTAAGATTGTACATATGTGATAATTAAATTGCTTTTTATATTTTGTTTGTGTTTGGGTGCTTTCCATTTTGAACTGCATGACACTTTTTCACCAGTAATGTCTGTAAAAAGCAGATGCTTTACAATGCAGTAAATTGTTTTACTCTACATGGTGATTGTGATTAAGCTCCAGTTTACATGTACAGTAAGCCTGATGTGTGCATTGCATGTACTCAGTAACTGACAGTAGCCCATCTGATGCTCTGAGCTAGGTACTAACCTCTGTCAACTCCCAAGAAAAGGGACCACATTAGAATAACACCTGGGCAGATAGTTGAGTGGTGAACCATTTTCATCAAAGCAGTAACACTGACGTGGCAGCGTGTTCGTAGTTGTGCAGTTCATCTTTTACTATGCACCTTGAGTCAAAATTATACACATCCCTGATCAGTGCCACAACAATGTTGACTGAATACATTTGGTTGGCTATTTCACTTCAGCAGCTCCTGTGGTTCAGAGATAAGAGTCAGCTGTTGGACAGCATTTCCATAGGATCTGGGTTATGTGTTTGTATTTTGGGTGGTGCGGTTAAAAACTTTAAGGTGGAATGTTGATCCAGAGTTTACCTAAGTGCTGGAATCCTGCATGATCCTGCCCAGGGTAAGTGGAGGTAAAACTGGACGTCTTGCTTTACACCACAACCCTGACCAGGAAAAGAAGATGAAAATTGAACATGTCAGCTGTTTAAAATACAGCAAGTCATGCTGCTGCTCCTGATACTCCTACTAGCAGAGCACATGGTTTTGTATGATCAGAATTATCTACCATAGAAGAAGGGTGCTTTAAAGGACTTTGAACGTGGCATTGTTGGTGCTATACAGGCTTGTTTGGGAAATTCAGAAACTGCTGATTTACTGGGATTTTCATGCACAGCCATCTCTAGGGTTTACAGAGACAGGTCCAAAAAAGAGAAAATATTCGGTGAGCAGGAGTTCAAAAATGCCGTGTTGATGTTAGAGGTCAGATTAGAATGGCCAAATTAGTTCGATCTGCTAGAAAGGGAACGGTAACTAAAATGAGTCTTGATTTGTCCAGAATTTGGCATAAACAACATGAAAGCATGGCTTCATCCTGCCTTTTATCAACAGGTCAGGCTGGTGCTGGTGGTGGCTTAATGGTTAGGGGGAAATTTTCTTGGATGCCATAATACCAACTGAGTATTGTTGAAATGCCACAGACAACCTGTGTATTGCTGCTGACCATGTGCATCCCTTTATGCCACACTGTATCTGTCTTCTGATGGCAGGATAACACACCATGTCACAAAGCCCAAATCATCTCAAACTGGTGTCTTGATTATGGCGGTGAGTTCACTGCACTCAAATGGACTCCACAGTCACCACACTCAATCCAATACTACTCCTT
The DNA here is from genome assembly GCA_025084515.1 of Ancistrus triradiatus. Classification (NCBI taxonomy): domain Eukaryota; kingdom Metazoa; phylum Chordata; class Actinopteri; order Siluriformes; family Loricariidae; genus Ancistrus; species Ancistrus triradiatus. Next base: position 186,730 of record JAJAGP010001384.1, read on the forward strand.
TGGGATGTGGTAGAATGGGAGATTCATATCATGGATGTGCAGCCGACAAAGCTGCAGTAACTGTGTGTTGCTATTGTGTCAATATGGACCAAAATCTCTGGAGAACGCTTCCAGAACCTTGTTGAATCCGTGCCACAAAGGATCCAACCTGGTACTAGTAATGTTTACTGGGTACTCCAATTGCCTCCCACATTCAAAGACGTTTTGGTTCATTGGTCATGTGACCCAAGTGTCTGACTAGTATCGATGTATCCTTTCTGCTTTCAGGAATAGCCATTAACAAACTAAACAACTAAATCCAATCCAGTTGAGAGACGCTTAAATCTGGAAGTGTATGAGGTACGGAACAGGCTTTGCATGAGAAGACCAGGCAAGACAGCATTGCAGAAGTCTTGATACCAGAATTATTCTTATTTCCTTTAAAGGTTTTCTGTCATTTAGAACATGAACAAAACGTAAGCTTTCTTATCAGACTTGGAATTCAGACCGTTAAAGAGCTGTACACGACAACGTTTTTTTATGTGTTATAAGCGATTTAACCAGCAGGGGCACTAAAGCAATTGATATGCTGTGACGCTGGAGGCGGGGCTACATAGTTTGAAAGTGGCGGGTAGACTGAAAGGAAACCGCTGCGCCGAGACACAAGATATCCGTTTTTGTTTTCTTGGCTGTTTTTAGAGGCAACAGAGGTGGAATTAATTTGTTGTTCAAACTATTGTACACACTAACAGCGTTTCTAGACTTACATAAGCTATTTTATGTTCTGCCGAAGATAACAGACAGTTCCTCCGCACCGTTAGCGTCTTGACTCGGGTAGGTAATTTAAAACTCTGAATATTCCGGCCTTGATGCTAAACTGGCTAAATATAGCTGACTAAAGGTTTTGCTTTACCGCTTTCCTGTAGTAATATGAGTATCAAGTATGATAAGTTTTATACAAAGCCAAACCTTTATACAGCGTTGTCTTTGCGTCGTTTCTTTGATTGTGCTAGTTTGACTTAGCTTTAGTAGTCTATGGCTGTGTTCCAAACCGCACACTAGGGCACTAACTGCACTAAGCAGTTCGTTGTTCCTTACGGTTGAACTCGTTGTATTCACCAGAGACAACCCTTGTTCATGTCATGAAGAGAAACAATTTTCATGCGCTGTCTGCTACTTTGGTTATAGTTAATTATCCGTTTCTTGTTTTTAATTTGCAAAAGTGTTAATTAAACGGATCCAGTGCAAACCTTGATGATGCGTTTAACTGTATTGAATAGGATCCTGGCTGGAACACTGGGCCCTTTATCTAATAAAAAATGTATAGAACGCTGTGACCTGCATGTGATGTAGGCTGTTATTTAAAAAAAAAAAAAAAGTTTTAATCCTGCTTTTGTTGGTCAGTGTTGCTAGGGGACACATGCACTTGTCTCTGGCGTGCATTTGGAGAAGGCTTAAGTGAAATCAAATTTATTTATATAGCGCTTTTTTTTAAACAATGGAGCATTGCCTCAAAGCAGCTTTACAAATTTTTAGGCCAGCAACTCCGACTGAGCAAGCCTAGGGCCACAGTGGCTAGGAAAACCTAATTAAATATGATGCAAGAAACCTTGTGAGGAACAAGATTCAAAAGGAACCCGACATCCAAGGACAGCCTTGATTTTAGGGATGCACCGATGCCACTTTTTTTCCTTCCAATACCTGATGTTCAAGTATCTGCTGATACCAAGAGATCTGATTAGCATGCAATAATAGAAAAAAGAATTACTGGTTGAGGGGATGATCTGCTGTCTGGCCTCCCTGACTCGGACACAGCCAGTCGGGCCTGTGAGTGGTGTTTGATCTGGCCGGAAGGCACTGCTGGGACCTACAACCAGGTCACCAGTGTGGTGGGGTAGCATATCAGACTGCTGCATCCCCCGAGCATCTACCATGGTCTTGTATTTAATCAGTAATGGCAACGAGTGGAATTACCTGCACTTAATAATGCGAACTACAGAAAATCTGATAATCAGGTAATGGGGAACATCCAAAACCATTGGGCAATAATTGGGATTTCTTCTTTGCAACTAGTCAGTAATGTTACAGAAGATTGTGATGTAAACTACAAACTTTAATAATTAAATGTCAAAATTTTTCATTTCCTTGAGCACAAAACGAAAAGCCATTTCACAGGTGCAGCATTTAATTCCAGGCTTTCTAGGTCCAGTGAGAAATACATACTCTTTGATAGTTCCTTTGTTTGTTCATTCGTTCATTTTCTTATTCTCTTAGTCAGGGTCATGGTGAAACCTGATGCCTAGCTGGTAGCATAAGGCAGGACCAACCCTAGGCAAAGGTAGGCTTTGCGGTGGCAGGGTGGGTAGCACCATCGCCTCACAGCATGAAGATTGCTGGATCCCCAGCAATTGTAACATAATGGGTAACGAGAAAGAAGAAAACCTAGCAAAAACAACAGCTGCCGGCAAAGAAATTGCCTGTTGCTATGCCCCACTCACGGATGTCCTGTACAGAGTCGGAACACTTTGCCAAAACACATGGCAGAAGGAATGGAGCCGAACAAGCTACACACAATCAAACCATGGCTTGAGAGGATTCTTATTTATTACCCATTAAAAAGACAAGACCAATCAGCACTAACAAGATGTCGCATAGGCCATGCAGCCCTAACACACCGCCACCTCCTCCTTGGAAGATGCGCCATTCTGTCATACCTGCCTTTCACAACTAGTCTCTTAATAGACTGCCCTGCAACCCACGACACCCGGAAGAAATACTATAAAGATGACAATATGAAAGATCTGTTTGTTCGAAACCCCCTGGGAAAGATTCTGAACTTTTTGAACTATCTAAAGGTCAAAGACCAATTGTAATGCCATTTTTGATCCAAACTTTTCGTTAGTAATAGAAACATTTTGAACCTATTCAATGCCATGTACATAGTCTGCATGTCCTCCCCTTGTCCATGTGGTTTTACTCCGGGTGTTCTGGTTTCCTCCCACAGTTCAGACATGCAAGAAATATGAAATTACCCGCAACCATTTTTGTTATTGAACTTGTAGTGATGAAATGTGTATCAGTGTAATCTTGTTTCTGTCATGAATGTTGCCAAGTGTGCTGATGTGATGTTAAATAAGCCAAATCAAACCCTAGATAGGGTGCCAATCCATCAGCTCTGTGTAAATAACCCCAAACAAAGCTAAATCTCTTAGAATAAGCTGACCTGGCAACCGCGTTTGGTTCCGCTAGCCACTCGGGGTGCATGTGCAGACTGAGATACCTGCAGAAAACTGTAAAGGGCACTGTATTATTACCATGTGTTGTATTGATGTTAGTGATTTGAAACACAGCCTTTTAGCAATTCTCTTGAATATAAAATATGCAAGTGCAATGCATATTGTGGGGATTTTTTTTTTTTTTTAACTTCCACCCTTTCTCTCCATTTAGCATGACCAAGGAGGAGGACAAAGTGATACCAGTGCGAGTAGCTCTGCGATGCCGGCCTCTGGTGCCCAAAGAGCTCAACGAGGGATGCCAGAACTGCCTTACATTTGTGCCTAATGAGCCACAGGTCCCTTACACACTGCATTTAATCAAAGCATTGATTCAACAAAAATAAGTCACATTATTCAAAATGCTGGCATGTTTAAATAATCTGTCTTGGGTAATGGCATTGATTATTATTCCAAATGGAACTGTTATTGCCTGTAAAAAGTTTACTTCCAGGTTTGTTTTGTTGACAAGATTTGAGCTTTTGAGGCTTAAGGGTGTGTTGTACAACATCACTATTGTAGACATGCCAGTAGGGCAAAGACATTAGTGATTTCACAGCCAGCATTCAATTACTGACTATTTATTTTGGGATGGAAAAATTGATTGACAGCTTTTGAATTGTTCTTAAAATATTTTAATCGTGGGCTAAACTGAAGTGTTGCTTAAAGTTACATAACAGGAGCTTACCAGAAATGATCCAGTTGAGAGATTGACATGGGCTCAATAAGTAGGTGTATAGCTAGCACAGGAACTATACAGGCTTACACCAGCGTTTAGAAACTATACATGTATATAAAAGATTATAGGATACAACATGATTGTGCATAAGAAGAAAGACTTTGGTGTGTGAGGCCCTCCTGTTAATGATAATTGCTTAGCAGCCATGTGAACGAAGTTCAGGTATGACTGCAGTATTTCCTTTAAACGCGCTACAGCAATGACACATCCTGCATCTCAGTAGGCTTTTGAGTACTAAGTTAAAAATCATAAAACAAGTGGGTTTGGGTGTAGCTGCTGCTGCTTGCTTGGTAAAAAAGGCCTGCAGCCCCAAAGGGTTAGTGATATGGACAAAATCACAGAGTAGCTTTACGTTGCAATATTGTACTTTTGAAAGAAATTTTACATGGTATAAAATCATTCAATAAATTGCTCCTTGAAAAGCGTAAATCACATTTCTTAATATTTAGAATTAGTTTGTAAACCAGTCTAACATGCAGAATAATGCAAGTCTAAAAACAGAATGAGTCACACAGACAATCAAACATGCAAAGCCTTTGCATTTAAAGATAGTATTGTTTTGCACCGATAGCATGAAACACAATTTTGAATAAAAGTATGATTGCTCTGAGGTATTGCACTAAAAACAATATGATTAGTATACTGTAAGTGGTTCCATCATCGTTGACCAATTTTAACTCCGACTATGTGGAGTTCGAAGTTCTAATGGCCCAGGGAAAGAAACTGTTCTTAAATCTGTTTGTCTGGCTCTTAATACACCTGTACCATCTGCCAGGAGGCAAGCGGTTGAACAAATGGTGACCGGAGTGGAAGGGGTCCAGTCCTTGATTATACTCTTGGTTGTATTGAGGCACCAATAACAAGAGGGAGGGCAGAGGGCAGCCAGTGATTCTCTGGGCCGATAACCTTTTTCTGCGCTGATTTCTTATCAGCTGTTGAGTGTCCTTCATACCACACTGTGCTGCAGTATGGCAGTGTGCTCTTGATCGCAGAGCAGTAAAAGGCTAGTAAATGAATTGTTCATTCACAGTACACTGAAATTGCCTTTTTTAAATCCCTGCCCTTGTGTTGGCTGACCAGATGAGATGCTCTGTGATGTGGGTTCCAAGGAATTTGAAGTTGGAGACATTCTCTAAGTGGTCTCTGTTGATGTAATAAGAAGTCTGCTCTATGCCTCCTGTAGTCAATGATAATCTCTTGCTTCACTGGTGTTGTGTACCAGATTGTTTATAGAGCACTGCTCTGTCAGCTTCTGTATCTCATCCCTGTACACAGATTCATCCCCTTTGGTTGTGAGACCAATCACTGTAATATCATCTGCAAATTTTTTAATGATGTGGTTAGTGGGTCAGATGGGAGTAAATTTTTAGGTGTACAGAGCGTAAAAATGCGGAGCCCTGTGGAGACCCAGTGCTGAGCAAGAGGGTGGAGGAGTGGTGGGGGCCAGTTCTGATAGGTTGTGGGTGGTTTTGTAAGGAAGTCTTTCATCCAGGCACAAATTTACAGCTTGTCGACTGGTACCTCAAGGATGATTGTGTTGGAGCTATAGTTCCCAAAAAGTATCCTTGCATAGCTCCTCTGTTGGTCCAGATGGTGCAGTACAGTGTGGAAGGCTGTGGATATGGCATCCTCTGTGGATCTGTTTGCCCTGTAAGTGAACTGGTGTGGATAAAAATTTGAAGGGCTGGCTTTGATGTGATGTAGGATTAATCTTTCATAACCTTTAATGACTACTGATGATGGCGCTGTTGGTCTGTAGTCATTTGAGACTACAGACCAATATGGCTAGCATCTTGGGGACAGGAGTTTTTAGACGAGGTGGGAGATGGTAGCTTGTGCCAGGGTTAAAAATTCAGGTGAAGACTCCTGATAGCTGGTCAGCACAGGCTTTTGAGAACTTTTCCTAGTACTCCATCAGATCCGGCAACTTTTCTTGGGTTTTCTGACTTAAAAACAGCCAGTTTGGAAATGGCAGCAAACGATTAGTTAAGCCAGAGATCTAAACTTCGTTAAAGTACTTGAGGTTTGGCTTTATGTATCTTGGAACAATGTTTTGATTAGGTCCCCAAACACCTCTTTTGCAACTGTGTAAATGGGGGCTATTAAACATATAAGATATAGTGTCATTCATTATGTCCTTCCATACAGAATATGGAGTCTTTTTAGCAAAGGTTTCAGCCAAAGGTCTGAACGTCCAAGAGTTTTTGGACTTACTTTTAGCACTAAAGCTAAAAGCTTTCTTTTGTTTTCATAGTGCTGCTTAGTGTGCTTAATTTTAAGATGATAAAGGTTTAATCGTGTTGTTGCCTTCAGCTGCACACTTTTACAGCTGTTTTTCTGCTCACTGTCAGATTTTGCCTAAACATATGTCCAAGTTCTTTGCCTCAAATGTTCCTCTCTTCCATCATCTTTCCTTGTGGGGGGAAAAAAAGTGGGAATAGATGAGTAGTATGCAAGGAGAAAGTCATGACGCCACAGCTTATGGAAAGTGCTGCGTGAGAAAGAACATTATTGTTCATTCAGGTCCACATGCAGTCTATTCATCTTGACTAATTCTATCACAAGTACAATTCTGTTTCGTATACAGGTTTACTAATGTATTTCTATGTCCAAGACACACGTGCTGTCACAATCAAAGCAGTAACTAACAAAAAAACAACATTCCTGTGTAGAAATGTTTGATAGTGAACGTGAATGGAGAGAGCTTTTATGTAAGTTAGTGACTTGTAATTCCACTAACTGTGAAGGTAATGTGAGGATTTGAAAGCCTGACATTTTAAATCCTGACATGACTTCCGGGTAATAGGATATAGGCAATAATGTTGCTTTTAAACACTGTCTTATGTGTACTGCAATCATATAGCCACTGTACAGATTTAAAAAGCTATGTTAAATTTATTCAAATAAATAATTTGTCGGGGTAAAATGGTTAGAAAACCTGAAGTAAACTTTTTGGAACAAAGTGACAGCCCTAATTTTTTACAGTATTTTGCTCTAGTGCTAAAAGAAAGCAAATGCCAGTAAATTAGATTTTTAAAAAAAATACCCCTTTCTTTCAGGTGGTGGTGGGCAACGATAAAGCCTTCACATATGACTACGTTTTTGATCCCATGACAGAGCAGGAGGAGGTGTATAACTCTGCAGTTTTGCCCTTACTCTCCGGACTTTTCAAAGGTTTGCACATATTAACGCACCATAGTCGCTAACATAGTCTCAGCATCTATGGTGAGTAGTCGGTGGTGGAGGTGGAAGAAGGTTAATGTTAAATGCGATTCATTCCCAGGTTATAATGCCACTGTACTAGCCTATGGCCAGACAGGATCAGGGAAGACTTTCTCTATGGGCGGCACTTACACGTCAGCGCAAGAGAATGAATCTACTGTCGGCGTCATACCCAGAGTGGTGAGAAAAATCTTCCAGGAAAAAGAAAAGAGGGCAGGCAGCGAGTTCATCCTTTGTGTGTCTTATCTTGAGGTATTCCTGAGTTACTTTCTTGGGCAATAACATGTCTAGTTTGTTGTTTGGATGTGTGAAATATTAGAAATGGGTCTGTAGAATGGGTGCTTTGAACTCGTATTTGTTAGTGTATACCATTATTTGAATGACTGTGGCGCAGAGGTGAGTATAATTCAGTTTTTGCCGAGTTTGGATTTTACTGAACCAATCAGATGATGTTTTCACCAAAACCTAGATCAGTCAGTCATGTCGTCGGTAACTAGGTGTGAACAGTAGTCAAGTCAAGTCAGATTTATTTATATAGCGCTTTTTACAATGGAGCATTGCCTCAAAGCAACTTTACAAGTTTAGATTATCTCCTAATAACTACATCCAATCCCAAATTGAGAAAGCCTCAGTGGCAAGAAAAACTCCGAGTGTTATAGGAAGAAACCTTGGGAGGACCAAGACTCAAAAAGGGACCCAACCTCCTTGGGCGGCGTAGATGATAAATCTAAGAGCGAAACTAAAAAGTCATGGAGTCAAAGTTCGAATAAAATGTGAAGTATGCACATCGGCATTAAGTGGCCCGGGTATGATGGGGCTGGAGCTGATGACGGAAGCAGCTTGACTGGAGCTACAGCAGATAAACATCGTGTGGGGATGGAACTGCTGGAACACCGCTCGGAGAGAAAACAGAAAATGTAATTAGTTATTGATTAAGAGCACAGTGTCTATTAACAATCACTGATGCCATGTCAATCACTGATGCCAAGTGTAGCATGAGACCCCGGCAGCATTAGCTATAGCAGCATAGCTAGCAAAGAGGAGAAAAAGAGGCGAACTGGTAGGAAACACAAGCCAAGAGGGATCACATGAGACCATTGGCAAACCCCAAGGGAGGCAGAAAGACAGCAAACCCAACCCAATGTCTCTGCTCACCATAAGACTCTTTGACTATGAACCCCCAGCTCTGCCCTCGTTCTAAGGCCAAGGATGCATGAGTCAAGGTCACGAGGAACCGAAGCCCAGTTAGCAGGTTCTGTGACCATGTTGCCTTTTTATACATTAAATCGGCCAACACAAAAAATAATAGTAGTTTACAGGTCATTTGAGGGAATCCGTGAATGAAAAGTTAGTCAGTTCGTTATGGAGTAGCCTCAATTATGGTGGGATGAATGATGGCCATCTGTCTACCACTATACATTGATCAGCCATAAGATTAAAACCACTTTTTCTTATAGTGCTGCCAATAATCTAACAAGATTTTATCTGTTTTGAAAAAACATGGGGTTTAGACCTGTAGTCAATGTGCTGCATGCTTGAACATATACTGCCCTATACGGAATTGGTTTTTATCAAGAAAAACTTGGTCTTTGTTTGCAGAAAACTCGTATGTATATATTTGTACATATTTAAAATATACACTAGAGCTGTATAGCTGTAGAGGCTATTAACTTCACCTCATCATTCATTTCTATTATATCAGGCTTTGTTGTCTATATCCATGGCATTTTCACCACTGCTGCTTCCCCCTCAGATTTACAATGAAGATATTTTGGATCTGCTGTGCACATCAAAGGACAAACCAGTTATTAGTATCAGAGAAGACCCAAAGGAAGGGATCAAAGTAAGTTGTAACGATACTACTAACAGTCTCTGAAAATATGTAAAAGAATTGTATGAAAACAGTTATCTTGGATTTCAAAAACAAAGCTTCACAAAGCGTAATTAAGCATTATATATATATAACAAGTGTGTGTCTCGTCGCAATGGTGTCATTCAGTGCTGCTCTGGTGCTGTAGATTGTAGGATTGACCGAGAAGGAGGTGTTTACAGCTCAGGAGATGGTGGGCTGCCTGGAGCTGGGCAACTCTGCCCGTACTGTAGGGTTCACAGCAATGAATGCGGCCTCGTCCCGTTCCCATGCCATTTTTACTATCAACCTGGAGCAGCGACGTGGAGGCGACAAGTGAGAGCCACATGTTTTATAAGCAGTTGATTTCTGTCCTCTATACTGTGTACCTGATGTGCACTAGGAGTACAGTGGTACCTCTGTTCTTGTCGTTAATTCATTCCAGAAGGCTTGTTGAGTACCAAACAAATTTTTCCCATAAGGAATAATGTAAATTGAATTAATGTGTTCCAGACCCTCAGAAAATCCACACTGTATAAGGTGTTGTATTCATTAATGGAGTTGTATTGTACAGGTGCGCCCTGATTTATGATGGGGGTATGTTCAGGTGAATCCATCATAAGTTAAATGCATCATGAACTGATGAGTTTAACGAGTGTTTGGTAGAGTGGTCTATACTTTATTTAGTGGAGCCAATGATAGGTTAATGTTTAAAACACTTGCGTTAACCTATGGTTGGCCCAAATGATTAACACAAAGCTATAATTTAGTTAAAACCCCAAACCATCATGGACTTGTTAAGAATCAACAAGCAAACAACTCACCCAGCTCAGTACCAACAGGATTTCTACCAAATCAAGATGTACGCATTCTTTTATATACACAGATGGGTCCAAGTGTGCAGGGACTGGGTCACAGCGGCTACAAAATTTTTACCATGCTGCTTGAACTTCATCGTAGACAGCAAAATTACCACAATGGAGGTCCATCTTCACAGCAGAGGCAACGGCCATTATGATCGCACTGAATTTCATTGAAGAGAAACAAAGAACTTTGGCGATAATATGCTGTAACTCAGTCATGTGCCCAAGCTCTAGAGACCATGACCCAAAAACACACAGTGATCAATAACATACTAGCCAAATTCCAATTCCTTACTTGCCAGAAATTTGACATAAAAATATGCTGGATCCCGAGCCATACTGGCATCCTCAGAAATGAAAAAGCTGACAAGGCAGCACACAGCCCCAAGACCATATCGACTACGGTTACCAAGATACCAGCTTCGAATGCCAAACCGGCAATACAAACCTGTATTAAAAGCCTATTGCAATGAGAGTGGGAAAGCCAGAGAAATGACAAACTACAAAAGATTAACCTTAATATAAACACCAGCGTAATAGCATGCCTCCACAACACGACTGATCAGACAACCTGGGCAAGATGCAGAATAGGACATACAAAATTGACCCACTGTCACCCCTTAAAGGTAGAACCGCCACCGATTTGCTATGTCTGCTCCAACGAAATAACAATAAAATATTATTTCACAATGTATATAATACAGAGGCCAGACACAAACTAAAAATATCTGAAGACGTAAACCATGCGCTAATCCCCGAAAACGCCCATAAAACCCTGAAATTCTTGGACACGATAAGAATTAAACCCCAACTGTGACTCTATTGTAAATATACGAGTGTCTTGCCCACCCTCCTGCCATCAGCAAAAGGTTGAAAGGTAATTCATGGCCTTAAAAACTAAACAAACAAACATGTAATTTAGTGAGTAATGGATTGAAAGTGAAAAGTAAAAGCAAAACACTTACTCTATTGGTGAACTCGGGGTGATAGTATAGCGGCTAAGCTATCTGCAGCTTGTCTTTCTTTTCAATTCTCCCTTACAATTAACATTTTTAGGGCTCATGGAGACTTATTTGCACTAAGAATACAGTACTGTAGATGTAAAAAAAAAAAAAAAAAAATAAAGAAAAACAATATAAAAGTAGCGGGGGTCTTCACTGAAGAAGGGCTGTTGTGAATGTGAATCACTGTGTACTGAATCATGAATTGAGTTTCGTTTGAAATGAGTCATGCAGCTCAACTCGTACAAATTTAAGGAATTGTGCCGAGAACCAAGCAAACGATGAGAACCGAGACACATTTTTCTAGTCAAAATGCGTTGAGAACCGAATTTGACAAGTTCAGAGGTGGCCGAGAACCGGAGTACCACTGTACCTGGGTGCACTAATGATGACTTTAAATTTATCAACCACCTCATGAGGAAAAAGTTGAACATTGTTGATATAGTTCTGGTGATTTATCACAGCACAGCTTGGAAACTGTATGCAAGCAGAGGTGGAGTTGAACTTTACCATGTTCTGACTTTCTAGTCACAAATGTAGCATTCACATTGTAGTTTACATTAAATAAACTGCAGTGTGACGACAAAAATCTGCCCCATCCAATGTTTTAATCACTTTGAGATTTGTCATCTTTTTACTTGTACAGTTTTCTCTAGCTGGAATTGCTGGTGATTGGCTTCTAAATAAGTGCGTTACCAGACAGCCATTAATTTAACAAAGAACAGGTGTTTTGTCATATCTGCTAATGTATTTCCTTATGTTCAGACCTGAACCTTCTTGGTATTTGTACTAGGTCATGACCCAGTAAATTCCCATTTCAATGTACTTGGGGCATGCGGTGACATTTATAGTTGTGAGTAAAGCTGAAAGATTTAGGGTGTAATCTCAATGTTGTTCAATCCTTGGCCTTTGTGCTTTTCAGAAGTGACACGGTGGTTTCCAAACTGCACTTGGTGGATCTTGCTGGATCTGAGAGGCAGAAAAAAACCAAGGCTGAAGGCGATCGACTCAAAGAGGGTGAGAATATAATCGCACTGGAAAATGTAACCGTTGTTCATGGTGTAGATCTATAAAGGCACAGCTAAGTGCATAACTGTTTTTGGCCCAGGAATCAGCATCAACAAAGGCCTGTTATCCTTGGGAAATGTGATCAGTGCCCTTGGGGATGAGAGCAAGAAGGGCACGTTTGTGCCTTACAGAGACTCCAAGTTGACCCGTTTGCTGCAGGGTGAGTGTCTTCAGCCCTTTAAAGACCAC